>JAJOZX010006230.1:120000-135000 GCA_023014485.1 Bathynomus jamesi | reverse complement strand
CCAAAATGAGGCCACAAGGGAAGTGGTTTGTCGGAATTAAATTTAATTTACTCCGACTGAGTATTTGCTTTAATTTTTCTACTTAATCCCATTTCAGAAAAATTTATGCCGATTTTGTTTCTTCGACATTTATTTGAAACTATACAGAAAATTTGGAATTTAGGAAAAAGAGAAATGACATTTATCATAAACAAGTACAACCTGCTCTCAGCAAGATATGAAAGTATCTCTCCACATCCCTCATATATAATGGAACTAAGAAAATGCTATCAGAGTTATAGAATAATATGAATCAACTTATTCTATGAAAAACCTTGTTAATTCTTTGCCAGCCCAAAAATGTGATGAGATACTGACATAAAATGCTTACCCCAATGCTCGTTTTTTCCTCTCCTATATCTCTGTTTCGAAAGTCATTTCATAGAGTGGCTAAATTATTCTGGAAGAACTCTGAATATTCTCTCTTTACTCTAAATGAAATCTCGCGTTTATGAGAGTCAGAATGAATATATACTGTAATTTGACTCTGAATTAATATTTACCGGATGAATAAAGCCCATTATAATATTGCTATACCATATTTCCCCTCTCCTATATTCGAGCACCTTTGTTTATAGTTCTGTGTAATGAGAATTTAATGTCGTGCAACTCAAAACGGTTCGACAATTATACGAGGAATTTATAAAAGCATAAATGTGACCCTTTTCTCCACTGATTAGGGGTTAATATCCTGTAATAATTTGCTTATATTATGCCAAACGCTTTTGTTAACTATAAGATAAAATTAAGGAAATGGCGTATAAGAAGATTAAACAAGCTGTTTTGTAATCAATTTCACAAACAGTTGAATGATGTTATTCGTTCTGATGTCGTTAATATTTGTCTATAGTTCCGTTCTTAGTCGTCATTTCCTTATCGCGAGCTTTTTGCCATTATTTCGTTTGTTTTTAGTATTTGCGATTGAATTTATCATTTTATTACTTGTTATTTTTATCATTACGGTGTTATTCCATAAAAGAAACTTAACAACAGTACACGAAGAATGAAGTAAAACGTGAAGGGCAGAGGAGGGTTCGTCCTCGCGTCGCAAGGCAACGTCCCAAGCACGACTATAAAACACTACACCATCCGGGAAACCAAAAAATTTCCTTTCAAGTGCAGCATGAATAATGTACGGTTAATGTAATTTTCTCTGTTCAGAATCGTAATTTTCTGATGTTTTTGATACGTTAAAATGAACACAAAGAAGAATATGTTAATGAAAGAAGAAAGAACTACATATATGCTGGTACATTTTTATGACTAGGATTTAGATTTTATCTTTTAACAGCTGAAGTTTTCCCTGAAGTTGTACTATGACATTAAACTGGTTCTTAATTAAATCAATCAGCTGATGGATAAACTGTTAAGTACACTCAGTATCATTATTTACATAACACTTGAATGTCAATTTGCCTTTAACGCGTTAACACTGTATTGATTACAAAAAGAAATGTATATGTTAATTAAGTAATATTAAAAAATAATTTTTAAATTAATATCCATTTATAGTCCTTATTCACTTTCATGATAAACCTCAGAAACACAGGACAAAAAGAAAAAGAAACTTTGGAACACTTTCTTTATAGCACCCCCAATTTCTTCTTTTCAGTTAATAACAATTTTGACATAAACAAAAAAACGAGCAAAAAAATATAAAATATAAAATAACAGTAAAACAATAGCGGTGCTATAAAGTTTCGTTAAAACTAACGAAATTAATCGAAACCTACGGAAAAATTATTGATTCCCCGATTAAGTCAACTGTACGCCCTTGACAAGTGGTTAAGTTTAAACAAACGAAAATATCACGACTTAACCTACCCAATCGTACAGTTGACCTATGTATATATAAGCATGGGGTACTTTTACAGATTTTTCTTCAGTATAATGTCAAGAAGCAGCTTCGACTGAAACCACAACTATAATTTACCGAAAATGTGTCTGTCTGTCTGTTTGTCTGTTCGCTGAAAAAACTTTTACGTTTCTGAAAAAAAGAACGCAGCCATGAAAATCTTGAGCTTCACATTGTGTCAAGATTTGGGAAGCTTAAGATTTTCATGACTATAGTTTTATTGACCAAATAATTGAAACGCCAGTAATTGCGGGGCCACAGGTTCCCCAATTACTGTCGGTTCAATTATTTGGTCAATATAACTATAGAAAAGAACTGTCATGAAAATCTTAAGCTTCACATTGCTGCCCGTAATAATAATAGAAAAACATTCACAAATAATGTGGTCTTTCATGAAGTTCTGAAGTAAATCGTAAATACTTGGTTCATACATGTTCAAAATAAAATTCTATTATTAAAAAACTCATAATATCTGTGCTCACCTTCCCCCCCCCATTACTGTGCCCGAAGGCCCTAGCACCGCAGGTCTAGCTAAATGGGCCCGTAGGGCCCTGTTTAGCTAGTAATAATAATAATATATTTTTTATAAACAAATTATGTTTTATATATATATATATATATATATATATATATATATTAGATCAAATGAGCCGCTGAATGCACAGTCGCAGAAAAATATAAAAGTTTTTCCTTCACGCTAATTTGAGAGTCAATAACGAGTGGGACGCTCCTGATTTTTTATAATCTCTCTCAGCATTTCAAAATGTTTCCTGTTAAGAGCACTTAAAATGGGGTAATGAGTGTGCGAATAATAAAAGTTAAGAGATAAATTTTTGTGTAATTTGGTGATGGTTGGATGCGCAAAAAAAAGTTATGAAATTTTAGGATTTGCGTCACAACCTCAAAAGGGCTTTTGTATTTATTAGGTATGTCAGTTAAAAAAGCTCAGATTTTTTTAAACTACTAAAAATAATGGAGGATTTAATATATATAATATATATATATATATATGATGAATAAAACCACGAAGGAAAGGAAACACAAAATGGTGCTCAAGCGCTTTCGTCTAATGACATCCTCAGGAACACTGAAGTACATAAAAGGGTAAACAGACTATATATAGGTTACAGAAAGAAAAAAAAAAGAAAAAATAAATAACATACATACATACATACACACACACATATATATATATCATACATATCTATATATACACATACATAATATATATATATATTATATATATATATATATATATATAATATATGCAATAAACAGAGAAGTAAAAATAAAAATTAAAAATTAAAAATTAAAGGATTATCAGTGAGGCGTACAGATTTGTAAGGAATAATATCGATTTTTAGCACAAGATCAAATGGATTATAAAAATACAAATTTATATTGGAAAACTGCCCGGGTTTTAACACTCTGCCTATGGTCAGGTTACGATATATATAAAAATAAAATGCAAATTAAAAGTTAATAAAGTAGCAGACAAGTTTACCAAAGATTTAGTGTTCTACCCTTCTTATCTAAATCTGTTTGGAAGGAATTCAAAATAACAGGATCGAGTTGAAAAGACCTTTGCTTATGTTGAAGTTATTTGAAAGTTGGATAATGGCAGACTCAAGAATATTTCTATTAACAATGTTGCTAGAATGGAATAAAACTGAAGCATTATTCCAATCAATACAGTGGGCTAACTCTGACAAATGGACAAAAAGGGCACTGGACAACTGTCCTGTTCTAACGGAATATTGATGCTGTTTTATACGTGTGTGCAAATCCTTTCCCGTCTGACCTATGTAAAAGGAATCACATTGTTTACAACCAATTTTATAGATAATTTTCATATATATATATATATATATATATGTATATATGTGTTAACTATTCCGTCTATGGCCTTGGTCGGTTCGAAGTTGACGGGGGTTCTGGTTAGGTGGCAGCAACGGATTTGTTACTCTGGAGTACCTGGTACCGTATAGGGAATCGCTGTAGGCCGCTCTTATACTACTCTCCGATTTCTTCCTGCAGTGGATCAGAGGATTCTGTGAAGCTAATTAAATTCTCTGAAGGTTCCCCGATTCTTCTTGGAACGTATCGGAAAATTATTGTTCCTCTATTTAAGACTAAGTTCTCTGAAGAGAGCAAGGCTCGAAAGAGAAGATAAAGACTCTCTCTTACTGCTAATATGTTACAAGTAATGCTCAGCCTCTGAGTTAGATCAGACAAATCGGAATAACAATTTGAAAAATTACATGGGTTTATATACCCAAATTTTGTGGACATTATTATTTAATGTTGACTTGTTTGGTTTTTATTCTCAATAGTCAATAGGCTGCATTATTTTTGCACAATATTTGAAGATAAGGTAAATATTTTAGCTGTCGCAACGTCTAAAGAGATAAGCAAGATATTGGAAGATTAAGCCATATTTTTATTTTAAACCGCTGATTGACAGATGTGATATTATCATGATCTGCCGAATTAATTAAAAATGGAAATTGAAATATGCATTTTAATATGAATTACACTTAACCCTTTAAGGACTGAAGATGCCAATTGCTAACGTTTCAAATACACGCATTCATAACTTAACCCTACAAAAAATTCAGGGCTTAAAGGGTTAAACATGTATATGAACAAAAATTAAAGGCTTAAGATTTAAAATTAAAACGTTAAGCAAGACATAACTTCATCTTTTATAACGGAGAGAATTATACAGAAAATGAACATTGCAGAATTTAATCAGGTTTCATTATTAAGCTAAATCTAAAAAATAAATGATTAAGTAATTTAAAAAGAAACAAACCACCAATTATTTGGCAGAAATAAAATAGAAAGTAAATAAAAAATTTATCCAAACTCGCGTTATGCGATTTTGGTCTATATGTAAAAATGAATATCAGAATATAAAGATTATATAAATACCAGGATTATATAAATACAAGGATTATATAAATAAAAGGATTATGTAAATACAAGGATTATGTAAATACAAGGATTATGTAAATACAAGGCTTATGTAAACATAAGGATTATGTTATAATGTTATAATGTTTCAAACCAACAAAGACCCTAGGACAAACTCATGGCTGGTCTACCTAACTGTGTTCGTAATTGTGTATTGTACATTTCCTCCGTGGTGGCGGAGGGGACCTACAATTTTACGTGGGTTCCGAACCACAAAGAACATAAGAACGTAAGAAATTTTTATAGTGGGCACACTAGGGGCCACTTCGGCCCATCGAAGTGGCTCCACTATGTAAAAACTGCCTGTACATTGGCAACAACCAATTTTCACAAAACTAAATAAATATCAATTTAAAACTAATTAATTATCAATTTAAAACTAAAGATAGGATCTCTGGATCCAGAGGATCAAGTCATAATAGACTACTATCCACAAATATGTTACACTCTATATTTATTTATAAATGACATGCAAATATATCAGATCCAAAGAATCCAGTCAATTTCATTACGGTATCCATCAATACTAGTACCTTGCCAACCAAAAATAAGTCACGGTTCATATAAATTGCGGACCAAGTCACAATTTACAACCATATACATTACAATATATATACTTAGGAGGAAAAGTGTAGGTGTGACTGTAAAGACTGTACAGTAATGTAGAAATGTGTGTGCACCCATTTTTGGTCTCCCATTTAAAGGTGTTTGTGGGGCAAGTGAAGAGCATGAGTTTTTCAATACCTCACAGTACTATGGGGGGCACCGCACGGCAGAGGAATCTCTTTAAATGGGGTGTGTAAGGACAGAGAGTATCCCCTAACCCAAGATGCTGCCTCCCGTATCCCACAACACTTGTGTTGAGCTGTGGGATATATCACATAATTGTACAGAATATATATGAAATAAACTAGTACCATTCATGCAATAAAAATGGGCTTAAACACTATCACCAGATGTCCCCTGCAGACATCAAACAATCCAACCTTCTTTTGAAAGAATAAAATGTATCTAAAGTCACCACTTCTTCTGTCAGACTGTGCCAAAACTTAATTACTCTGTTTGTAAATCTGTGTTTTCTTAAATTTGTTCTACATCTTGGCTTAAATAATTTCATAATATGACCTCTAATCTGGTTATTGTGATCTTTAATGAAAAGAGAATCAAAATCTATATTATCCAACCCTTAATTTTACTACCTTAAACTATACCCAATCTATAAACATATACGTCTAATCGATTTTTAAACATGTTTATAGACGTGCTACTAATTACTTCTACCGGCAAACTATTCAAGCTCTTTACTATTCTATACGTAAAAAAGTTTTTGGCAACTGCTGTCTCGAACCTTCTACTTGTCAACTTTCACCCGTTATTTCTAGTCCTATTATATTGAGATATTTCGAAAAAGCTATCTCTATCTACGTTATCGAACCCATTCATAATTTCGAAAACCTGGATTAGATCACCCCTTACCCTCCTAGTCTCGAGTGTAGTCAATTTTAAAACTCCTTAAAGCCTTCCTCGTACGACTTTGTCTGAGCGACGGAATCATCTTTTGCTCGTCTTTGAACTCTTCGATTTTGCTGTATCTTTGCGCATATGCGGATTCCAAAATTGGACCGCGTACTCCAAATGGGGTCTAACTAATGATTTATAAAGTGGAACTATGGAACTATAATATCGCGCGATTTGTACTCAAAATTTCGAGCTATAAAACCTAACACTTTGTTCGCTTTATTGACCGCTGCTGTACTTTGTTTCGCTACTTTTAAATCACCAGTGACTATAACTCCTAAATCTTTTTCCTGTTCTACGCTTATCAAAAATTTCCCTGACATACTATACGCAAAATTACCGTTACGCGAACCTATATGTAAAATTTTGCACTTATCGACGTTAAATCTCATTTGCCATGTGACTGACCAATCAGCGATTTTATTCAATTCTTCCTGGGTTTTACCTCTATCTTCGTCATTAATCGCCCTACCACACAGCTTCGTGTCATCCACAAATTTGGAACTGTACTGAGTAGGCCGACATCTAAATCGTTAATATATATAAGAAAAAGCAAGGGGCCCAATACAGAACCCTGAGGAACGTCACTCGCTACATTAGCCCAACACGACTCTGCTCCATCAACGACCACCCTCTGTTTCCTACATCGCAACCCCTCTTCTATCCAATTTACTACTACACCCCTGATTCCATGAGCCTTAGTTTTCTCAATGAGTCTTTTATGCGGGTCGGTGTCAAACGCTTTTTGAAAATCTAAATACATCAACCGCCCGATGACTATCGTAAACCGTGCTACGTATTTCGAACTAAGTTATGCAATTCTAAGTGTTCGACTATACGATCACTAATTAGTGATTCCAGTAGCTTACCTACAACAGACGTTAATCTGATTGGCCTATAATTTCCCGCCGCACCTTTATCGCCTTTCTTAAAGATAGGTGTTACGTTTGCTAACTTGAAATTATCTGGTAAGCACGCCTCAGAAATAGACGCATTAAAAATCTTTGTTAGCCGCAAAACAATGCTATCTTTTAATTCTTTTAGTTGTATGGGATATATGGAATCCGGCCCCGGTGATTTATGCGTTTACATTTTATCAATATAGCGCATTACCTCCCCGTCACTAACCACAATATTATCCAAAATATTACCATTATCAAAAGGTATTATGTCTATGACTGTAGGGTTATTCGTTACATCTTCTATAGTAAAAACTGATGTAAAGAATTCGTTTAGGAAAGTAGTCATTTCCATTGTTTCCAGAAATTAGATCTCCGTTAACATTTTTCAACGGTCCCAAGACACTTTTTACTGGATTTCTATGTGACGTATTGAAAGAATCGCTTGGGGTTTTCTTTACCGTCACGAGCTATGGAGATTTCAAATTCGCGCTTGGACTTTTTTATTACACTTTTCGCTTCACGCCATAGAGATATGTAGTTGTTTCGTAACCACAGATTGTCTTTATCGTAATTATATAGCCTATAAGCCCTATCTCTACTCTTCATAATGTCTCCTACTCTAGAAGTAAACCACAAGGGCTTGTTATTTACTTTTGCACGCTTAATTTTTTACTGTACACATTCCTCATTTATAGTCCTAAATACTGTTTGAAACGATTCCCACAGTAGTTTTGCGTTGGAGATCCCCATTACGTTTTCTCAATTGACGTGTGACAATTTATTTCGAAATTTACAAAAGTCTGCGTGCTGGAAGTTAGGAATTTTAGTCGAGTTAGTTGGTTTCGAGTGACTTACTGAGAGGACAAACTCTACCATATTGTGATCGCTATTGCTTAACGTTTCTATTACTTGAAGATCCATGATTAGCCTATCATCCGTAGTTATTACTAAATCTAAAATACTGTCCAACCTCGTAGGTTCCCCAACCTTTTGAATAAGGAAGCTATCCTCGATAAAATTAACTAAACGATTACCTTCCACGTCTCTCTGCATTGTATCGTAATTCACGTTGGTGCAATTAAAGTCACCCATAACTAAAGCCTGCTCACTACCTATTATTCTCTTTAGTTCACGATATAACGCTTCGTCCGTATCATCTGTTTGATTAGGGGGCCTATATATAACTGCAACAACAAGTTTGAAATCGTTCAATTTAAGTTCTGCTATAGTTGAATCTATTGGTTCTGGAATTATGTGTTTTACTTCTATAACGTTCGCAATATTATCTTTGATATACAACATAACACCGCCTCCTCCCCAACCTACAGTATTCTGTTTTTAACAAAAATTATATAATCTCTAATTTCATACTCCCCTACAAAGTCATGTGTTTCAGTGCTAAGCCACGATTCATTTATCACAATTAAATCATAGTCTTTACAAGCAATTAAAGAAAAAAAATATTTTATTTTATTTCGTAAGCTACGAGCATTTAAGGATAGAACCTTCAAATTGTTTGTAATTGCGACACCTTCGAGAGCGCAGGGAAAATTTGTGAAATTTACGCTGGGACCGTTCGAGTTACGGCAGCCTGAAAAGAAGAGACAGTATTATGAAATAGTTTTCGTAAGCGCGCAGCTCCAACGTCATTAAGATAAAGTCCATCTCCGAGGAACAAGTCCCTCCTGCTGTAGAAACTGTTCCAAAAATTCGCAAAATGCACTCCTTCCTATTGGCAAAGAGACTTTAGGTTATTGTTAGTATAGGTCGCCTTGCTGTAGAAATCGTTCCGTTGGATAATTCGAGGAAGTACACCTGTTAAAACAATGTTATTAGTTTTTTTCTTTAAACGCTCTAGTAAGTCTCTGTACCTAGCAAGCAGTTCTTCCGTTCTAGAATTTAAAACGTTATTAGTACCGTCATGAATAACATACGTTGTGTCCTCGGCGGTACCATCTGTAAAATGGTCAACACTATTAGTTATAGCAGTAGCAGTAACGGCGCGTACGACGAGGGTTTCTCCCACAGAATTCCTCGAGCTGTCCTCGAACAATGGAATCGCCAACGATTCGTATTTCCGGTTCATCAGCATCTTCGAAACCTAAAACAGAAAACTTATTGTTTGTTATTACTGGCAGACAAGTCTTAGGTTTTCTCAATTGTGCTCCATTACTCACTCGAACGAAGGGTTGGGAAGTAGAGGAAGAGAGAGGGCTATTAGTACTATTTATATTATTAGTAGAAACTGAGGCAGGAGGGGTCGTAACTGGAGTCTCAAGGGATTCTAATTTTGCCGACAGGAGCATCACGCTTTCTTCAAGCCTCACTCTGGCCTCCCTCTCACGTTCTAACTCGTTCCTCAGGACTTCCATGCTTGAGCACCACCTGCAAACTAACTGTTCATTATTATTAGCCATTGTAAACGCGTAAGCGGCAAATTTCCCTTCACAGCGATTGCAAGTACTTGACGGGGGTGCCATGCTTTTAATTAGTGGGAAAAAAACAAAAAAACGAGCGTTTGAAAATTAATAAATTACAGCGTAGGTCCGCATGCTTATTGTGCGGTCACCTGCCCAAACCTGCAAAAATGTTCTTAAAACGCAGAAACAGGTTCTTGTAACACAAATTTATACTAAATTAATATATAATTAAGCTACCGACAAAAGATATGTAAAAGATCATATATATATATATATATATATATATATATATATACACGTATATAAATATATATATATATATATATATATATACGTATATAAATATATTATATATTATATATATATATATATATATGTATGTATACATATATATATATATACACAAACTCAGAATGGTTCCCTGAGAACATTATATGTTAAACACAAACCGTGCATGGAACAAGGAACTCTTCTGGGAAAATTAAATCCACTATAGTCCGAATAAGTAATGGTAAATGACAAATACCATAGTTTTTTCTTTTTCATGATTTTAGCCCGACGTGGGCAACGGGTCTCTCGCAAAGAGATCCCATAAATATAGCTTCCCTCACCAGCTATCTGCAAAGCAGACAGGATCCAGCTTTGGGACATGGATCTAGGGTTTAAAGCAAGCCTAGATCCCTACATTCAGAACCTCTATATAAGTAAAAGACTCGTTGCATTCACGTCGTGTTGAATAAATCAAAGAAAAAGGGGGTAACTATTGTATTTTTAGCCAAAAAAACCAAAACTTAAACCTCAACCGGGACATTGAGCGTCCACGGACGTGTTTCGTGCCTTGAAAAGTGGACGCTCAATGTCCCGGTTGAGGTTTAAGTTTTGTTTTTTTTGGCTAAAAATACAATAGTTACCCCCTTTTTCTTTGATTTATTCAACACGACGTGAATGCAACGAGTCTTTTACTTATATAGAGGTTCTGAATGTAGGGATCTAGGCTTGCTTTAAACCCTAGATCCATGTCCCAAAGCTGGATCCTGTCTGCTTTGCAGATAGCTGGTGAGGGAAGCTATATTTATGGGATCTCTTTGCGAGAGACCCGTTGCCCACGTCGGGCTAAAATCATGAAAAAGAAAAAACTATGGTATTTGTCATTTACCATTACTTATTCGGACTATAGTGGATTTAATTTTCCCAGAAGAGTTCCTTGTTCCATGCACGGTTTGTGTTTAACATATAATGTTCTCAGGGAACCATTCTGAGTTTGTGTATACTAAACGGACGTGTTTCGTGCCTTGAAAAGTGGACGCTCAATGTCCCGGTTGAGGTTTAAGTTTTGGTTTTTTTGGCTAAAAATACAATAGTTACCCCCTTTTTCTTTGATTTATTCAACACGACGTGAATGCAACGAGTCTTTTACTTATATAGAGGTTCTGAATGTAGGGATCTAGGCTTGCTTTAAACCCTAGATCCATGTCCCAAAGCTGGATCCTGTCTGCTTTGCAGATAGCTGGTGAGGGAAGCTATATTTATGGGATCTCTTTGCGAGAGACCCGTTGCCCACGTCGGGCTAAAATCATGAAAAAGAAAAAACTATGGTATTTGTCATTTACCATTACTTATTCGGACTATTGTGGATTTAATTTTCCCAGAAGAGTTCCTTGTTCCATGCACGGTTTGTGTTTAACATATAATGTTCTCAGGGAACCATTCTGAGTTTGTGTATACTAAACGGACGTGTTTCGTGCCTTGAAAAGTGGACGCTCAATGTCCCGGTTGAGGTTTAAGTTTTGGTTTTTTTGGCTAAAAATACAATAGTTACCCCCTTTTTCTTTGATTTATTCAACACGACGTGAATGCAACGAGTCTTTTACTTATATAGAGGTTCTGAATGTAGGGATCTAGGCTTGCTTTAAACCCTAGATCCATGTCCCAAAGCTGGATCCTGTCTGCTTTGCAGATAGCTGGTGAGGGAAGCTATATTTATGGGATCTCTTTGCGAGAGACCCGTTGCCCACGTCGGGCTAAAATCATGAAAAAGAAAAAACTATGGTATTTGTCATTTACCATTACTTATTCGGACTATAGTGGATTTAATTTTCCCAGAAGAGTTCCTTGTTCCATGCACGGTTTGTGTTTAACATATATATATATATATGCACTAGAATCACAAAATAACACGTGACCTTATTAATAAGCAAACAACCACAAGGAAAAGGAAACAAAGTCCGAGCGCTTTCGTGATATATTCACATTATCTTCCTTGATAATGTGAATATATCACGAAAGCGCTCGGACTTTGTGTTTCCTTTTCCTTGTGGTTGTTTGCTTATATATATATATATGTTATATATATATATATATATTATATATATATATATATACGTATATACATATATATATATATATATATACGTATATACATATATATATATATATATATGTGTGTGTCTGTATATATATATATATATATATGCTGCAAACACACAAGGAAAAAGAAAAACGATTCCAAGGCCTTTCGTGTATTCAGAGGTACACCTCGTCAGGGAATGAAGAGAGAAGGCAAGATGTCCATAAATATATACAACGTAGCGGAAACCAAAGCAATTAGCACATACTTAACAAACTTAATGAGAGGCAAAAGGAATTTTAACAAGATGCTGTCAATTTTATACATTCCCGCACTGTTATTGAAATTGTTTTTAAAATGAATAAATGCACATTCTAGAATCTTTCTTTCAGTTATAGCTCCGTTATTAACGAGCGCTTTAAAACTATCCCACTTGATGCTATGATTACATCTATACAAATGGTT
This sequence comes from Bathynomus jamesi, assembly GCA_023014485.1. Lineage (NCBI taxonomy): Eukaryota > Metazoa > Arthropoda > Malacostraca > Isopoda > Cirolanidae > Bathynomus > Bathynomus jamesi. The sequence goes on along the minus strand of JAJOZX010006230.1, from coordinate 122,478 downwards.
AAACAATGCATTAGATTTATTTGCCGTTCCACACGATTATTTATGCTGTTTTACCCTAATATCTAACGTTTTACCCGTTTGGCCTATATATACTGAGTTCAATTGTGTACATCCAATCGAATACACAACCAACAACATTTTCCGGGCTATTCTTTATTGGGTGTGATTTAACAGTATTATTATACTTAAAGACTACATTGGTGCCAATTGCTTTAAATAAAGTCGGGAGATATTGAAAATTGACATTGTAAGGTAGGCTAAGGATATTTTTACGCCCAAATTCCTTTACAGTTACATTATTATAATACCTATATATATATTATATATATATATATATATATATATATATATATATATATATATATATATATATATATATATATATATATATATATATATATATATGTATTTCTACCTCGTGGTGTACGGACGTTTTGTTTCCGCTCTGTGTAATATCGAAATAACTAGTGTTTATAAGTTCAGCCGTAAATTCTATCTTATACCAGTGTGTGTATTTAATACCAGTGAATTCGCGATAATAAATTATTAAATGAAAGCCGGTGGCATATAGCTTGCACAACGAAGAAACATCAAATTGAAATATAAATTTAAAACACTTCGAACGGAAAAAAGCTCTGAGATTGTACACTAGGCCTAAGAGGGAAAAAGGTCAGTGCCATAAAAACGAAGGTCGAGTGATCGAAAGAAATTTGAGAAGCGAGGAAAAAAAAAAGGAAAATAAAGGAGGAAATAAAGAGGAAAATAAAGGAGAAAATGGCCAAACATTCGAAGAAATGTGTAAATTGCGGAAAAATCAGAAAATTGAATAAAGCCGGATTATGTGTAATGGAATGTGCCGCATATCAACTTTGCGATTGCAAAAACGAAGCAGACCAGACCTCGGGCTTAAACTGCATTCTGTGCAATACCTTTAAGCACTACGAATGCATGAACTTAGATAGAAAAGACAGGAAAATGGTAAATAGAATAAATAACAAAATCATAGGACTTTGTGGTTTCTTATGCGTCAAATGCATGGAAAACAATAGAAAATTAGTACAGAGGGGAACACAAAATGTTGAAATAGAAGAATCAAGTACAGCAGCTCTACCGACAGAAAAACATGAAACAGAAAACGCCTACACAACCGAGAAGGAAAAAGAAAACACACTACAGGGAGGGGCGAAAGCAGCCTCAGAAAAAGAGGTACCCACGGCAGAAGAGGGAGATACGAAATACACACCAAAGAAAACAACCCCACTGAGTAGGGAAGAAGTGGTGGCGAAGCAGAAGAAGGAAATCGAATCACATAAGACACAGAGGGAATTTAAACGACGGGCCATATGCGAATATTATAAAATAGGTGCGTGCAAATATGGCTCAAACTGCATATACAATCACCCTACAAAATGCTTCTATATGATGAGGAATGGGAAGTGCAAGTACGGACCAAACTGCAACTTTTTTCACCCTCGTATGTGCAGACAGTCAATTACTGAGAAAAAATGCCTGAACATAGAGTGCCCGCTTTTTCACATAAAGGGTACGCAAAGAAGAGAACGGGAAAGAACAGATCATATTCGACATAGAAGAAATAGCAAGAGTAATGAAACATATTTTTTAGAAGAAATGAGAATAATAAAAGCTCAGCTTGCCCTTCTAACAAGGAGAGACAGAACGCCGCAAACATATGCACCACAACATTACGCACATCACCCCCCTATTCAACACCACCCACCAATAATACAACAACAACAGTGGTATCACGGGCCGCAACCCCAATACTCCCAAATGCAGCGGCCCAACCAATAACACCAAACAGGAACCGACATCGACCAGGAAACGACCATCATTTAAGAAAATCGAACACGAAGATTAGAAGAAACCCGGTAAATGTATTATACACAAATATACAAGGCCTCTATACGGACCATGCAGACTGCAAATTACAATACTTGCAAAATTTAGCTACGGAAACCAGCATAGATATCATAGGCCTAACGGAAACACACTTACATAAGTGCGAAAAAGGCTGTGAAAACTGCATCGAGAATACTGAAATAGCATTGCTGGACTACAACATATACAGAGCAGATAGAGTGGCTAGACGAGGAGGAGGGTGTTGTATCTACGTGAAAAACACTTACACATGTGAAGTGAGGGTAAAGAAATCAAACAGCACAGTTGAAGTTATTATATTAGAAGTAAAAGAACTGAACCTAACCATTATGAACATCTACAGACCACCAAACACCACAAAAAGTGAATTCCAATTTGCTACAAATGAAATAGAAAACATATTAAAATTACTTGAAACTCCAGCAACAAATATTCTAATTTTCGGAGATTTTAATTTCCCATTCATATCATGGAAGAAAAATGACGAAGTTATATATGTTGAGAAGTTTCATGGCAACATTACTAAAGATGACAGAACCCAAGCAACAATGCTATTAGATATTATGGAACATTACGCCC
>JAJOZX010006230.1:75000-112500 GCA_023014485.1 Bathynomus jamesi | reverse complement strand
AAAATAGACCATTACCTTAGTAGTTTTAATTGTAAACACTTTACCTTGATAATACTTAAATATTGTACAGGGTGTACATTAGGGTGTTTCATACCTATAGGGTAAAATAAAAATGAGCTTGGAGTTTTAATCCACACGTTTCTCCGTATTCTAAAGAACAAGAAAACACGTTTGTGCAAGTTTGAACCAGATCGCGCTGCATTTAGAGGTCCCCAACTTTGACGACTTTTTGTTAGTTCATTTCTTGCCTGCCTGCAGTGAAGACGGTTTTCTTCGTCACTTGAGCGGTTCGTGTTGTATAGCCTATTGGACAACTATGGAGGTAATTATATATGCTACTAATTATCTCATTTTACTGTGGTATTGAAATTTATTATTATTTAATTTCTGTCATTTTACTGTGGTAGTGATATTTATTATTAATATTACATGAAATTAATTAATACGTTGCATATTGGACAACTAAGCTGGTAATTATTTATGATACTAATTAATGTAATTTTACTGCGGTACTGAAATTTATTTAATTAATGAATTGTCAAAGAGAACGTAGTGTACACGTATCAGTTTTATAAATAAAGAAAAGCAGTAACTGGGACTCGAACCAGTGTCATAGCCGTTTGGCGGCATCGCTCAAGTCGGCGTACACAGCACGCTATCCACTCCCTAGATGGTGTAGTGGATAGCGTGCTGTGTACGCCGACTTGAGCGATATTGCCAAACGGCTATGACACTGGTTCGAGTCCCAGTTACTGCTTTTCTTTATTTAATTAATGAAATTAATTACGATGTGAAATTATTTCTGTGGAATTATTTAGTTTGTTTTCTTTTCCAGGTGTCTACCAGAGCAAAAACAGAAGTGTTTCTTATTGGCCAGACGGATGCGAACATCACATCAAGTGGCCTTCCAACTCAGTTGCAAGTACTCAAAAAGTACTTTTACCACCAAAAGGAGCAAAAATTTGGACGTACTAAATGCCTGAACCTGTGCCTGGATGCCTGTCTCATATTTTGGGAGAGAGCGAGAATCCCCATGATGCGTCGAGATTCGGCCTTGAGGAAGATGGAATCCCTTCTCAAGGAATACGACCGGCTTGTGAAGCACAAGTCACATAAAGCAGAGTCCTTCCGAGTGAAGGAGGCGATGTTCAAGGAGGCAATAGCGAAGGAGATCATGGACATTGCTCATTCACAGGCTAAGGAAATGATGAAGAATCAGGAGGACATCCACTTTCTCGACATGCAGCGTGAAGATCCAAATTCCTGCAGCATGGGTCCTGTTGACATGAAGCTTCACTATAAGGAGATTAGGAAAAGGAAGAGGCTGGACAAGATTAAGGAACAACAGGAGAAGGCCAGGAAGGAACAAGGAGCTGCAGAAGATACGGGGGCTTTAGTGATTTCAACTTCGTCAGAGACTGACTCAGATGTCGTTGACCCAACCGTGGAAGTTTTTCCATCCTCCTCCAAGGGAAATACCAAGAAGCGACGCAGGAATCTGATCTCACAGGATGTGACGACTACCTACGATCGGCTGAATATTTCGTACCGCGATTCAGCTATGTCGTACGCTGCAGCGGCTAAATCACTAGGTTTTGACTTGGATGAACTGTCCATTTCTGCCAGTACCATGTACCGCACACGCAAGGCTCTCAGGAAGGTGGCTGCTGAAAGTTATCAATCCGACGAAGTTTGTCCTGGTCAGCCTCTTGTCTTGCATTGGGACGGTAAGCTCCTACCTGACAATGAGCAATGGAAGGAGAGCGTTGACCGGATCGCCGTCCTCGTCTCTGGCGACGGCAAGGAGAAGTTGCTCGGCGTTCCTAAGGTGACGTCCAGAACCGGCGAGAAGATAGCGCGAGTTTGCTTGGATTTGGTCAAGGAACACAGGATGGAAGAGCGCGTGCGGGGACTGTCTTTCGACACGACAGCGTCGAACACCGGGATTCATATCGGGGCCTGCGTCCTGATTGAGAAAGGTCTTGGCAGAGAACTCATGTACTTCCCCTGTCGGCATCACATCTATGAAGTCATCCTCAGCTCCGTCTTCAAGCGTGCATACGGCCCTTCAAGTGGCCCCGATATACCCGTTTTCAAGAGGTTTCAGGCACAATGGAAGTTCATCGACCGGTTGGACGTGCGGCCGTACGATTTTGCTCAAGTCAATGACTCTATGAGGGAACTGAGGGAGAAGTCAGTCCTGCTGGTGAGAGGGATGGTGAGCACGTCGCATCAGCGCGATGACTACAAGGAACTGCTACAGTTGGTTCTCATCTTCCTGGGAGAAGCAAAAGTGGTGGATTTCCCTCTCAGAGCCCCTGGCGCTTATCATCACGCTCGATGGATGGCGATAGCCATCTACTCCTTGAAAGTAATTCTACTGAAGAAGCAGTTCAAGATGTCGAGTCACGAGTTGGAAGCTCTGACAGCCGTAGGTCTCTTCGTGTCCCTCGTCTACATCCGAGGTTGGACTCGTGCTGCAACCTCAAGCAAGGCTGCCGCAGTTGATCTGGAATTTCTGCGTGACGCGGAAGCCTTTGCCATGTCGGGATATTCGTGTGTTAACGCTGCGCAAGAACCCATCTCTCAACACCTATGGTACATCTCTGAGACTCTTATTGCCATGGCGTTCTTCGACGCAGATGTGGCAGATGAAGAAAAGGCTCAGATGGTCGTCAGTTTGGGTAAGCCCGCATCGAAAAAGGAACTCAAGCGACCCCAAGGGAAGAACGTCAGGAATCTTGCCTCGAAACACCTGGCGGAGTTCGTGACAGGAAAGACGATGGCTTTCTTCCATGCATTCGACTTGGACACAGAATTCTTGAAAAAGCCAGTTGCCGAGTGGACTGAAGTAGAGGGCTTCAAGCAAGCAGCGGCAACTGTTAACAAAATCTCTGTCGTCAACGATCGGGCCGAAAGAGCCATCGCGCTCACCAAAGAGTTCAACTGTTCTCTGACGAAGAACGAAGAGCAGAAGCAGTATTTGCTCAAAACTGTGATGCAGCATAGGGCGAAATACCCGAATAAAACCAAGAAGGATTTCATGGACAAATGATTCGCAAGAAGTGGTTATGTTTTTTGTATCTTTGTGAAAATGTGTAGTGAAATGGTACTCGTTTGTTGAATAAAAATTCATTGACAGATTTTTGTTTAATTTTTTCCGTTTATGATCTGCCAGAGCATCAAACTGGGGACCCGTAAACTTTAAACTATTGAATTAATACTTCGGTTTATCAGTCTCCTCAGCAAATGGAACAAGGGGATCATGTGGATTAAAATTTTTCCAAACTTTTAATTTATGAAACACCCTAGTGTACATAAAGTCAGGATCTATTTTTGTGAAGCACTTGGAAATTATGTGGAATTCAATCATAAAATGATAAAGTGGTAACATTTATTAAATAATTAAGAGTAGGATTCGACGACGTGACGCCCATCAGTATCCCTGCACAGCTCAAATCGTTCCGCAGCATTTCTAAACACATTCTGGAGCATTTGCGGGGTTATGTTATCTGCAGCAGTTCGTATACGTGTACGTAAGTTTTCAAGGCTCGTAATCTTTGTCTGATAGACGTGCGATTTGATAAAGCCCCGTGCAAAGAAATCTAAAGGGGTTAAATCTGGTGATCTCGCTGGCCAAGGTCTGTTGCTTCCGCGTCCGATCCAGCGATTTGGAAAACGTCCATTTAGATAATCCTGAACAATTTTGGCATAGTGACAAGGAGCACCATCATGTTGATAGACGACGGTACTAACAATCCTATCCCCAATCAGCTGAGGTTCAAGGAATTGCTGCAACATGTCCAGATAAATAAGCCCCGTAACTGTAGCTTCAGCAAAGAAAAAAGGACCATAAACCTTAGATTTTGTTAAATCCATCCAGACATTAACTTTAGGTGAGTCTCTTTCCCAATTTTGGACGAAATCATTCGGTCTTTCATCTGCCCAAATTCGACAGTTATGGCGATTTACTTTTCCTCACGTATGGAAAGTGGCTTCATCACTAAAGAGAATGTTGTCCATTAAATTATCACTCCAGATTTGTTCTACGAGATCAGCACACACAGCACTTCGTCGAGGGAAATCTTCCTCATGTAAATCATGTAAAACCTGCAAATGATAGCTTTTCTTCTGCAAATTAACTTTCAGAATTTTGTGCACAGATGACGTCGGGAGGCCGAGTCTGTGTGATGCAGCACGAACGGACGTACGTGGCTCCTCAGTGATAATTCCGCGTACTGCATTCACGGTAAGATCTGACATACACGGTCGTCCTGATCTTGCTTCATAATTTACAGATCCCGTTCGTTTAAATTTGTTCACCAATTTTCGTATTGTCTTGTCTATTGGCCCCGTCTTATGAAATCTTCTAAACTTCTCTCTGATGTCATTGTATTTCTTTCCCTCGATTCGCCAAATTACTATTGCCACACGCTCTTCTGTATTCATTCTAAGGGCTTCTGAAAAGAAAAATAGAAAAAAATAATTATTTCACAAAAATAAATCCTGACTTTATGTACACCCTGTATAAAGAAGATTGATTGCCTGTTTTCTGAAAGAGAAATGTTATACCTAACAACCTTATAACAGCCTAATTTGAAATGGATGATTGAACTTAAACATGACTGCAATTTAATGCACTTTACTATGATACACCGATCAAACCTGAAGAAAAAACCAGCAACACAGCTAGCTGAAAAAATTTGAAACAGAATTCTTCTATAACCTCACTATTCAGAGCTTTGAAACCAGGTAACCGTCCAACAACCGTCCGTCATCTTAGGAGGAGACTTCAACGCCAAAGACACTAGTTGGTACCTGCACAACCAAAACAACACCAGAGGCGCCAACATAGCCACACAACTCAACAGCCTCTTCATTCTTAACAATACAGAAGAACATACACACATACCACATCAAGCAGGATACTCAAACTCCTCCCCAGACATAACGTTCTGTTCCCCCTCACTAGCAACACATACACAATGGAGAACAGAAAAACAACTGTCATCAGACCACCTGCCCATCATCATTACAACACATTCTACACTCAGCCCCAACAGCCTTAGGCACACTTACAGAAATTACAAGAAAGCTGATTGGGAACAGTTCAAAATACAGACTGAGGAACAATTCACCACATTAAACAGCACACCCATCATAAACATCAATACAACACTCAAGACACTTAATCAGATTATCAATAATGCAAACAAATACATACCCAAGGGCAACATTAGGAAATACAACGCAAATTACGCTAGAGAAATAGCCCACCTCATAAGGCAACGTAACAACCTCAAATATAACACACAAACACCACACACAGAAGCCATAAAAGAGCAGATACAACAGCTCAACACAGAAATAAACAACAAACTCAAAGAAAAACAAACAGAAACATTCAGGGAATTCATAACAACACTAAACCACTCCACAGATACATCCAGGCTATACAAGACTATAAACAGCATTAACCACTCTAACAGCGGCATTCACACCTCACACGCTGCTATCTGTCGCAGCCAAAATAATATCCCAACATACACACAACAAGCTAACATTCTAGTTAATCACTACGCAAAGATAAGTCACTTAAACAGAGACAACAACCAGAAACACGCAGACAGACAAACAGCCAGACACAAGAAAACCTACAGACTCGACACGACCATTACACCCTTCAATACAGACCAGACCACCAAGATCATCAAAAACATTAAGAATTCGAAGGCTACTGGACCAGACAACATATCTAACATACACCTTAAACACTTGGGCCCACAAGGAATACTAGCTCTCACAAATATCAGCACATATTCATACCAACACTGTATTATTCCTGACATATGGAAACAAGGTAAAATTATTACACTACTCAAACCAAACAAAAATCCAACAGAACCAGCTTCCTATAGACCCATTACTTTACTATGCCCACCTTCCAAAGTAACAGAAAGACTAATCTTACAAATCACCAACCCACACATTCCACTATCGCCTACTCAACATGGATTCAGACCTCACCACTCAACCACGACATTACTCACTAACCTCACGCAGCACATCATGGATGGCATCAACTCCAGACGACCAGCTCAACGTACACTATTAGCAACAATAGACATTAGTAAAGCATTTGATGCTATCCCACGCTTCCCTCTCATAAACAAAATACTGAACACAAACATGCACAATAACACCAAAAGGTGGCTGAGCAACTATCTCTCAGGAAGATACTCACATGTCACATTTAATGGCAAGTCATCCAAAAACAAGCTTTTTCCGAACGGGGCCCCTCAAGGCTCTGTTCTCTCACCAGCACTCTTCAACTTATACATGCATGACATTCCAACACCCATAGATAACAAGCTTACCTTCTCATCATATGCAGATGATATCACTCTAACATCCACCCACAACAACATCGACACCGCTACAAATAACCTACAAACATACATAAACAGTATACAAGACTGGCTCACACACAATAGACTCAAAGTAGCGCCCACAAAATCAACCATCACCTTGCTTACAAGCAACACAAAAGAACACCAGGTAATTCCACAGCTTACACTAAACAACATCAACATTCCACACACTCACAGAACCAAAATACTTGGTGTCACATGCAGCACATCATTATCTTTTGCAAACCACATTCAGGACATTAAAACCAAATGTACGTCAAGACTTAACACGCTTAGGGTACTAACAGGCACAAACTTTGGACACCAGCAGGAAACATCACTCATATACAAACAATATATTCGCTCAGTTATGGACTATGCTAGCCCATGCTGGGCACCCATTATCTCAAACACACACATAAACACTTTACAAACAATACAAAACAACGCACTTCGTATCATTACAGGATGCACTCAAACAACACCAATAGAACACCTGCACAAAGAAACAAAAATACTAAAAGTTAGGGAACAATTAGACATGAGGGGAACACAATTCATGCCAGCAGCGACAACTAACCCACAACACCCTTGCCACTACATGTACAATCATTCACCAACACCTCGCACCATTAAGGTAACACCAGAGAGACATTATAACCAAATACTCCATTCCATACCACGCCCCACAGACATCACACATTACAGAAAACACTTACACACACACACCTAACCCACAAAGCACTGACACGACTCGGTCCGAATGCGGTCCTAGGTGCGAAGCCGCCACCCATTAGCAGGTCAGAGATCAGCCTGAGCAGATCGGATCGAGTTAACTTAGCACGATTCCGATGTGGACATCACCCCAACTTACGGACATATAAACACAGACTAGACAACTCCATAGACGACACCTGCCACCTGTGCCAGGACACACCACAAACAATTGAACACATTATGACAGACTCACTAGTGCGCTGAACCTCTGGTCCACTCCAGAGAGGGCGATCGGTTACCTGCGTGCCGCCGGCTTGCTCGATCAGGGTGGGCTGATCGGCTAAACAACAACAACAACAACAACTTCACTATTAAGTCTTTTCCTCAGAAACAAACCAGCAGATTTAATGAGGCAGCCGGTAAGGTTTATGGTTGTAGTGGTTTGAAAATACGGGAGATATATCCGTACAAACTCGAACCAACCGTTTGTTAAATTAATGAAATGATTGAATTTACTGAGAAATAAATAAGAAAATAAATCTAATATAATATATATATATATATATATATATTTTTTTTTTAAGGTCGGGAAGAACCGATTCGCCTCTATTTAAAAGGGCATATCTCGGCGGAAAAACAAAGAAAAAGTGGGAGGAAAGACAGGAAAAAGAAAGGGTGGAGGGGACAGTCAAAGTGGAAAAAGACCAAGGATGACAAGGACTGCAGGGTCGAGCCCCATCATCCTTGGGTGCTAGGACCGGGAGGGTGCACGTGAAACCTCCAGGAACAAGCACGTACAAACGTGCACAAAGAGCACTCAAGAGCACGAGCTTAGAACCCCCTTGCGGGGATATATATATATATATATATATATATAAGCAAACAACCACAGGGGAAAGGAAAAAGAAACACGAAATCCGAGCGCTTTCGTGATATATTCACATCTTCAGGGAAAAACAAGTAATATATAGGTATAGAAGAATGGTTGCGAGGTAGGAAACAGAGGGTGGTCGTTGATGGAGCGGAGTCGTGTTTGGCTAATGTACCAAGTGGCGTTCCTCAGGGTTCTCTATTGGGCCCCTTGCTTTTTCTTATATACTGTATATTAACGATTTAGATATAAGCCTAGTCAGTCCAGTTTCAAAGTTTGCGGATGACACGAAGCTGGGTGGTAGGGAGATTAATGACGAAGATAGAGGTAAAATCCAGGAAGAATTGAATAAAATCATTGATTGGTCAGTCACATGGTAAACGAGATTTAACGTTGAAAAGTGCAAAATTTTGCATATAGGTTCGCGCAACGGTAATTTTGCGTATAGTATGTCAGGGAAAGATTTAACAAGCGTAGAGCAGGAAAAAGATTTAGGAGTTGTAGTCACTTGTGATTTAAAAGTAGCGAAACAAAGTACAGCAGCGGTCAATAAAGCGAACAAAATGTCAGGTTTTATAGCTCGGAATTTTTAGTACAAATCGCGCGATATTATAGTTCCTCTTTATAAATCATTAGTTAGACCCCATTTGGAGTACGCGGTCCAATTTTGGAATCCGCATATGTGCAAAGATATAGACAAAATCGAAAGAGTTCAAAGACGAGCAACTAAGATGATTCCGTCGCTTAGGTCGAAGTCGTACGAGGATAGGCTTAAGGAGTTAAAATTGACTACACTCGAGACTAGGAGGCTAAGGGGTGATCTAATCCAGGTTTTCAAAATTATGAATGGGTTCGATAATATAGATAGAGATAGCTTTTTCGAAATATCTCAATATAATAGGACTAGAAATAACGGGTGTAAGTTGACAAGTAGAAGGTTTGAGACAACAGTTGGCAAAAACTTTTTTACGCATTAGTAGTATAGCCGCAAAAGGGGAGAGTGCAGGAATGTTGCAGGTTATTATGTAATGTTGCAAAGGGGGGGGTTGTTGCAAAGGGGTTGTTGCAAAGGGGGGTTGTTTCAAAGGGGGGTGGGGGAAAGGGGGTGGGGGGAAACTTGGAGGCGGCGTTATCCCCCAAGAGAAAGGAGGAGGAGGAAGAAAGGAGGAGAGGTGTTCACCTGGCAGGAGCCAAGTGCACACTAAGACTTCCAGCCGGGCTGGCGTTGTTTTATAGGCTCCGAATCAGCCAGAATCAGCCAGTTGGCTGAGCCAAGGGGGAGAGACGCCTGAAGGAGAGAGAGAGACAGCTGAAGGAGAGAGAGCTGAAGAAGAGAAGATGCCTGTAGGAGGGAGAGACGCCTGAAGAAGAGAGAGACGCCTGTAGGAGGGAGAGACGCCTGAAGGAGAGAGGATAGGTACACATGCAGGAGTACACATGCTGGAGGTACACATGCAGTAGGTACACATGCTGGAGGTACACACATACGCACACATGCAGTAGGTACACATGCAGGAGTACACATGCTGGAGGCAACATGCAGGAGAGAGAGAGAGAGAGACGCCTGAAGGAGGAAGATACATGCAGGAGAGAGAGAGCTGAAGGAGGGAGAGAGACACCTGAAGGACAGAGTGGAGTTCTCCCCCAATTTATTTTCGTTTCCCTAACCTAAGAGGCCACTATGGGGTTTACCAAAGGGCCTGAAATAGAAGGAGGATTGTGTCGAAAGTGTAGCTTCACTGTTAAGCTCCCGTTACCGAATGGGAAGTTTTCGCCCTCATTCGTTCTTATATATATTGTGATATTGGTTATTAAATTAGTTGCGACATTCACATAATGGGGTCTGTCATATGTAATACTCAAACTCCTTCCTCTATGGTTGGGGATGTGAGCAATGCGCAGCAAGCGTGCCTGGGTATCCCCAACAAACTGGTGCTCCACTATATTACTGTAAATATAGCACATGTCTGGGGACCTTTCAGCCAATTTCTCCATCTTCAATTGATACATTAATCTGGACAAGTTATACTGTGTCTCGTGAAATGTGTCTCTTTGGAAGGCTGCGCTATATCGGCCGTTGGTTAGAATTTTTAACTTTCTATGTTCTTTAAGACATCTGTTAGTCTTTGATTTTAGGATTAGTGTATGTGCAGGGTTGTTTACGATTTCATATACTAAATCATTCGTAAAGTTTGAGTTTCTTAAACTTACGTTTAAGCCTCTCACAACATGCTCGGCCGAACCATATTGACCCGGCCCTAGTCTTACTTCTGTACTGTAATACCGTGCAATCTTAGTCCAAGCGATGCGCATAGTTTCATCCATAGCTACCCCAGCTTTTTCACACTCGTCAATGTCTCTAAGAATCGTAAAAACGGTTTCTTCATGTTCAATATTTAAAAAGACGGTGTCCAGCTGAATTTCGCATATCCCCACCTCATACGAATCACGACCCAATTCAATGTGCCCATGGAGTTCTGTTACAAAGTTGGCTAGCGTGTTGTTAGGTTGTACAGACAGGACGAGGAGGACGGGAGTGTGACGTAGAAATGGTTAGGAGCCATGTTGCATACTATTTAAGCTTCATTATTGCATCAGCTTTTATATAGGTGTTGAAGCTTTCTGGGTACCCTAGCCATTTCACCAGGTACATTTTTCTCCTTCCTGAACCTTTGCTTCCTAAAATTTTCTCAATTTTAAACACATTTTTTTCTAAATTAAACGCAACTTTCTGCAATTCCTCGCGGTAAAAGCCTCCTGAGATTTCTTCCCCATTCAAATCTTCAATGTAATACATCATTATCACACCTTTAGGTCTCACAGCCCTAACTTTAAAAATCTCGCGTGTCCATCCTTGCTCAAAACCCTTTGCGAATTTATTCCCCGAACGCGACAGCCTTACATAATCATTGATTTTGAAGCGCACAGTGTGTGGTGGTGGTGGTGGTGGTGGTGGTCCATCTCTTCTCGGGAGCGTACCTCTTTCTAAAACTTCGTTAGGTGTTGCCCCAATCGTGCGATGGTGTGAGCGGTTGTAGGATGATGCCAATGGTTCCAGAATGTCTAGAATCTGTATGTGTTTTTATGTGTAAATAACGGTGCATGCGTTCCTTTATGGTGCGCTGAACTCTTTCAGCTAAAGAAGCCTTATGTATAGAATTGGTTGTGTAATAGCTGATATTAAACTCTGTCAACATATTCTGAAAAGCACGGCCTATAAACTCCTTCCCCATATCCGTACAAAAATAGCCAGGAACCCTGTTTTCTTTTAACATTAGCGTTTTGGTGGCTTTAGCAACTGTTTCAGGTGATTTATTTTTCAGAGGAACTAGCCACAGATATCTAGAGAATACGTCTATTATGAATAGAATGTAGCGGTAACCATCGTTATACACAGAATATCTTTGCATGTCTGTTAAATCTGCTTGCCAAATAGAATCAATCGAGAAGCCGTTGTCTTGGCTGTTTTTAAACCTTTTTCTCACAGGCTTATGAAGCGTATAAGCGTCCTGCTCCCTCAAAAATCTTTCAACATCTTTTTTTTCCTACTCCGTAAACGTGCAGTCTTCTACGCCGCCGTAAGAGGATGGGGCAGAAATGTCATAATAACGTTTAGTTAATACGTTAGCCATTTGCGTATTTAGAGGCACGTGGGTAGGGTTGGTTTAACCTCTTCTTGCCCTCTTCAAAGGTGTTACCGCAGGGGGTGACGGCGCCTTCAATTGTGTCACAGGCGTTGCGTGTTCCAAGTCTTTTAACCTGTTCAGATTTCCTATCAACGTTTTAGGGACATTTATTTGTTGTATCTTGCTTTAATATGCTTCCATCCTGATGGTGATGGCCTATCCCACTTTCTCACCAGATCATGGACAATGTCTACGATATTCGATCCCTGTACCTTTGATCCTTCCACAATGATCTCCCCTGTATCGGTCCATTGTATGGCGGGATCCTCATTCAATAGATTATAAAGACTTAAGCCTTTACTCCTCAATGTAAGTGGGGGGGTATTTTTTAATACATGTTCGATATGTTGTGTGGCTAATCTTTTTGGTTTGATCAGTTTATCGTCGGTACAGTCCTATGTCGCCATCGTCCCCGGTGCTGTGCCTAATAACCACAGGAATCTCCGTAGGGCTCTTATAATTTTCGTACTCGTGAAGAAATTTCTGCAGAGCTTCTTGGTATAGATTCTTTTCTCATCAGGTGTTTTTTCACTGTTTAATAGGGCTAACAATTCGCTTTCCATTCTTTTAAGTCTGCTTTTACGGGGATCTAGATCCGTGTCTCTTTGCAGTGAAGCGTACGCCTCGTGGGAATCACTACCACTTTCTTCATTTATTAATCTAGTCAGTAAAGGCCCAAAACTGAAAATAGATGGGGAGAATGACCCTCCTGTTTGCACAATAACTCGTTTTTTCTTCGCTACAGTTTGACTTTTACGAGCGAGTGTACGTATTATGTTCTTGTAGCGGCGTAGGCGAGCCTTCTGATGGGTTTTTCATTGATACATTGCAATTTATAACGTTAAGACAGATTTCACAGATGCATTTTAAAAAGTCGGCGTCGATATTTTTAATAACATCTGCTGCATTGCCCGGGGCAGTCGATGATAGATTTTTATTAATTCATGGTATTTCTTTAGTCTCTTTGTCATTCTGGAATATACACCGTTTTCAGGCTCGTTTTGGAAATATATTCGTTCGCGCAGAAGCACTCTAAACGTGTTTCGCGGATGAAGGTCGCAAAGCAAATATCCGTAACGCGTGCTTGTAGCTTCTTTATAAACTTCCAAAAACTCCTTACGCTGATTCGGGAACATTTGATTGGCTAATACCCCAATTTGTGATACATCTCTACGTTGCGCGAATAAGACTAGATATTGCGTATTTAACGACACATCGCGCATGTATCTATTTTTGAAAATATATTCTGATTGATGAAGAACACGCTTATGTTAAGATGGTGGGAGTATACTGTAAATGTCTCGGCAAACGTTTTATCCATCTCCAACATGAGATCGTCAATTACAATGATTGTATGTTCAGTTCCCTTTAGCGAATTAACGTCATATACACCTTTGTGGAACAAAATATCATCTTGGTACTCGTTGAACACTGATTGATACGTCGAATAGCACCATATAACTTTATGCACAAATTTCGAGAACATCTCGCCCTTTTCTTTAATGATTTTAAGCATAAACACAGTTTTACCACATCCTGTAGGTCCAGATATAATACATGTGATGCGCTCGTGAATCTGAATTTTTCTACAGAGTCCATTTCTAACGTCACACTCCTAAGTGAGTCATTTACAAAATATTACAATTTTGAGTGCTGATCCTTATATTTCTTCTCCCACAGAACCGACGATGAGGTAGAGCAACCTATCATTACGATGACGATGACAGTGTAGTTGTGATCTCCTCCCCTGAACCCTCACCAGCGATACAGGTTGCACGTCCAAAGCGGAGTATGAGAACCCCCATCAGGTATAAAGCGGCCGAAATACGTACCTGTTGCAGCAGACCCCCAACCCTCAACCTCTTACGCAACAACCTCCCCAGCAGCAGCACCTAATATACCCCCTTATTCCGCCCCCCGTTCTGTTAAGTCTACAATAATAGATCCCCAACCCTCCTACGCAACAGGGCCCCCATCAGCAGCACCTAATATACCCCCTAATTCCGCCCCCCTTCTGTTGAGGATGTTATTACGTTCGAGTTAGTGCGCGCCGCAGCCCCCCCCCCGCCTTGACTAGAAATCGGTATAGAGTCAGGTCGACCCTAGAGCCCTGTATAGCAATGGAATTGAGCGCGGGTACGCAGGTAGTACAGCGTATTATAGAGTTTGCTCTTCAGAATCGCGACGAGCGTGAGGTCAGGACGAGTCTGTCCTTTGGGTTCGGGTCAGATGACGGTGATGTAGACGATTATTGGGTGATTGTACCGTTTAGACGTTTGGCTGCTGAAGATGTAGAATATATATTAGGGCGTATAATGCAAGCCGTCCAAAGTAGTATAGCCTTCAATATGGACAACTTCACGGTAAATATTGACCGTGTATTCCGTGCTGCGGGTCATAGTGCCATACCGTACACTCTTAACTTCAATTCTCCAACTATTTACCGAAGGCATATAAACGTCGATCGTGGTTGCGGCTTTATAGCAGTACTCTTAGCACGTATGTTTCCTGTACAAAATACACGGACTCAAAAAATTTGGCTGCCTACGATCGTTGAGCGTGCTCGTAAACTAGCTGTAGACTGTGAACTTGAATTTGACTGTAATATGGGTCCTGAAGAGCTGAGAAAGGTAGAACAGGAAATGAATGTGCGCATAGTTATATTTGGTTTGGATGATCGCCGCCGGACTGTGTATGTTTTTAAAAGCTGTGTGAGAGATCGTACAAGGCCCCTACTTATTTTAGGATTGTCAGGGACAACGTATCTCCCCATCCGTAATATAAGGGGGCTTTACGCGAGTTATGACAAAAGTCGAAATATGGGAACATCATGATTTGTGTAAGGGGTGCCTCGAGTTTGCGGATGATATAGTGAGACATTGTAAAGAATGTCACATGGTATGTGAGCAGTGTAAAAGCACCAAATGTGAAAGCCGCGTATTGAGAAGAGACTGTGATGTGTGTAGACGCACATTTTCAATAATAGCTGCTTTGATCTCCATAAATCAATTGGTACGTGCAGGAAAATGAGACTCTGTGAATGTGGTATGTTTCACACAATGGATAATTGGGAAAATTTAAGCACAAGTGCGACGTATTCACTGTCCTACATGCCAGGAGGAATATAAGGCGGATGGGTAAGCATGTGTGTTTATGAAAGATGCTAAGCCTAAAAATACCCTTGTATAACTGTGTACTACGATATAGAAACATATACGAACGCTGAAACCAAAGAGGTAATTCCACATTTACTTGTGAGCCAGACCATCTGTGATGAGTGTATGGTATCGAATGTGACGAGTGCCCCAAATGCGGTAAAGGACAAACGTTTTAAAACGAATGTCAGCGATAGTCCTGTGAAACTATTTGTGTCCTATATTGTCAAGTTAGCCGACAAGTTCAAAAAAATGACTGTGTATATTCTCGCCCATAACGGGGCAAAGTTTGACACGCAGTTCCTTATAAGGAGTTTGCTTGAACACGAATCCTCTGAGATATTTACAGGTGATCCATTGAAAAGAGGCAAC
Source organism: Bathynomus jamesi (assembly GCA_023014485.1). Lineage (NCBI taxonomy): Eukaryota > Metazoa > Arthropoda > Malacostraca > Isopoda > Cirolanidae > Bathynomus > Bathynomus jamesi. The sequence continues at coordinate 97,289 of JAJOZX010006230.1, read as the reverse complement.
AAATTAATACAGATGCAGATAAGAGGCAATGTACAATTTAAAGATACTTTATTATTCACACCTTGTAAATTAGCAAAGCTACCCAGGTGATGGGAGTAGCAGCTGAAGTTTCCAAAGGATACTTCCCATACACTTTCCTCACCAGCGAGACTTTAAACTACGTAGGCCCACCACCCCCCAAACATTATTTTGACTGCATGGATGAACGTGAAGACTTTGATCGATACTACGACAGTTTTAATGAAAGTAACCCTTATATATAGCTGATGAATGTGAGCGTTATTGCGTGAATGATGTGCGCGTGCTTAGAGTATGTTTCCAGGCCTTTAGAAGTATGTACATAGCCCGTTTCAAATGCGATCCACTGCAAGTCGCAACCACCATCGCATCATTATGTTTTACGGTGTTCAAGAATAACTTCATGCCTAAAGACACCTTAGCCATTATTCACCGAAACAACCCCCGCAGTTACGGACACAAGGCTATTTACTGGCTCATACACCTGCAGCAACAAACAGGTGTATACATAAAGCACGCCCGCAACACGGGTGAAGTACCCATTAAGATTAATGGACGTGTTTTTTGGGTTGATGGGTTAAGTGAAAACCGTGTCACTGGTGTGAAGACTGTGTACTCCTTTAACGGTTGCTGGTGGCATGGATGCCCCCGTCCTGAGTGCGTGAGTCACCGGAGATATCCACGGTAGGTCTCCTGCCGACTGTCTTGCATCGACCCGCACCCGCGATCACTTATAGGATCACAGTTCACTCACAAAGTCTTGTGGAGCATGAATATGATGCACGGATGGAGACAGACGATGTATACCGTGAGGAAATAAAAAACGATCAAGCGTTCAATGGTGCTGGATCCTCTCAAATGAGGTGAATAGCTTGTTTGGAGGACGTACAAATCCTTTCAGATTATACTTCCCCACCTACGGAGGGCGTGAAGCTCCATACTAACGATTTCTGTTCTTTATACCATACGTGATGAAGAGCAATCCGTACCCCGTGGGCGCTCCTGAGAAACTGGTGGGGCCTAGCCTACCTCCATCAATGAATTTTCAAAAAATTTGAATGATCATTACTTTGGGCTCTCTTTCGTAGACGTACTCCCCCCTACGCAATTTTATGGATGCCGATCTTACCTGTCGTTATCGACGACAAGCTCATGTTTCCCCTGTGCGTGAAGTGCGCGGAAGAGGATAACGGCGAATGTAACCATATACCCCACAGCGTAAGATCAGAGGCGTATATACAAGTCCTGAGCTGGCCCTAGCCGTACGCCATGGTTATAGAATACTGAAGATACACGAGGTGTGGAGGTTTCAGAAGCTCCCCAACCTTTTCACACCATATAAACGCCTTTTTGAAGATAAGGTTGAAGCATCAGGGTATCCGCGAGGAGTTGATACCGAAGATGAAAAGTCTGCCTATATTCAACGTTCGCGACGCGAAGGTATACAACTTGATCGTGTCCAAATTGTAAAGAATCCTGGCAAGCGCTTTAGTGCAAAATTGTGTCTAAACAGTCTATGGGGAAAATTTGCGCAGAATACCGGCAGAGGGAACATTCATTTGGCACAAGTTATAGCGATGTCTGGGATTATGCCAATGCCCCCGATAAAGAGGTCATGGAGATCGTGAATGTAGGTAATACTTCCGTAATAAAGTACAACACAACACTGAATTTGCCACAGATACCTCAAGGGTTACAAACATACCTGTGCGCGCTTCACAAGCAGCCTACGCCCGTATAAAATTTGGGTCTATTGCATTCTCTTGGGCGGAGAGTATTGTATGCCGATACAGATAGCGTGAATTCACAGAGAGGGAGGTGATTACATGCCCGCTATTGGGGAGTTCCTCGGCGAGCTACTGATGAGATCAAGGATGAGTATGGGGACGGTGCATACGCCGACTCTTTTATCTCAACAGGACCTAAGACTTATGGGGTACGGGTCAGGGTAGGGGTGAATGAAATATATCGTGAAGCAAAGGGTATTACGCTCAACCATGCGAATCGGGAGGTTGTTAACTTTGAGTCGTTGAAGGATCTAGTATGTTTGGAACCTCACCAACTCATTGTAGGCACCCACAATTTTCGGGCGCAGAAGCTGGGGCGTGAAGGAACTTAGGGTACGATGGTTGCCGTAACACCTATAGGAAACGTTACCAGTTACCTGGCACCTATGATACCGTACCCTTTGGATACCAATGATGCTTCTAACTCACACGTCTTGTATATAATCGTATCTATTTGTAAATATGTTATATATATATATAACTTGAATATCTCGAATCGTATTTGTAAATATATGAATATCTCAATAAATCAAATAGCGTTTCACTTTCTCCTTTGTGTGTGTGTGTGTGTGTATGTGTGTGTGTGTGTGTGTGTGTGTAGGTGAAAGTTCTAAGCTCCGCCCACTGCGTGAGTCATGCTATATCTGGGAGTCCCTGCGTGGTCAGTCGACCGCAGTAAGCCGAGAGATCAGACGTGTATTCAGATCAGACGTATATTGAAATGGCTACCTTTAATATTGCTTGCACAACGTTTATGAAATGGTATTCAGTAAAGTGTGAGGATGTGGTGGATACCGAAAAACTTCCTATTCCCCCCTCCTATGCCTCTTTTAAAACCACATTGGATTGTGCGAAGTTCCAAGATGTACAAATACTCTACGGATGTTCTGGTGAGACTATTGAAGGCTTTCGTTGCACAGACGATGTGCTGAAGTATGCTGCAGGGCTAAACTTTATAAAGTCTCACATACACCGTGAAGTAAAAGAAACAACGCGTGCAGAAGAGAAGCAGCAGGTATGGATAATGAGCCTTGTGGATGGGTGGTGTGACAAGCGGTATTACGTCATGCTACACCATGTCGATTACTCATACCCTACGTCTGAAAATGTGAATCTCGTGATCATGGACAATCTTAGGTGTTTTTATCACTATATTAACGTATATCATGATGAGGTTTCATAGTGAGGTTGTGGCTAGTGCCATGCGTGAGTTTTTAACAGATTTTAGAGACGAGTATCGTTTGATGGGTAGAAAGGAAAAATATGAGCATATGTTCCTCTCAAATAGTGCGCCCGGAGTGTGGAGATGATTAGCGCCTAGTTCTTATCCAAAGTGCGTAGGCTGGTAGTGACGAAACGGAAAAACAAATATGTGCAACAATTCGAGTCGTACGAACATGCCCATTCACGTATCATCGAGTCAGCCGCCCGTCGAACCATTCCTGCCTGTGCCTCACACGGCTCATAGTTATTCAGAGCTTGAGCCGAGTGGACGTGCGCTCCTCGAATACGATGGAACTTCCTTTGAGCAGCATTCTCAACGCCTCGTACGATGTGTCCGTGACGAAATCGTTGCGCGTGTTCAGGCGTAATTCCGGTACCATTAGCTATGTACTGGAAACGGAATGTAGACCGACAAACAAACGGGTTTATTTTAAGTATCGAGGAGATGAATAGAATCTTTGTGATAGTTGATAAGTGGTGTGAAGATCGTTATAAAATACCTGCTAACGTAGGTACAAGAAGAGAGCAGATTAGTGACGCGCCCTCATACGCCGTTGTATGTACGTTGTGTATAAATAACGATCGGCCATGCATTGATATAAGGCTTATGTGGAAGAATGCTTCTGATAATAACGCTCTTATTCCTACGCGAAACCGTTTCATCCTCGACAGAATGTTTGAAATCGTCGGATTCCGTAAACTGAAACCTATATTAGACGCGCGTGTTACGGATATGCTTTATTTTGATCAGTTCTTGAATACGCATACACTGCTCTGTTCGATGGGTTTACCGAGTGTAGGACTGGTGAGAATGGTCTAGTGTTGGATGTTTATTTAAAAAGTTTAGACTCTTTGAAATACCATGAACTTTGGTACAAAGCAATTGATCGGTACAAGGCTGAGCTCACCTACACCGTTCACCCTGAAGAACTATTTCTTTATATAACGCGCAGTTGCCGTAACGATTTAGAAGATTATTTCAATTGCCGTTATGTTGAGTGAAGAGTTCACGATTGAAAAGCGCGAGTCGGTAGAAATAAACCCTCGATTGGAAAAGCATTCTTATAAACTTGCGTTTAATAATGTAGCTAACGATGAACTCTTTGTGCGTGCTTTTGATTGTATTCTAGACGTATTTAAAGATGACTTGCCAACCGGTTGTAAAGTGGGGACAAAAATAGTACTGAACGATATGAAAAGCCATTCATATCGAATACAGGTTTCCCTATACTTTAAGCGGTGAAATATTATTAAGCCGCATAGACTGCGTAATGCAGAGCAATAATGATGTAATTGTAAACTCGATTAAGACCGAGTTTAGTATTTTGAAAAAAAAAGTGAATTGTATATATATATTTTGATTATACGCATATTTCTATTGATTTGTGTTTATATATATATATATTTTTGCTTGATATTTCTCCTGTACTGTTATGTACATATTGAAGTGTATATGAAATGTATATTTTATTTATATATCACCATATTTGTGTGTGTGTGTGTATTTCTGTTATGTACATATTGAAATGTATATGAAATGTATATGAAATGTATATTTATTATATATATAATTATGTGTATATATTTCTGTTATGTACATATTGAAATGTATATGAAATGTATATTTTATTTATATATATATATATATATCCATAATTGTGTGTATATATTTCTGTTATACGCATATTCCTCAAATGTATATGAAATGTATATTTTATTTTATATATATATTTATATATCCATAATTGTGTGTATATATTTCTGTTATACGCATATTCCTCAAATGTATATTTATTTTCTATATATTTATAATAAAAAGAATGATGCAATGTTGTTTATTGTTATGCCTTCTACTACCGGGATTCTGTATACAACAGGTATCTGGCAATATTTAAGCCTTCTAAGCCAACTGGCTGATTAGGAGTCTATAATAGTGTATACAATGGTATCTGGCAACTCTGTCTTCGGAATACATGGAGCTATCTGGCAACTCAGCCAACTGGCTGATTAGGCGTATATAATAATAATGTATGCAATAATACTGCTAAAAAGAGGTATCTCACAACCAGCCAACTGGCTGATTAGTCTATAATAATAATGTATGCAATAATACTGCTAAAAAGAGGTATCTGACAACCAGCCAACTGGCTGATTAGGAGTCTATAATAATGTATACAATGGAATACATGGCGCTATCTGGCAACTCAGCCAACTGGCTGATTAGGCGTATATAATAATAATGTATGCAATAATACTGCTAAAAAGAGGTATCTGACAACCAGCCAACTGGCTGATTAGGAGTCTATAATAATGTATACAATGGTATCGCGGTATCTGGCAACTCAAGCCATTTACGCCAACTGGCTGATTAGGAGCCTATAAAACAACGCCAGCCCGGCTGGAAGTCTTAGTGTGCACTTGGCTCCTGCCAGGTGAACACCTCTCCTCCTTTCTCTCCTCCTCCTTTCTCTTGGGGGATAACGCCACCTCCAAGTTTCCCCCCCACCCTCCTTTGCAACAACCCCCACCCCCCTATGCAACAACCCCCTTTGCAACAACCACCTTCCCCCCTTTGCAACAACCCCCACCCCTTTGCAACATTACATAATAACCTGCAACATTCCTGCACTCTCCCCTTTTGCGGCTATACTACTCGCATAGAATAGTAAATAGCTGGAATAGTTTGCCTGTAGAAGTAATTAGTACCACGTCTATAAACATGTTTAAAAATCGATTAGACGCATATGTTGATAGATTGGGTATAGTTTAAGGTAGTAAAATTAAGGCTTTGTGGTGAGAGATCCCACTGCTCAACACAAGTGTTGTGGGATATAGGAAGGCAGCATCTTGGGTTAGGGGATACTCTCTGTCCTTACAGTACACACCCCATTTAAAGAGATTCCTCTGCCGAGCGGTGCCCCCCATAGTACTGTGAGGTATTGAAAAACTCATGATCTTCAATTGCCCCACAAACACCTTCAAATGGGAGAACCAAAATGGGTGCACACATATTTCTACATTACTGTACAGTCTTTACAGACACACCTACACTTTTCCTCCTAAGTATATATATTGTAATGTATATGGTTGTAAATTGTGACTTGGTCCGCAATTTATATGGACCGTGACTTATTTTTGGTTGGCAAGGTACTGGTATTGATGGATACCGTAATGAAATTGACTGGATTCCTTGGATCTGATATATTTGCATGTCGGTTATAAATAGATATAGAGTGTAACATATTTGTGGATAGTAGTCTATTATGACTTGATCCTCTGGATCTAGAGATTCTATCTTTAGTTTTAAATTGAAAAATAATTAGTTTTAAATTGATAATTATTTATTTGTAAAAATTGGTCGTTGGCAATGTACAGGCAGTTTTTACATAGTAGAGCCACCTAGATGGGCCGAAGTGGCCCCTAGTGTGCCTACTGTAAAACACAGTTAGGTAGACCAGCCAGAAGTGGATCCTAGGGTCTTTGTTGGTCTGAAACATTATAACATGATATATATATATATATATATATATTATATATATATATATGTGTGTGTGTGTGTGTGTATATATACATATATATATGTATATGTACACACACACACACACACACACACACACATATATATATAATATATATATGGTGTGTGTGCTATTTTTTGTTTTTTCCTGAAGATGTGAATATATCACGAAAGCGCTCGGATTTCGTGTTTGTTTTTCCTTTTCCCTGTGGTTGTTTGCTTATTAATAAGATCTTGTGTTTTTCTGTGATTTTAGTGCATATATATATATGTATATATATATATATATTAGTGATGTAGCGGCTGTCATTTTTTTCACATCCGCGGATGCGGATGCGGATGAGGATGCTTGATTTCAACATCCGCGGATGCGGATGTCTACATTTTCGTTATTTTTTAGGATATATTCGAGATTTGTTGTGTTTAACGTATATAATAAGTTATTATATAGAGAGAGCTGTAGCTATAATGTAGTATAATTGATTAATTGTACAATAATTGCTGTACTTTTCTCTGAACATATAAAATAATATCAAGCTCTAACTAATATAGAAATCAATCAGTGAATTCGTCTGCAAATAAATTCGTTATATTTTGTTGAGTTTCAGCCACAATTAGAAACCATAATTGTGTTACCAGGATGCGGGACGTGAACCCAACTCAAATGCACCCCACCGACCTCTTTCACCAACCTCCACCCTTATAGAAAGAGATCTTTAATTAGCTTCATAACTATTTATATTAAGTTTAAAGTTTTATTAGGCATATTTATAAATGAGTAATTAAAATAAAGTAAACTAAGATGTTCATCGTTTAATGTTCAAACTTAATTATAGGAAGGTTATGCTGAAGGAACATTAATTTTTCTGCCTTTTCTGCTGCCAGTCTGTTTCTCTTTTCATCATATATTAATCCAGCACTGCTAAATAATCTCTCGCTTGGTACGTTTGTTGGAGGACAGGCTAAATGTTTCCTTGCAAGTTATTCAAGTATGGATAGATATTCTGCGTATTTTTCCACCAACTAATAGGATTGTCACATGCAGCCAGGCGTTTTTCTTGGTGATAGCTCTCGATCATTTTTACTACATCTTTTGACATCGCGTAGGTCTCGTCATTGCTGCTTGACTCAAGAAACTGAGAGACAGATTCTGTGATAGATTTGCTTGTGAAGGTGTTGGTTCTGTCACTGAAACTTTTATTCTTTTGGTGGGTGGCGAAGCGACAGATTCAAGAGATTGAAGCTCTTCAACTGCTTTGCCAAGTGATGATTTAACTCGTTCTAATGTACTAGGTGAAAATAACTTAGCTTTGTAACGTGGATCTAAGTAGGTTGCAAGAGAGTAACTTCATACAAGAACAGCCTCTCGTCTTGTCGCTTGCATCACTTTTGCGCACAATGAAGTAGTTCTATTAATAAAGTAGAATTTGATAATTTCCGCTTATTAATGACGTTTTATCTCAACGGTCCACATCCGCACGACATCCGCAGTCCAAAGTGCGGATGCGGACGCGGATGCGGATGCGAGAAAATGTGCGGATGTTCCGCGGATGCGGATGCGGATGCGGATGTGACCTACATCACTAATATATATATACACTATGTCCCACAAAAAAGTACACCCAACTTTAGATTGTACTAACTCCTCCAAAAATTGAGATATTTTGGATGTTTGTTTGATTTAATATAGCAAATTATTCTTTGTTAACGTTCAAATTTATTCATGTTTAAACGATTTAGTGTTTAAGCATCTGCTTTTAACTGAAGGGTACAGCAAAATGGGTTGCGCGGATGATCATTTCTCCCAGCCAGATAGCTCCTCTTGCTTTAACCAATGTGCTACTTTTTACGTCGAAGGATATTGCAAATATTTTTTTTAAATAATTCGAACTTTTGTATCTAAGATACGAGTCATACATATAAATGAAGAATCTGAATTACTAAATTTATAAATAACTTTGAAACCCTTATCATGCAGTTTACACGAAGGCAGCGCGTTCTCATGGTCACAACTTATCTGCAAACTAAAAGCTTAAAACAAGTTCAGAATACCTTCGAACTGCAATTTCCCGATAGAGCTTCTCCAACTAAACATACAATTTTGAAGAATGTTTGGAAAAACAAAGAAGAAGGAACGGTCCTCAATTTGAACAAATGACGTTCAGGCCATCCGAAGATGGCAAGAACAGACGAGAACATTCAGCATGTTCGGCATTTATTAGAGAGACATCCAAAAGTGTCCACCAGGCGAAATGGTACAGAACTCTCACGCATGTCATTTCATCGAATAGTTCGTGAGGATTTGAATTTGTACCCATACAGAATGAAAATTCGACATCAACTCATTGAAGGAGATCTACCTCGCCGCCTAAGATTTGCCCAGTGGTTTCTTGAAAAACCAGAAAGATTCACGGAACAATTAGTGGTTGGAGATGAGGCGGCCTTTTTTATGAATGGTCTAGTGAACAGACAAATCTGCAGTCAGTATGCACCAAAAAATCATCCACCTGACAATCATATCTACGAGAAGAATAACTCTAGACAAAAACTGTCTCTCTGGGTAGGACTGTGCGGTAATGGAGCGGTAATTGGCCCGGTCTTTTACGATGGTAATCTAAATGGTGAAGCTTGCCTAGAAATGATAGACCGAGAAATCCTTCCACAAATACGTATTATTTATGGAAACCGATTTAATCGTATTTGGCGGGTGCAAGACGGAGCTCCTGCTCACAGGAGAGTTATTGTGAAGGAACGCTTGCAGGAAGTCTTCCACCAAAGAGTAATTGCTACAGGGCATGACATTGAATGGCCTCCCAGAAGCCCTGACTTGACCCCGTGTGATTACTTTTTATGGGGTCATTTGAAAAATAGAGTATTTGCATCACAACCTATCAATTTAGATGATTTGAGGACTCACATCACAGCTGAAATCAACTTGTTAAAAGACAATCCAGATCTTATCAAAAGAGTGATGGGGAAGATGAGAGCTCGACTCCAGATTTGTATCGATAGGAATGGCGGTCATGTTGAAATAAAACGAAACTAAGCATAACTTTTGCAATAAGGACTAAAGAAAAATCTGCTTTGTATCTTATTAAAATTATGTTAAAGTGTCTATTATTATGTATTTGTCTTTTCATTACATCGATAGCACACACATTATTTTTTCAGTGACCAATTTTGCGCAATCCATTTTGTTGTACCCTTCAGTTAAAAGCAGATGCTTAAACACTAAATCGTTTAACCATGAATAAATTTGAACGTTAACAAAGAATAATTTGTTATATTAAATCAAACAAACAGATCCAAAATATCTCAATTTTTGGAGGAGTTAGTACAATCTAAAGTTGGGTGTACTTTTTTGTGGGACATATGGTATATATATATATATATATATATATGGAGGGGATCCAAAGAAGCTTCAGAGCCAAGATCAATGGGTGTAAAGAACTAAATTACTGCGAAAGGTTACGAGAACTAGACCTATATTCACTGGAAAGGAGAAGAGAGAGATACACCATTCTTTACACTTGGAAAATGATGGAAAAACTAGTGCCTAATCTTACTCTGAATCCCATAGCTCCACAAACAATGGTGGAAAGTAGAAACGGTAGACTGTGCCGTATTCCCAAATTGAAGGCGAGACACGGAACATCCTTAACCCTGAAAGAAAACAGTTTTATAGTGAGAGGACCGAAACTGTTTAATCAGTTGCCCAAAGACCTAAGAAACACGAAGGGAGTTGCAGCGGAAATCTTCAAAAGAAGACTAGACGCCTGGCTCAGATCAATCCCCGATGAGCCGGGCGTACCTGGCTATCTGAGGTGGAGAGCGCAAGAATCCAACTCACTACTTCACCAGGCCAACTCGAGAGTAGGGGCGACAAGCTTGACCTTCGCGAAATGAGAAATCGTTGCGCGGAACCTTTATAAGGTTGTAAGGTAAGGTAAGGTGTATACATATATATGTATATGTATATATACTGTATATATATGTGTGTATATATATACATATATATATATATGTAATATACATATATATATATATATATATACATATACATATATATATATATACACATATATATATATATATATATGTGTGTGTGTGTGTATATATATATGTGTGTATATATACTGTATATATATATATATATATATATAACCTTTGGGTACCTTTTGCTTACCTTCCGCCCGAATTGTTCATTCTGACGAAGGTCAAGCTTTTCACTCCACTTTAGACCTACAGTTTAACGTGGAATCGGAACCACACCCCATCAGCAACCTAGCGTCTTAACCACTAGGCCACCTAGGGTACCCATTTATCTACCAACCACATTCTTTATTGTGTGGAAGGATGAAAAGCTGGTTTTGCTGCGCGCCGGCTTCCGTCGGGTTTCGAACCCGGGGCCGATGGATTCGTAGTCATCGACGCTAACCACTACACCACTGAGGCGCATATTTGAATATAAAATATGTGTATATAAATGTAGCGGATCGACAAGAAATAGACCAACAAGTAGACAGACAAATCCTTTCCTTCCACGCTATCATCAACCAGTCTTGGAAGACACACGTGGACACGGATTCAGAACAATGAAAGCGTCTGTTTCTTCCCAAAAGGCGCGAACGCAAGCCCTTAACAACAAGAGGACGCGCGGGAGAGGCTTCTTACGATTTGGCGCGAAGTCCTACGTCACAGGAACTACGTATAAAAGCGAGCTTCCACTCACACTCATTCTCACTCGCTCTCACACACTCGATCTCCACCTTTACGAGCAACACTCGTCCGTCAACCACTCTCCGGCTTCCAGCCGGAGGAGCGGCTGGCTGTTTCCTTCAAGGCCTTCGATCTATCATCACTTAAGGCCTACCGCCGTCAGCCTGCAGAAGCAATCCTTCGAGGCCCAGCGCCGTTTCGACTTCAGCCGCCTCATCACCTCATTTCTACATCAAGTGAATCAACACTTGAGGCGACCGGCGCCCGTTACGCAACCTCCATGGGAAGGTCAGCATCGCTTAGAGCCTACACCTACAAGATCAATTATAGGCATTTATAGGCCATTCTACACCTCGAGAAGCAACAACACTCGGGCCTACGTTCTACAAAGCCTACAGCAAACATCTTCTCCTTCGCAAGAGGCATAATCCACGACACGACCAACGCGTGAGCGACCAGCTTCCATAGTACGATCAACGACATTTCGAGCCTACAGTAACAGGTTCACTCGACACTTCAACAAAGGTTTTCATCGTCCCGGTAAGCTAAGAGCATCTTTTCTAAGTAACTCGTGAAGCCTACACCAGCCTACCGCCGAACGGTAGGCTATACTCCCAAAGTGAGTAATTAAGCGTTCCAACTAACTCTCGTTAAATGCAGTAGGCCTTTTTCCTAATTCCGATAACCCAATTCAAGTGTCCTTCCGAAAACCGTAATTCCGCGTATCATTGTGTATTATTGTGTTCATTCATATGTTTATGTGATAACTTAATTTCTTTTATTGCAGGCCTAATTCATTTACAATGTACATCCCTTCAAATTATTATTAGGCAACAACATCTTGTTTCTCTAATCCATCTAAGGTGTACCAACTTAGCATTATATAATTACCTTTATGTAAATGATCATATTTCTCTCAGCTATCATTTGGCCTATCCATAAACGCGCGTCATCAATCCATTATTATTAGGCCCATTCAGTTGTTCTATGTGCATCCATGCAATCATTTAGCCTACTTAATCAGTGTCACGTATTTTATTCAGTGTACCAAAACGTACGCGCATGCTGTGTCATTAATAGGCCTCATTCAATGTCCCATGTTGCATGCCATTTACATATCATCAATGAATTACGTGTCAACTAAGCTACTAATCATTCATCTTATTAGCTAAGTTTCTCTGTCATAAGCATAAGGTAAAGGCTATCAAATAATCACTGACAATTCTTTGTTAATCACGGTGAATAAATAATATCTTTATTTTTATAATAAAATACAAAACAATAAGGTACTTTTTATAACCTTAATATTAATTTGCTTGGGTGTAATCCAAGCTGGTGACCCTCGCTGCCATTCCAGTCGCTTCCAACAGTATGGTGGCCCTACTTCATTAGCTACTTTTCAATTGGTGATACTTTACATCATAAATTATTAACCCAGCCTATCATTAATAAACAATCAGTCATTGCATCAATTAATCATTAGCATACAATCAAATCATTATCACCTTAAACGGCTAAAACTAGGTCCACTCTATATATATAACGTAAAGAACGACGCTTGTACAGGAGAACAATCCGCGCAAGATGAGAAGGGAGAACGAACAAATGAAAAAATGAGGTAACTACCCGGGAATCGAACCCGGGATCTTCCGATTGCCGGTCAGATATGATAACCACTACACCATGGTCCTCACTCGATCAGAAGTCGTAATTCTCCTACATACGCGCAGAAACCAATGCCCCGAGGGGGGCACCACCCGCATGCCGCACCTATATATGCATTTCAACTGCAAAGAACACGCAGTATAATTAACGTAAAGAACGACGCTTGTTCGTTCTCCCTCCTCATCTTGCGCGGATGTTCTCCTATACAAGCGTCGTTCTTTACGTTAATTATACTGCGTGTTCTTTGCAGTTGAAATGTATATATAGGTGCGGCATGCGGGAGGTGCCCTCCTCGGGGCATTGGTTTCTGCGCGTATGTAGGAGAATTACGACTTCTGATCGAGTGAGGACCATGGTGTAGTGGTTATCATATCTGACCGGCAATCGGAAGATCCCGGGTTCGATTCCCGGGTGGTTACCTCATTTTTTCATTTGTTCGTTCTCCCTCCTCATCTTGCGCGGAATGTTCTTCTATACAAGCGTCGTTCTTTACGTTAATTATACTGTGTGTTGTTTGCAGTTGAAATGTATATGTATATATATGTTCTTCTATACTCTTGTATAGAAGAACGTTCCGCACAAGATGAGGAGGGAGAACGAACAAATGAAAAATGAGGTAACCACCCGGAATCGAACCCGTCGTTCTTTACATTAATTATACTGTGTGTTGTTTGGAGTTAAAATGTATATATATATATATATATATATATATATATATATATATATGCTGCAAACCCACAAGGAAAAAGAAAAACGATTCCGAGGCCTTTCGTTTATTCAGAGCTACACCTCGTCAGGGAATGAAGATAAAAGGCGAGATGCCCATAGATATATACAACGTACAGGAAAAACAAAACAATTAGCACATACTTAACAAGGGTTAATGAGAGGCAAAAGAAATTTTAACAGGATATTGTTTCCCTGTTCAACACAACACTCTTACTGAGTTAATTAAGCTTTGTGTCAAAGATTGTAAATTTCAGATTGAAAATAAATTTTATGCTATGTCGTTTGGATTGGCTATGGGAAATCCCCTTTCACCTGTACTAGCTAATTTATATATGGAATTTTTTGAAAGTAGAATTTTGCCTACGATTGTTAATTTTAACCTGGTTTGGTACAGGTATATAGATGATATTTTATGCCTTTGGCCTAATAATTTGGATGTTGACTTATTTCTTGGTAGGCTCAACAATTTAGTCCCATCTATTAAGTTCACAGTTGAAAAAGAAAAAGATGGAAGCCTCTTTTCTTGATCTAAAAATTTGGAGATGCTCTAATCAGTTCAAATATGAAGTCTACCGTAAGCCTACTAATAATAACTCTTATGTGCATTTTTATTCTGACCATCATCCTTCGATTAAATCCTCTATTTTCTCTGCTATGTTTCTTCGAGCATTGAGAGTTGTCAGTCCGGAATTTTTAGATTCCGAGTTATGCAATATCATGAATATTGGTACTAAATTATGTTATCCTATTTCATTTTTAGATAACTGTCTTAAGAAAGCCAAGAATAGGTATTATAATAATGTAATTGTAAAGGAATTTCAGCGTAAAAATATCCTTAGCCTACCTTACCATGTTAATTTTCAATACCTTCCAACTTTACTTAAAGCAATTGGTATTTATGTAATCTTTAAGTATAATAATACTGTTAAATCACGCCTAATAAAGAATAGCCCTGATAATGTTGTTGGTTGTGTGTCTTCGATCGGATGTACACAATGTAACTCAGTATATTTAGGCCAAACTGGTAAAACGTTAGCTATTAGGGTAAAACAGCATAAATATGCTGGTAGAACAGCTAATAATTCCAATGCTTTATTTAACCATATGTGTAAATGTAACCATAGCATCAAGTGGGATAGCTCTAAAGCGCTTGTTGAAAACAGAGATATAATAGAAAGAAATATTCTAGAATGTGCATTTATTCATTTTAAAAACAATTTCAATAACAGTGCGGGAATGTATAAAATTGACAATATCATGGTAAAATTTCTTTTGCCTCTCATTAACCCTTGTTAAGTATGTGCTAATTGTTTTGTTTTTCCTGTACGTTGTATATATCTATGGGCACCTCGCCTTTTATCTTCATTCCCTGACGAGGTGTAGCTCCGAATACACGAAAGGCCTTGGAATCGTTTTTCTTTTTCCTTGTGGGTTTGCAGCATTCATTCATTTCATGTGTTTTATTGTGAAATTCATCCCATATATATATATTATATTCCTTTGCTTTCTCCGGAGCTATAGGGCGCGTCCCTCTGTGGCCAATGAGGGAATGCATCTTCCTTCGATGTAAGGGCTTTCTCTGCCCTCGTGGACCATTGGACCCGTTTGGGGACCCGGCTCATCTCCTACTCTCCTACTTATATTTCTTTCTCCTCCTTTCCCCAACTATTTCTCGCTTTTTTTTTCTGCATTTGGCCTTGTTTTGGACCTTGACTTGATTCTTTCCTTGGACCTTGGGTGAGGGTGGTTGTTGTCCTTCACCCTTGTCGCTTTTAAACCAAACCCAAGCCCTGTCCCTGCCATCTTTCACCGCGCGTTGGATGAGGGTGGACGCCTTTTCGGCACAGGGACTGGGTATGGGTGTATCTCCCCTGCGTGACATCTATTGGTGGTGGGACCGAGTGTGCCCACGATTCGCCTTTCCCTTGTTGGAGTCGGTGGTGGCTGGATTCGCGCGGGGGATGAAGTTTCTTTTTGTTTGCTATGGCTTCTTCTCCTCCTCGGCTTGCGACTTCTGTTTCTACTTCTCGGACTACTCCTTCTCTCGACACTCGGGTGGTGGACAACCAGGCCCTCGAGTCCTCTACCATTGGAAGACCGCATCCTGATGGAGTTGACCACCCTCTTGAGGCGGAACACTTGCACTCTCCTTTTCCTTTGGCCACTCCAGCCTGTACCTTGAATATGCAATTGGACATACTCCCTCTGGAGCAGGGGTCTCGCCCCAGCCCTCCTCAGCCGCCTTCGGGCAAGTCAGGTTCCACCCAAGACTTGCCCCCAAAACCCGGCTTCTTGCTCTCCCCGTATACCCCCCTCACCCGCCGTCGGCCCGACTCCCAACGGAGAGAGCCCCGCGGCGGACGGGGAAGTCGGCATTCACGACCTTCCTATCGACCTTTGGATATCCGAATCCACTTTGATTCTACAGCCTCCCTATCCCTTCCAAGTATCCACAAATTCCTAGTGATCCGGCCTACCTCTGGGTTCCTCCCGTCCAACTCTGAACGGACGTTCCAGGCGATCCGAGTCCGCAGCAACTCCAGCCGCTATGATGTACGACCATAGAGGGATGGCTCCCTCCTTATAAAATCACGCTCAGCCGCAGAGACGAAAGCCCTACTCTCCCTCACTGAGGTCCTTGGATGCTCGGTGTCCGATTCCCCACACCCTCGCCTGAACCAGAGTCAGGGCACTATTTACGCCACCCGCCTATTGTCGATCACGGTGAACGAGCTCCTGGAGGAACTCGCACCCCAGGGTGTCACTAAGATCGATCCATCGCTTCACATTCCGACAGGGAGGTGCCCCCTTCCCCACCCCACGTCTACTTCTTACCTTCAATACCTTAGTCCCTCCTGACCGTATTGTATGGGGTATGGGAGACCGCACGTCTTGCGAGTTTTCTGTCCGCCCATACATCCCAGACCCGACCCGTTGCTTTAAATGCAACAAGTTTGGACACGTTAGCTGAGTTTGTCGGCAGCCGCACCAACTGTGTGTCCGTTGCGGACAAATCACTCACCCAGACAAGTGCCCCGACACACCCAAATGCTCCAATTGTCAAAGTGCACACCCCTCTTCATCCCGCGAATGCCTGTTCTTCAGGTTTGAGAAGGAGGTTCGAGGTCTGCAGGTAGCAGACTTCCTTAGCCTCCGAGAGGCACGAGACAGGGTGCAGAGTCGGGAGGTGAGGCCGGGGGTCTCTTATGCTGCAGCCCTCGGCTCAGTTCCCTCTATTCGCCATCCGGATCCGCCACTCAAACCCCTCGACTACTCATCCTCCTTCCCGATCGGGCCCCACGCCGGGCCCGGCAGCCGCCTGTCCCCATACCACGCCTCCCCACCGTGAATCTCCAAAGCTACACACTTCCCAGACCTCTGGAATCTGGACTCTCGGTTTTCGTCTTCCAGGAACCCCGCTTTCCCCGAACTCCAAGAACACATCCAAACCTAGCGCCCGGGGTAAATCAACGAGGCGGAGACGAAGGAGTGAGTCTATAGACTCACCGACCATCCAACAAGCCTCCCTCTCTTCTCCGAAATCTAAAAGGAGAACCCGAATTCCTACACCCTTAACCTCGCCTACGATGACCCTCTCATCCCCGCACTCACCTCTACAGAAGTTGACAGTCGTTGCTGACGTGCACGAGCCACCGCCTAGGGCGAGACACGGGGCAGATCACCCCACATCCGAGGATCCAGTGGACGCGGCAATGGCACGTCTACATGGTGTGGCCAGAGTACCCTCAGCCGCACCCTCGAGCCTCCTGGATCTGCCCTTACCCCCTGGTGCCATCTTCTCCACCCCACCACGGGAGCACCCTGGCTCATCCCCTTGTACTCCCACTGACCCGGCCCCTCTCGTGCCTCCGGCTCTTCTCTCATCGGCCACCCAAACTTTGTCCTCTCCCCCACCCGCCCGATTTTACTGGTACCCCCTGTAGTCACCCGGATGTCCCGGGAAACCACAACCAAACACGAAGGTGCCAATCTGGACAACGGAACCCTCCCCCGTTGCATGACCACTGGACCTTGTCGTGAGACTCCTAACCCTCTGAGCAAACGACGGTCCCCGGGCCACCGCGATCCACGTCTCCGGTCCCGTTCGGTCGACTCGGCCCCACAGTCCCTGAAGGGGTTGGCAGGTCAGCCGATTCCCTCCTTGGTGAGCGGCAGGTGACCCGACAGGCCCCCGACTTAACCCCCGCCATCATGGACCTAGACCCCCATCCACAGTCTAACTCCCTAGCACCTTCACCCTCTCCACCTCTCCCTCGTCCAACAATGAACCCTCCGAAAGCGACGATCCTACAGTGGAACTGTAGGGGAATCTTTGCAAATTACGAAGGCCTAAATTCACTGATTGCCTCTGCTCGTCCGGTATGTGTCTGTCTCCAGGAGCTAATCCTGGGGACCAGACCGATGTCCTGCCCTACGGATATTCTAGCATTACATCTCCGTCTCCTACCTGCACACGAAGGGGGTTTGCCATCCTCGTCCACCGTACAATCACCTTTCACAACCTCTCTATTAGATCCCGGTTACAGGTGGTTGCTGCCAGGATTTTCCTGGACAAGCAATACACAGTCTGCTCGATCTACCTCCCGCCTCACTCCCAAGTTTCCCACGATGACTTGGTTGAGGTTGTTCAACAACTCCCCAGGCCCTTCCTACTCTTGGGCGATTTCAATAGTCGCCACCCCTTGTGGGATGATACGACCTCCACTTTTGTGGCTCCGACCCTGATTACCCTCATGGCTGAACTCTCCTTCGAGTGCCTCAACGACTGCTCTCCCACACACTACCACGCCACCTGATGCACCCCGTCCTGTATAGATCTATCGTTCATCTCGACGGACGGCCTCCTGAACTTCACCTGGTAAGTGCTTCGGGATGACCACGGCAGTGACCACTTCCCTGTTTGCCTCACACTAAATCGGCACGATCAGACCGTTCGGGTACCGGAGAAGTGGATAACGGCCAGAGCTAACTGGCCACTTTTCCGGGACAAAACTTCCACACGTTGTACGACGGCCCACTTTCCATCCTCCGATGAATGCATTGCGTACTTTGAGGCGACTGTGGTCGCAGCTGCAAGCACCAGCATTCCACGATCTTCGGCCTACCCCCGAGCACGACGAGTACCCTGGTGGAATTCAGAGTGCGCGGAGGCCACTCGTGCCAAGAAGAGGGCTACCCGACGATTTTATCGTACGCGAACCCCTACCCATCGCAAGGAGATGCAGCGGGCCAGAGCCGTTGCTCGCCGCGCGATGAAGAAAGCACGCCGAGCTTCCTGGCGTACCTTTGTCTCAGGTATCACCTCCTCCACACCATCGGCTACCATCTGGAAGAAGGTACGGAGTGTTGAGAGACGACACGCCCCCTCCCGACCTCCCTCCGAACAAATGACGGGCTTCTCTATGAACCTAGGTCAGTAGCGAATCTTCTAGCATCTACCTTCACTGCCGTTTCCTCCACAGACGGCCCCCACGCGCTGGCCCCTAACAAGAACTGCTCACCATCCCTCGACAACTACAATCGGCTGTTCACCATGCGAGAGCTACAGGCGGCACTGACATCTAGACTGTCTCCTTCCCCTGGCCCGGACGGCATCCCCTACTGTTTGAGGCAACACATCCATCCTACTATGCAACTGTTCCTCTTAGATCTCTACAACCGTATATGAATTGAGGGCACTCTCTTCTCACGGTGGAAGGAGGCCCACGTAATACCAATCCCCAAACCCGGCAAAGACCCCCTTGACCCGACTAATTATAGACCAATCGCATTAACATGATGTGCCTGTGAAATCTTCGCGAAAATGATCGCCGCGCGACTCTCCTTTCTCCTTGAAAACACTGACTCCCTCCCGGCTACCCAGTCCGGCTGTAGACAGTTCCGCTCCACTACAAACCTCATCCTGCTCCTCAGCCGAGATATGCAGAACGCCTTCAATAGGGGACGATTTGTCCTGTCCACTTTCTTCGACATCCAGAAGGCCTACGACACCACCCATCGACGTATTGGAACTGCCCGTCGTCCAACGACAAATTCAGCTCGCCATCCATCGGGTGGAGAGGTGGGCGACATCGGTTGGTTTCCGCCTATCCACCTCTAAAACCAAAAGTATGGTATTCAGCAGAAGATTCACAGCCATACCCTCCCCCTAGGTAACGCTATACGGTGAGCCCCTCGAAGTGGTGCTCACCGCGCGGTTCCTGGGCATGACCTTCGACCGACGGCTCAACAGAGTTCCCCACCTCAGGCACCTGAAACACGCGCTCCAGCGTCCTCTCGCTCTCCTAAACCACCTTTCCCACACCACGTGGGGCACTGACCGACGCTCGCTCCTCTGTCTTCACACCTCCGTGGTCCAGTCAAAGCTGGAC
Source organism: Bathynomus jamesi (assembly GCA_023014485.1). Lineage (NCBI taxonomy): Eukaryota > Metazoa > Arthropoda > Malacostraca > Isopoda > Cirolanidae > Bathynomus > Bathynomus jamesi. Next base: position 77,238 of record JAJOZX010006230.1, on the reverse strand, counting down.
TATGGGAGTGTTGTATACGGGTCTGCCTCCAGCACTTCCCTCCCGAATCTTGGACCCGGTACTGAACAGGGGCCTCCGCCTCTCCACCGGTGCCTTCCGATCCTCCCCAGCTTCCAGCCTGCAAGCAGAATGTACAGTAACTACCTCCCTTTCACCTACCGACGGGGTCTGCTCCTCATGCGGACTTACCTTCTCGTGCAGAGGCTGCCCTCGTCACTTCTGTGCGCGGCGATTTTAGAACCTCCGCCCCAGGGTCAGAGCTGGTACTTCACGGAACCGGTCCGCTCTTTCCTGGATCTTTCCAACAAGCCCCATCCTTTAGTCACCCCCATCTCGTATCATATCCATCCTCCCTGGCTCCTCACCCCTATCAAGTTTTGCAGGGACTTATGTGCCCTGCTGAAAGTTAATCCGACCGTTACAATATACAGGTCGCTCTCCGAGGAACACGTAACCCGACACCTGGACGCTGTCCCCATCTACACGGATGGTTCCCGATCAGAGGATAATGCGGCTGCCTCAGCAGCGATCGTGGCCCAACCGCTTTCTAGAGCCGTTCCCCTTCCCCGTGAGGCCTCTGTCTTTTCAGCAGAACTTTTCGCCATTCTGGAAGCCCTCGACATTATAAGCACCCACTCCGCAACTCCTATGTTATCTACTCAGATTCCCAAAGCGCACTGCTCTCCCTGGAAAAATTTAACCCCTCTCACCCACTTGTCCGCACCATCCAACAAACCTTCCACTTCCTAACGGCATCCCAGCATAAGATGGTCACTTTCTGCTGGGTCCCAGCACATGCTGGTTTCCGGGGTAATGAGGAGGCGGACCGTACGATGAAGTCCACTTGCTCGTTGCCAGTCTCCACCCGGCCCCTTCCTTTCACGGATTTTTTCCCAACTCTCTGCTCCCACTTCCGTTCCATCTGACAACGGGATTGGGACCAGGTAGCAAGCTCCAGCGGATAAAACCACACCTTGGATATTGGGCTTCCTCATTCCATAGGTCCCGTCATAAAGAAGTGGTTCTAGCCCGTCTCCGCCTACGGCACACACAACGCACACACGGTCACCTTATGGATAAATTGCCAGCCCCGCTTTGCCCCACCTGCCATACCCCCATCACCGTCGTCCACCTCCTGATCGAATGCCCAAATCTGTCTGACCTCCGCCACAGCTGTTTCCCCTACCTCTCCCGCATCCCCACGTCCGAACGTCTCCAGTCCATACTTGCCGAAGGCCCCCACTTCTCAGCTGAAGCAATTTTCTCGTACCTCACCCACTCTCAACTACTTCACCGCATCTAAACTTATACACCCGCTCCGACATATTCAATAACTGAACCTTCTCATCCCCTCAGTCTTATACTCCCATCCCAGCGAAACTACCTACACTTTGTCTCGCCGAGATATGTACCACTCTAGGTATGAATTGGCGGTTAAGCAACTAAAATAAAATTTATATATATATATATACACACACACTGTATATATATATATATATATATATATAAATATACTGTGTACATATATATATATATATATTATATATACACTGTGTATATATATATATATATATATATATATATATATACATAGTTAAGATAGAAGTATTCTTCGGGAATATGAAAACAAGAGATACGACTCTCAACATTTATTGGCCAAACGTTTCGGTCCACTCAGGGGCCATCTTCAGTGACTAAATAGAAGCATCTGAAAAACAATCATATAACTAAAGTAAATACAAATGTCATAAATATACTGCACAATAATAAAATCTAATACAAAGACGTTAAAGTTAAAAAGAAGTTAAAAAAAAACTAGCGTTATTATAAGACAAAATAAAAAAGTAAAAATAAAACAAAAAACAAAATTTAAAAATTTAAAAAGTTTACAAAGTTTACAAATTTTTAAAATTTTTAAAATTTTAAAAAAATTTAAAAAGGACTGACCTGGATGGTAAAAGTTACAAATGACAAGTGGAGAGAAAGGAAAGAAGAAATATAACTTTAAAATAATAAAATCAAGGCAAGACACATTAGACTTAAAATGTTGTAACAATATGAACAATTGATTACCCAATTTTGAAACAAGTTTACGTTTTGAGCTATCGGTATGCTATTCGGCATCATTCATAGACACATGACCACCCGTGCCCACAGGACTCCTTTACGATTTTGTCGTCTGCTTCTAATTCGCTTGATCTTAAAATTTTAGAATCCCTTTTTATCAAGAAATTAAAT
>JAJOZX010006230.1:22500-70000 GCA_023014485.1 Bathynomus jamesi | reverse complement strand
TCTAGACCGCCTGATTGAACTTCGGGAGAGTGTGAGCTCTGAAAGATTATGTCTAAGCGCCTCAGCAATGGCTCCAGCCACAAACACAGCTCCGCGATCTGGAAGATTGACACGATCCAAGGCGCCGACGACTTCGGACGAGTTGAAGATATTCTTAAGTCTCTTTGGCGTTGGGGAAGCAGCAGCTGCCGCAGATGTTGACGCAGAAGGTCTTCGCTTTCAGATTCCCGAGAAGATGATGTGGAAGAAAGTTCTGCTATTGCCCCCGTCCTGGATTTGGTTTCCCTTCCCTCGTATCTCGCTTTTGCCATCCTTTCTTTTTCTTCTCGTTGTCTCTTTCTGCTTTCTTTTGCAGGCGTCTTTTGGTCAGCTCCACTCATGCTACAGGAAACGACGTCTTCTCTTTGCTTCCGAAGGAATTCCCGGTCTTCCTCGTTCTTGATTACCGACATTGCATCTTTTGTAGATATATCAAACAGCTCTTCCAGATCACCTTTGAACACTTCCTCGTTCATTCTGTCACTTTCTCGTTGTCGAGTTCGGTGCTTCTTGAGGGCTAGATACTTTTCGTACAGCTTTGACAGTTTCCGGACACACGAATCTATCCATTGGGAAGGAATTCTGGCGCGCTGCCATAGAGCGACAACTGCTTCACAGGCCAACTTGTAACTCGTGGGCAGGGTTCTTCCTTCGTCCAGGTGGTTGTACTGGGCCAGTAGGAGCACGTCCAGTACACGGGGTAGTCTTGCTGTCGATAACTGAGAGTTTGGCCTCCCAAGGAGCCAGTTTTCAGGCGCAGATCTCCTACTAGACGACATCATAATCACTTCTAAAAAGAAAAAAAAACGAAATGTTTAGTATGGGGCAACCCCTAAATATCCACCAATCAAGCTCAAAATCCACACACAAGTAAGTCGACCCTAGTGGAGAAAAACAAGGCATGTGGAGAAACGATTCGACCAACATAGGTTTTTACTATAATATTTTGGACCACCGTAATATATATATATATATATATATATATATATATATATATATATATATATATATATATATATGGGAATGAACTCAGAATGTTTCCCTGAGGTTTTTTATGAGACACTCAGACCGTGCATGGATCAAGGAACTCTTCTAGGAAAATTAAATCCACTATAGTCCGAATAAGTAATGGTAAATGACAAATACTATAGTTTTTTTCTTTTTCATGATGCTAGCCCGACTTGGGCAACGGGTCACTCGCAAAGAGGTCCCAAAAATATAGCTTCCCTCACTAACTATCTGCAAAGCAGATAGGATCCAGCTTTGGGACAGGATCTAGGGTTTAAAGCAGCCTAGCCCAGTTACATTTGGAATCCCAATATAAGTAAAAGACTCGCTGCCTTCACGTCAGATTGAATACATCAAAGAAGAAGGGGTAACTATAATATTTTTAGCCAAAAACCAAAACTTAAACCTCAACTGGCAGAATTGAGCGTCCACTTTTCAAGGCACATAACATATCTGTTTCATGATGGGAATGAACTCAGAATGGTTCCCTGAGTTTTTTTAATGATACACAGAGACCGTGCATGGAACAAGGAACTCTTCTAGGAAAATTAAATCCACAATAGTCCGAATAAGTAATGGTAAATGACAAATACCATATTTTTTTCTTTTTGATGATGCTAGCCCGACGTGGGCAACGAGTCACTCGCAAAGAGGGCCCAAAAATATAGCTTCCCTCATCAGCTATCTGCAAAGCAGATAGGATCCAGCTTTGAGACAGGATCTAGGGTTTAAAGCAGCGTAGCCCAGCCACGTCGGGCTAGCATCATGAAAAAGAAAAAAACTATAGTATTGGCCATTTACCATTACTTATTCGGACTATAGTGGATTTAATTTTCCTAGAAGAGTTCCTTGTTTCATGCACGATCTGTGTGTATCATATAAAATCTCAGGGAACCATTCTGAGTTAATTCCCATCATGAAATGGACATGTTATGTGCCTTGAAATGTGGACGCTCGATTCTGCCAGTTGAGGTGTAAGTTTTGATTTTTGGCTAAAAATATAATTGTTACCCCTTTTACTTTGATGTATTCAATCTGACGTGAAGGCAGCGAGTCTTTTACTTATATTGAGGTTCTAAATGTAGCTGGGCTAGTCTGCTTTAAACCATAGATCCTGTCCTAAAGCTGGATTCTATCTGCTTTTGCAGATAGCTGGTGAGGGAAGCTATATTTTTAGGACCTCTTTGCGAGTGACCCGTTGCCCAAGTCGGGCTAGCATCATGAAAAAGAAAAAACTATAGTATTTGTCATTTACCATTACTTATTCGGACTACAGTGGATTTAATTTTCCTAGAAGAGTTCCTTGTTCCATGCACGGTCTGTGTGTATCATATATATATATATATATATATATATATATATTATAAATATATATTATATATATATATATATATATATAATATTTGTATATATATGTGCATATGTACAGTATATGTATGTATGTGTAAATATATGTATATATGTGTATATATATGTATACATGTATGTATATATATGTATACCTTACCTTACCTTACCTTATGAACCTTATGTTGTTTCGTGCGTTGGTCTCTCTTCACACGGAGGTCAAGCTGGTGTCCCCGCCTCTAGGTCTGGCTTTTGTGGAGGTGCGAGTTGCTTTCTTGCGCTCTCCACTGTACATAGCCAGGCACGCCCGGCTCATCTGGCACCGTCTTGAGCCAGGCATCCAGTCTTCTCTTGAAGACTTCAACTTTGACCACCGTTACGTTTCTTAGGTCTTTTGGAAGCTGGTTGAAAAGTCTTGGCCCCCTGACAACCAAGCTATTTTCGTTCAGAGTTGAGAAGGTCCCTTTTCGAGCCTTTACTTTGGGAACACTACACATTCTGCCTTTCCTATTTTCCATTGTTGTTTAAATGGTAATTGGGTTTAGTTTTAGGTTTGGTACCAGTTTTTCGATCATTTTCCATATGTAGATTATGGTGTACCTCTCTCTTCTTTCCAGGGAGTACAGATTTTGTTTACGTAGTCCTTCCCAGTAGTTGAGTTTTTTACAGCCACCAATCTTGGCTGCGAAATGCCTTTGCATTTCTTCTAGTTTATTAGTTTCTTCCTTTTTATATGCGGACGTCAAAACTGAGCAGTAATCAAGTTTTAGTATAATCAATGTTTTTAGGAGGGGAATCATTACTGTCTTGTCCCTTCTCTTGAACGTTCTTAGTACCTCTCCGGCGACTCTTTTTGCTTTATTTATCACTACCTGATTTTATGTTTCGAATTTCGAACCATCTGTCATCATTATCCCGAGATCGATCGCTTTCGTGCTTCTCTCAATTTCCTGTCTATCTGGAGCATAATATGCAATCTGTTTAAGTCCTTCTTTTCTACCATATCTCAAGAGGTGAAATTTCTTGCTGTTAAATGACATGTTGTTTTCTTCTGTCCATTTGTGTATTTAGTTCGTGTCCCTCTGCAAGGCCTCCACATCATGTACATCGCTGAGTTTTCTGCTGATCTTTGTATCGTCTACAAGGGATGTTACTATACTGTTGCTGTTTACTCCGCTGTCTATGTCTGTTAGCATGATAATGAACAGGAGTGGGGCCAGTACTGTCCCTTGTGGTACTGAGCTGCGTACTTCCGATTCTGATGATGATATACCTTGAGTTTTGACGACCTGCAGACGTTCTCTGAGGAAGTTGTAGATCCATTTTCCCACTTTGCCTTTTATTCCCATATATTTCATTTTATGTGCTATTATACCATGGTCACATTTGTCGAAAGCTTTAGCGAAATCTGTGTATATAACATCGTAGTTGTCATTGCCTTCCAATGCATCTCGGATATTGTTGTGGTGTTCTATTAGTTGTGATAGGCATGATCTACCTGATTGGAATCCATGCTGATTTTCGGTGAATCTTTCCCGTGTCTCCAGGAAATCATAATTTTCTCTCTAACTATTCTTTCAAATACTTTGGTGAGGTGGGACGTCAATGACACTGGTCTATAGCACTGCCCAACACCAATTTTGCTGATTTAATTGTAACACCTGTTTTTAGGTAACTTTGGTGTGCTGATTTAAAAAATCACCTTAGTTTTTGCCTATCACGTCAGGTTTTCGAGCAATCAAATATGGATATTTGGGAGATATCGCATTTTGGCAGGGTTATGCCCAATTTTTTTTCTTTTCAAAAAATAAGTTTTTACATTCTCAGAATCAGCATGGAAAAGTAAACAATTGTGCAGGGAGTGAACGTTAATATACAATGGTAATATTGACACATAAAGTGATTAAAAGTGTTTAAATACGCAAAAAATGAATCCATATTAAAGCAAGCACGGGAACAGTTTTCTTAACATTGTCTTTTTCTTGTTTTCTTACTTTTCAGTGCTGATAAATTTTCTCTTATAGGACTTCCTAGAATGAGAGATGTCAAGACAATCTCTGCAGGCTCCAGCAGTAGTCAGCCATCATATGGGTATCCCATCTTCCTTGGTATCGTTCTTCCATCACTTTGATATCTTGGTGGAACCTTTCACCTTGCTCTTCACTAACATCAAGATTTTCTGGAAATTTATCCAGATGACTGTTGAGATAGTGAACTTTAATGCTCATGTTGCAACCCAACAGCTGAAAGTTTACAAGTAAATCCTTTACAAGATCTTTATAATTTTCAGACTTTTTGTTTCCTAGGAAGTTCTTAACTACTGCCACAAAAGCATTCCAAGCTCTTGCCTCCGTTTCGGTCATTGAGTTACTGAACTGCGGATCTTTCATCAGTTTTCTTATCTGGGGACCATCGAATATACCAGCTATAAGCTTCTCATCACTAAGACCTGGAAAGGCTGCACATATGTAATTAAAGCAATCACCTTCTTTATTCAAAGCTTTTACAAACTGCTTCATAAGCCCAAGTTTGATGTGGAGTGGTGGGAAAATGATCTTTTCTCGATCCACCAATGGCTCGTTTACAATATTTTTATCTCCTACATTTAAATTTTGCCTTAGTGGCCACTTTTCCTTTACCCAATGTTCAGCTTTGGCGCGACTATCCCATAAGCACAAGAAACATGGATACTTTGTGCAGTCACTTTGTTGGCCAAGAAGAAAGTTGACCATTTTCAGGTCAACACAAATCACCCATTTATGAACATCATATTTTAGCATCTCCAGCACTATTTTTATGTTTTCATATTCTTCTTTTAGATGCACTGAATGACCAATAGGAATCGCGCCATATTCATTTCCATTGTGAAGCAAGACACACTTTAAACTTCTTTTTGAACTGTCTATAAACAATCTCCACTCATTGGGGCTATAATGGGTTACACCCATTGCATTCAAAAGTCCTTCTACATTATGGCAGTAAACCAAATCCTTCTCTGCACCAAAATATTGCAACAATTCTCTTTCCCTATTGCGATAAGATGTTATTTTTGTCCCAGGATGAAGTAGATTTTTCTCGTGCAATCTTGAAGCTAATAATTCTGATGACTCTTTTGAAAGGCTGAGATCACGAATTAAATCATTCAACTCAAGTTGATTAAATCGCTGAGGTGTCGTTGATGAAGAAGGCTGTTCAAAATCATCATCAGTGATATCACGTTCGATCTCATCAGGTAATTCCATATCCTCATCATCTTCTGTGAGTGTTGGAAGGTCCGTGAAAATTGGAAGAGGAATTTCATCTGAGTGAGAAACTGGTCTGATTGCTGAATCTAGGTTAGGATACTTTAGATGGTGTTTATTCTTTGCGTTGAAGCCAGAAGTCTTCACAAGGCAAAAGTAGCAATCATCTGAATGATTTTTGGGCTCTCGCCATACCATAGGAATGCCAAACTTCAAACCTTTTCTGTTTCCATTTGTCCATTGTCGTAAATGTTCCACACAAGTTTTGCAAACAGTGTGAGGAGCCCACGACTTATCCTGATCTCCAAGTTTAACTTTAAAATAGGCCAGGTATGCCTTTTTTACGAAATCAGTAATGTTCATCCTCTGCTTTAGTAACGTAAAGCATCCACAAATGTAGCAGAAAACATCTGGGCTGTTTGAACACTTTCTTCGAACAGCAGACATGATGATGATGATGAGCTGCAACGCACCCTTCACTCACCACTGATCGCAAATAACTGCCGCAGTATTGGATCACTGAATGCTGCCCACATGTAACTCTGTGCCGCTCCCAATCATGTGGCGAGCAGGCGATGACGTCACACACTTTGCAGCTGTATCCAACCAGGACAGACTGACGTCACTAGCGGAACCGGCTGCTCTCACTCCGCCAATGGGAAATCTCTCTCAGATCATGACGTCACGCTCACAACTGGGGAAATCACAGATACCCAAGATTTTAATATGTAGTACATGACCTTTAGATTTAATGCACAGATTTGCGTATTCCACAGATAAAAATTTAACAGCAAAACAGCTGTTAACAGGTCTCAAAAATCATCAATTTTGATAAGCGCCCTTCATGGATCACCCAAAATAGGCATATTGCATTGCACGAAAACCTGATGTGATGGACAAAATCTAAGGTGATTTTTGAAATCAGTACATCAATATTATCCAGAAACAGGTCTTCGAATTAAATCAGCAGCAAAACATTTTTTTGGGGTTGGGCAGTGTAGTTCTTTGCTTGAGATCTGTCCCCTGCTTTATATATAGGGACAATGTTTGCTCTTTTCAAGATGCTCGGTATTTCTCCAGTGTCTAGGGATCTTCTCCATATCCAGTATACAGGTGTAGCTATCTCATTTTTACAGTTTTTAATCAATAATGCGTTCCAATTGTCCGGACCTGCAGCTGAATTTGGTTTCATTTGTCCTACAGCTCTCGCTACATCTTCTGGGGTAAAATCAAAGTCTGTTATATACTCTCCTTGCAATTCCTCTTCAAAGAATGCATTTATGTCAGGTATCGCTTTGTCACTTTTTGGGGTACTGAAAACTGATTCATATTGAGCTCGCAATGTATCAGATATTTCTTTGGGATCGTCAGTTAGTTCATTATTTCTCGTCCTAAAGGGCCCAATAGCGGCGCGCGTTTTTGTTTTCCTTTTTGCATAGCTATAGAAGTATTTTGGATTTTCCTTTATTGCTTCTACCGCCTTTTCCTCTTCCCTCTCTGCATGGTCCTTAATCAGGGCTGGTATTTCCCTATCGATACCCTCCAGTTTTTTTTTATTGCTTTCTTGTCATTATCTCCGCAGTTGCCTAACTTCGCCTCCACTCTCTTTCTTTTGCGGAATAATCTTCTCTTTTGCCTCTCTAGCCAGCCCCTCTTTCCTTTTGGCTGTGATTTCGGAGCATATTTTTCTAAAATTCTCAGCGTTTTTTCTTCCAAGGTTGTTAGCATTTCTTCAGTTGTTTTATTCTCGAAAATTGTTCTCCATTCTATTTGGGCCATGTGCGATCTGATTGCTTCCCAATTTATAGTCTTAGAGTTTAAGTTAAAGGCCCCGAATTTACTTCTTTCCTCAATATGTGTATTGTCTTTTAATGCTGTCGTCATATTTGTTGATATCTCGATTAAGTTGTGGTCTGAGATAATGGTTGGGGTTATTTTTATATCAGCAATCAAGTTCGTGTTATTCGTGAATACCAGATCCAGGCAGTTACTTTTTCTGATATTTTCTGTTTTCTCCTGTATCAACGTAAACTCATTTGTGAGAGCCATCAACACTTTTGCTTATTCCTGGTCTTCTCTTGTGCCCCCCTTGTCCTGGTGAATATATATATTCCTATCCACCTTTTTGTATTTTATAAATGAGAAGTAAAAGTCTCCGCAGATCATTATATTGGGAGATTGGGGGTTTATGGCTTTTACTAGCTTTCTGATGTCATCAATGGCCTCCGAGAATTTTTCGGTTGGGGTGCTTGGAGGTCTATAGATGACTATTACTATCACGTTTAGTTTTTGAATTTTCACTGCTAGGAGTTCCACATAGTTGTTTGATTTACTTATTATCGTCGTTGACATATGACCTTCCTGTACATATATAGCACAGCCACCTTTACGTTTCGTCGTTCTATCCGCTCTTAGTAAGTTGAAGGCCTCTATATTTATCTCTTTTTTATCAATACAATGTTCTCATTTTTCACAATTTCCTTGGCAATCCTTAAGATGAGTTTCTGTGAAGCATGCGATGTCCGCCCTTGTTTCGTCCATAAATCCTTTCAGGTACGAAACCTTATTGAGTGATTGGTTTGGTCTTATTCCTTGAATATTAGCCAGGACAATTTTTATGTTCTCTGTTTTTCGTTGCCCCTTGTGCATTTCAAGTTCGTTTTCCTTCGATATCGCTTGATTCGTTGCCCTATGATCCTACGACAGAAATCCTTTTCCGTCTACTTGTACTGGTAGTTTCTCGCCCGGTAGCGGTTTGGCTCGGGGGTTTCCAGCTGTGTCAACTGCATGTGGATGACATTCATCATCCGTAACGTGTCCGCGATGTTGAAAAAAATTTTTTTCACTTATTGTGCTCCTACTGTTGTTCCTATTGTTATTGTTAATCTTATTGTCATTTAAACTTTTTCCTTTGTTCTTTGAGTCCGTCCGGAAATGCTGATAGTAGCATTTTTTCCCAATTTGCAGGTTCCATATTTTGCGTAAGTCCTGCAAATGTCTGGGTGGTACAATTTACATCTGTCTCCAAATTTACAATGACCATTATTATAGAAGAAATTGCATATTGGGGGATGTTCATATATACATTGCCCTCTTTTAAATCTGCAATTATCTTCTATATAATATCTGCATATAATTCCTTCCCCATATTTACTCGTGGCCTTTGTTTTCTTGAGTGCCCTCTTGTCTTTTCCTATTTGTGCTAATTGTGCTAGTTGTATTTCTGTCCTTCGTAGCCCTTATGCTGTGTGTTGTCTTTACACTCTTTGTCGCCTGTGTGTAAATATATATATATATTATATATATATAATATTTAAGAGAAATCCAATGACAAGGAAGAATGTAAATGCCATGAAAAGTGTCTTCTTTAATGCGCAACGTTTCGAGCAAAACGCTCATCTTCAGGCTAAACAACAACAATATGAAGTTAAAATCAATAAATAATGAAACAAATAAGACAAAAATTACTATAAAACTTATTCTTAAAAGCAAAATTTAAAAAGACTAAAAGAGGGTTAAATTCAAAGTTATAAAAATTTACATATAAAAATACAAGAAATTTAAAAAACTATTTTTAAATTATATATAGTAAATTTGAAATTAATACAATGGGATAATTAACACTACTAACCCTTCATTGCTGGTTCCGAGGCTCAAGTAATTTAAAACAAAGCAAAGGGAAAATACTATGGGTTGGGTGGTTGGAGAGTTATAAGTTGGGGAGGGGGAATTATAAAAAAATTTAGAGGGACAGCTGAGGAATCAACGTTTAGAGAAGGGGTCAATGTTTTAATATAAAGAGATTCCAAAATTCTAAGTGAGTTGGGACAAGGATTACAGCCGAGAATTTTAAAATTATCTAGAGTGACATCAGTTTTACATTTAATACTATGTTCCCGGATACTAGAGGCTTCTTTTTTATTTACAATTTTACCTGTTCGACAAATTATTCCCATATGCGAATAAAATCTAGCCCTGAGAGAGCGCACGGTGCTGCCAATATAAGTACCAAGGAGACACCTTGGGCAGGTAAATAAATATACAACACCGCTACGCAACGAATCAGGAGTTCGATCCTTCGCTGAGAAAAAGCTACCTAAAGACGTTTTATTAATAAATATAATGCGAAAATCAGTATGATAAATTTTTTTTTTTAACAACTTGGTAAATTTAAGTTTAAATTCTTTATTCATGGGACCCATTTCAGGTACCAAGAAATATTTTATATCTTTAGGCACTGAAATACAGGGAAGTTGAGGGCTATAAACATTATTTAAGAAAGATCTTATTAGTTTATCTACATATTGAACAGGAAAACTATTATTGGTAAAATATGATCTTAAATTATTAAATTCATCGTTAATTAAGGTAAAACTAGAAGTCAAATTATATCCTCTGAACAAGAGAGTTTTAATACACGACATCTTATAGTTAAAATCAGTAAAACTAAAAAAATTAATGCCCAAACCGGTAAAAGTGGGTTTCCTGTAGTAATAGAATCACCTTTTTTTGAAATTAAAAGATCTAAAAAGGGAAGGGAGCCATTTTCCTCAGTTTCCATTGTATAAGTTATATTGGGGTGCAGAGAATTTAAGAAGTTAAAAAATTGTTGCGCTTGTACAGCATTATCAAAAACAGCTATCGAGTCATCAACGAAGCGTCGGTAAAAAATTGGTTTACAATGGGTGGGAGATTGTCTAAAAATTACACTTTCTAAATGAGTCATAAAAAAATCAGCTGATAAAGGTCCGACAGGTGATCCCATCCCAACACCGTCAATTTGTTGGTAAACCTTATTATTGAAAGTAAAATAACATTGCTTAAAAACCAGTTCTAAAAGTTCCTTAAAATAAGACCATGAAAAACCATGAAAACTATCAACCGAGCTAAAAACCCTATCTAAAATAATGGCAATAGTTTCTGATACAGGTACGTTCGTGAAAAGCGACTTTACATCAAAACTGACAAAAAACTTTTTTGAACCGAAATTCTCACTAAGAAGATCTTTTTGAAATTCATGAGTTTTTACTCTCATTTGGCTTGCAATTTAAGCTTCCGTTATTTCAAATATATAAGCCTTCGTTTTTTCTTTACTTTGAAAAAAATTTTAATGGCTTGAAAAATGTTCCCCATGTTGGTGATTTTAATAATTTTAAATGTCAGTTTGCTAATTTAACTCATGAATTTTTTCACAAATTTAGAAACCTTAAATTTAAATCTCATATTTAAGAAGAGTGACTTACAGGTTATTAAGAATTTGGCAAAGAACCAGGAGATTGTCGTGACTAGACCGGACAAGGGTAACGGAGTTGTTATTTTGAACAAATCTGATTACATAAATAAAACTAATGAAATCCTAAGTGATGTTAGCAAATTCAAACAAATTCTTGAACCCGTCAATAAAGTCATTTTAAGGTTGGAAGAAAAAGTTAATAGATTTTTGTCACGATTAAAGTCTTTAAAGATAATAAAAAACGATACTTACTCTCAGTTGTTCGTATCTGGTTCTGATCTTGCTCAATTATATTGCTTGCCTAAAATCCATAAAGTTGGAACACCTCTCCGTCCTATTTTAGCTTCGTATAACTTACCTATCTTTCAATTGGCAAAATTTGTTGTTGGTCTCTTGTCACCTTTTGCGAAAAATGCGTATACTATAAATAACTTATGAATTTCAAAAAGATCTTCTTAGTGAGAATTTCGGTTCAAAAAAGTTTTTTGTCAGTTTTGATGTAAAGTCGCTTTTCACGAACGTACCTGTATCAGAAACTATTGCCATTATTTTAGATAGGGTTTTTAGCTCGGTTAATAGTTCTCATTGTTTTTCATGGTCTTATTTTAAGGAACTTTTAGAACTGGTTTTTAAGCAATGTTATTTTACTTTCAATAATAAGGTTTACCAACAAATTGACGGTGTTGGGATGGGATCACCTGTCGGACCTTTATCAGCTGATTTTTTTATGACTCATTTAGAAAGTGTAATTTTTAGACAATCTCCCACCCATTGTAAACCAATTTTTTACCGACGCTTCGTTGATGACTCGATAGCTGTTTTTGATAATGCTGTACAAGCGCAACAATTTTTTAACTTCTTAAATTCTCTGCACCCCAATATAACTTATACAATAGAAACTGAGGAAAATGGCTCCCTTCCCTTTTTAGATCTTTTAATTTCGAAAAAAGGTGATTCTATTACTACATCCGTTTACAGGAAACCCACTTTTACCGGTTTGGGCATGAATTTTTTTAGTTTTACTGATTTTAACTATAAGATGTCGTGTATTAAAACTCTCTTGTTCAGAGGATATAATTTGACTTCTAGTTTTACCTTAATTAACGATGAATTTAATAATTTAAGATCATATTTTACCAATAATAGTTTTCCTGTTCAATATGTAGATAAACTAATAAGATCTTTCTTAAATAATGTTTATAGCCCTCAACTTCCCTGTATTTCAGTGCCTAAAGGTATAAAATATTTCTTGGTACCTGAAATGGGTCCCATGAATAAAGAATTTAAACTTAAATTTACCAAGTTGTTAAAAAAAAATTTTTAGCATACTGATTTTCGCATTATATTTATTAATAAAACGTCTTTAGGTAGCTTTTTCTCAGCGAAGGATCGAACTCCTGATTCGTTGCGTAGCGGTGTTGTATATTTATTTACCTGCCCAAGGTGTCTCCTTGGTACTTATATTGGCAGCACCGTGCGCTCTCTCAGGGCTAGATTTTATTCGCATATGGGAATAATTTGTCGAACAGGTAAAATTGTAAATAAAAAAGAAGCCTCTAGTATCCGGGAACATAGTATTAAATGTAAAACTGATGTCACTCTAGATAATTTTAAAATTCTCGGCTGTAATCCTTGTCCCAACTCACTTAGAATTTTGGAATCTCTTTATATTAAAACATTGACCCCTTCTCTAAACGTTGATTCTCAGCTGTCCCTCTAAATTTTTTATAATTCCCCCTCCCCAACTTATAACTCTCCAACCACCCAACCCATAGTATTTTCCCTTTGCTTTGTTTTAAATTACTTGAGCCTCGGAACCAGCAATGAAGGGTTAGTAGTGTTAATTATCCCATTGTATTAATTTCAAATTTACTATATATAATTTAAAAATAGTTTTTTAAATTTCTTGTATTTTTATATGTAAATTTTTATAACTGAATTTAACCCTCTTTTAGTCTTTTTAAATTTTGCTTTTAAGAATAAGTTTTATAGTAATTTTTGTCTTATGTGTTTCATTATTTATTAATTTTAACTTCATATTGTTGTTGTTTAGCCTGAAGATGAGCGTTTTGCTCGAAACGTTGCGCATTAAAGAAGACACTTTTCATGGCATTTACATTCCTCCTTATCATTGGATTTCTCTTAAATATTAAATTGAAGCTTTGCAGAAGCAACCCGCATGATTATATATATATATATATATATATATATATATACAGGGCGTCCCAAAAAAATGTACACACACTTTAACAGCTGATAGCTCAATTGATGTTTCTTTCTTTCCAAGTTAAACCCATTAGAATTAATAATGGCAGTCAGACTAAGCTTTGAACAAAGGAAATTCATTCTAAAATGCTACTGGAAGTGTGAAAACGCAGTTGAAGTGCAAAGACAGTTTAGGAGGGAGTTTCAAACAGATCCGCCAACGCGACTTACCATCACTCGAATTAGAGATAAGTTTGAAGCCGATGGAACTGTTCAGAATGTCCACAAGAAGCGTTCCGGAAGACCACGGACATCGATAAGCCCCAAAAAGCAAGAAAGAGTACTGGAAACGTATCACCAAAGTCCAAGAAAATCTGTGCGGCAAGCGAGTCGTGAGGTAGGAATTTCAGAATCGTCTGTCCAACGCATTTTGAAGCGCTGTCAATGGAAAAGTTACATTCCAAGATTAGTCCATGCTATTAACGAAGATGATCCGGACCGAAGAGTGGAGTATTGCGAGTGGTACTTGGCACGATGTGGATGTGGATTGGACGAAGGGGTTTCGTAGAATATCCTCCGCGTTCACCAGACCTCACACCACTAGACTTTTTTTATGGGGATACTTAAAAGACAAAGTCTACGCTATAAAACCTGCAACAGTCGCTGAATTGAGAGCAGCCATTGAACGAGAATGCACACAAATACCAAACGAAATGTTTCGTGATGTTTGCGATTCCATTGCTTCGCGTTATCAGCAGTGCCTGGACCAGAACGGACGTCAGTTTGAAAACAGGCGTTGACAAAACAATTAAATAATGTCTGTAGATTCTATTACATTTTGAAAATGAAATGTATTTTAATAAACACTGCCTTTATAAGTATTTAAAGTGTGTATACATTTTTTTGGGACGCCCTGTATATATATATATATATATATATATTATATATATATATATATATATATATATATATATATATATATATGGGAATGAACTCAGAATGGTTCCCTGAGGTTTTTTATGATACACACAGACCGTGCATGGAACAAGGAACTCTTCTAGGAAAATCAAATCCACTATAGTCGGAATAAGTAATGGTAACTGACAAATACTATAGTTTTTTCTATTTCATGATGCTAGCTCGACGTGGGCAACGGGTCACTCGCAAAGAGGTCCCAAAAATATAGCTTCCCTCACCAGCTATCTGCAAAGCAGATAGGATCCAGCTTTGGGACAGGATCTATGGTTTAAAGCAGCCTAGCCCAGCTACATTTAGAACCTCAATATAAGTAAAAGACTCGCTGCCTTCATGTCAGATTGAATACATCAAAGGAAAAGGGGTAACTATTATATTTTTAGCCAAAAACCAAAACTTAAACCTCAACTGGCAGAATTGAGCGTCCACTTTTCAAGGCACATAACATGTCCGTTTTCACTCTTTGCGAGTGACCCGTTGCCCACGTCAGGCTAGCATCATCTGCAAAGCAGATAGGATCCAGCTTTGGGACAGGATCTATGGTTTAAAGCAGCCTAGCCCAGCTACATTTAGAACCTCAATATAAGTAAAAGACTCGCTGCCTTCATGTCAGATTGAATACATCAAAGGAAAAGGGGTAACTATTATATTTTTAGCCAAAAACCAAAACTTAAACCTCAACTGGCAGAATTGAGCGTCCACTTTTCAAGGCACATAACATGTCCGTTTTCACTCTTTGCGAGTGACCCGTTGCCCACGTCAGGCTAGCATCATCAAAAAGAAAAAAATATAGTATTTGTCATTTACCATTACTTATTCGGACCCTAGCGGATTTAATTTTCCTAGAAGAGTTCCTTGTTCCATGCACCGTCTGTGTGTATCATAAAAAACCTCAGGGAATCATTCTGAGTTCATTCCCATCATGAAACGGACATGTTATTATTATTTTTTATATTTTTTTTTTGGAATCTTTCAAAATTCTGATCACGTGTTTAAAGGGGGAAACTTAAACTTCAAACTGCACTCCCCCAAAATTTAGATTATATATAAAGCATGTAATTGTAAAATAACGTTATTTCGATTACGGCTTCTTCTTAGACTTCATTCCCAGAGGAGGGGACAGAGGCCCCTTGCCTCAATTTTTTTTAGATTCCGGCCTGAGCCATGGTTGAAAGAGGTCGAACCTCTACCCCTGTAAATTCAGAGCACCACCTGTACATTTTTAGAAGTAAATTACAGTGAAAGAAAGTTTTTTTAATCTTATCCTTCGAGCCGTGCTCTCGTCCGAGAACTCAGTCAATAAAGTCGATAAGTTATAAAAAGAAATTCGGCGAACCTTCAGAGAAAGTATCAGAGTATTATAGAAACGGGGTTAACAATCTGTCGACCCTATAGCGAGAGAAAAAATTAGGATGTTATAGAAAAAAAACTATCGCGAGAAATATCCGTTGCTGCCTCCTAACCAGAACCCCCGTCGACTCCGAACCAACCCAGGCCATAGACGGAAGGGTTAACAAGTGGTGACCCTATAGCCAGGATTTTAAAAAGTGGCCACCCTTTGGCCTGGATAGAAATTACCCTGCATCAGGATAAAAAATTGTGGCGACCCTACTACCAAGATAATAAGACCCACCATTTGGCCGGCGTGGCACGACTCCAAGTTATCCACGTCTCGTCTCATCTAGAAGTAGCCAGCAATATACGTCTTCAGGACACGTCTCTAAGGATTTCGCCGAAAGAATCTTGTTAAGTACAGAACTCTTTTTTTAAAGTAATCTCTAAACATCTGAAAAGTCAGTATTATTAACAGTTAATAATGAGTATCAAGCCAGAATTTACAAGAAACACATTGAACATTTCAGACACCAGTGATACATTTTTTTATTGAAACAGTTAATTTTCACCGAAGTTCATTTTCACCGAAGTTCATTTTCACCGAAGTTCATTTTCACCGAAGTTCATTTTCACCGAAGTTCATTTTCACCGAAGTTCATTTTCACCGAAGTTCATTTTCACCGAAGTTCATTTTCACCGAAGTTCATTTTCACCGAAGTTCATTTTCACCGAAGTTCATTTTCACCGAAGTTCATTTTCACCGAAGTTCATTTTCACCGAAGTTCATTTTCACCGAAGTTCATTTTCACCGAAGTTCATTTTCACCGAGTTATTTTTAGTTATTTTCACTATTATAGTTAGTATAGAATAATTTTATTTTATGTACCAAACATAATATTACCGTACCTTCGCGTACATTCGAGTGAAATGTGTTTACATTTCATATTTTTCTTTACAATTTTTTTCAAATTATTGAATTGACTTGCAAATTAAGAAAGATAGAGTTTATAGAGAGTTTATAGAGTTATAGAAATACTTTAAGCAGTTTCAAGTTCCAGTTTCAGTTTTCAGTTTCAGTTGGTTGCATCCAAGAGGGACAACCAAACCCCAGAGATTTATAGAGATAGTTGAAGTAGTTTCGAGTCAGTTTTAATTGCAAATAAATTGCAAGTGAGTTCCAAGCCAGTTTTAGTTGCAAATAAGTTGCAAATCAGTTTTCAGAAAGTTTCAGTTGGTTGCATCCAAAAGGGACAACCAAACCCCAGAGATTAATAGTCTCCACTTGATAGCAGTTCAAGTGCAAGTCAGTTTCAGTTTCAGTAGACTCCACTGATAGCTGTTCGAGAGCAGTCAATTTCAGTCATTTTCAGTTTTCAGTCAGTTTTCAGTCAGTCTCAAGATAGTTTTCAGTCAGTTTGAAGTTTAAGTCATTTTGAAGTTTAAATAATTAAGTTTAAGTCAGTTTGAAATCCAAGTCAGTTTTCAGTCAGTTAGTCAGTAGGTTGCATCCAGAGAGACAACCGCCCCAGAGATTTATAGAGACACTTGATAGCAGTTCAAGTCAGTAGGTTGCATCCAGAGGGACAACCGCCCCAGAGATTTGTAGAAATACTTGATAGCAGTTCAAGTCAGTAAGTCAGTTCAAGTCAGTTTAAGTCAGTCAGTTCAAGTCAGTTTAAGTCAGTCAGTTCAAGTCAGTTTAAGTCAGTCAGTTCAAGTCAGTTTAAGTCAGTCAGTTCAAGTCAGTTTAAGTCAGTCAGTTCAAGTCAGTTTAAGTCAGTCAGTTCAAGTCAGTTTAAGTCAGTCAGTTCAAGTCAGTTTAAGTCAGTCAGTTCAAGTCAGTTTAAGTCAGTCAGTTCAAGTCAGTTTAAGTCAGTCAGTTCAAGTCAGTTTAAGTCAGTCAGTTCAAGTCAGTTTAAGTCAGTCAGTTCAAGTCAGTTTAAGTCAGTCAGTTCAAGTCAGTCAGTCAGTCAGTTACAGTAGTTTCAAGTCAGTTGTAGTCAGTTCCCAGTCAGTTCAAAGTCAGTTTCAGTTCAAAGTAAGTCTCAGTTTTCAAGTCCCAAAGTCTCAGTTTTCAAGTCCCAAAGTCTCAGTTTTCAAGTCCCAAAGTCTCAGTTTTCAAGTCCCAAAGTCTCAGTTTTCAAGTCCCAAAGTCTCAGTTTTCAAGTCCCAAAGTCTCAGTTTTCAAGTCCCAAAGTCTCAGTTTTCAAGTCCCAAAGTCTCAGTTTTCAAGTCCCAAAGTCTCAGTTTTCAAGTCCCAAAGTCTCAGTTTTCAAGTCCCAAAGTCTCAGTTTTCAAGTCCCAAAGTCTCAGTTTTCAAGTCCCAAAGTCTCAGTTTTCAAGTCCCAAAGTCTCAGTTTTCAAGTCCCAAAGTCTCAGTTTTCAAGTCCCAAAGTCTCAGTTTTCAAGTCCCAAAGTCTCAGTTTTCAAGTCCCAAAGTCTCAGTTTTCAAGTCCCAAAGTCTCAGTTTTCAAGTCCCAAAGTCTCAGTTTTCAAGTCCCAAAGTCTCAGTTTTCAAGTCCCAAAGTCTCAGTTTTCAAGTCCCAAAGTCTCAGTTTTCAAGTCCCAAAGTCTCAGTTTTCAAGTCCCAAAGTCTCAATTTTCAAGTCCCAAAGTCTCAATTTTCAAGTCCCAAAGTCTCAATTTTCAAGTCCCAAGTTAATTTTCAAGTCCCAAGTTAATTTTCAAGTCCCAAGTCATTTCAATGCAGTCAATTGAATTCAACTTTTTTGGTTGTTTAAGAGAATTTAGTTTAAGAGAATGTAATTTAAGAAACAAACAGAAACGAAATGCCTATTAGATCTCAAATAATTTAATCAACGACAAAAATAGATATCGAAACAACAACTTTTATCCTGATATAAACTATAAAAAGAACATAGACAATAAATAGCCTATTTTCAACAACTTTTATCCATATGGAAATTAAGTTCATGACTCCAGAGGAGATTATTTCCAAAGGTAGATTTTCGGAAGGTGTTGCGAGACTCCTCCTAATGTCTCAACAGCAACCGGAGGCAAGGATAGTCAGCTTATTCTCCGGACGGTCCCAAGCCCGGATAAAGGGGGAGGGTTGGTGTCAGGAAGGGCATCCGGCCGTAAAAACCCACGCCACAACCAAATAAGATGAGTCAAGAACCAAGATGGAGGCGACTCACCTTAAACAGCGACCCCATATAAAAATGGGATTAATTATGCTGAGGAAGAAGAAGAATGTAATTTAAGAGAATTTAATTCAACCTTTCTTTTTTTATGAGAGAAAATTAAATTCAACTTGAATTGACCGGTTTGTGTCTTTAGTTCAACCTTCTTTTTTTTTTGTTGTAAGAAGGAAATTGACCGATTTGTCTCCTTTTTGCATGCAGTTGTTCCGTATATAAATATATAGGTGAAATTATATATTTTCTTGTTGTAGCAAAAACAGATTTACAATTGTTTATAATGAGTTTGATAATTATTGTAATGTATATGTGATGATAATAGTTGTGTAATAATTAATCGATCATATCTCAATGACTTCCTTTTTAAATTACTATGCTGAGGAACATGCCATCCCTCCGCTTTGTTTGAACTCCTTTAATTTTTGTTCTAAGCAATGTGACAATCAATGTTTTCCTAAAGAGCAAAGTGCTCACGAAAAGACGTATTGTTAATTTCAGACATCATATCTCCCCGATTAGTCACTCAATTCCCCCGAATGTAGTACTCCAAACTTTGTTTATTTTATTTTATTTTAACACTCCAACCCCAGTTGAACCGTGTCAACCAGAGAAGTGGTTCAACCATGGTTAAATTCTTCTTTGGCTCCAGTCAAACCACAGTTTAACGAAAGTTGTTTTTATTTTTTTTTAAGAGTATGGACCCTATAACCTCATGTTAGTTCATTATAGTTTATAATTGATTTCTATTTTCAATTTTTTTATTTATTTATTTTTTATTCGATTAATATTGAGTAATTGTTGTTAAATTATTATTATACCATCTGTTAAGGTATCAAACGAAAATTATAGTCAATTTGACACACTACTATATGGTTATGAATGTTAGTAGTCGAATTTAATTGTGTGTCGAAATTCAATTTTAATATCGTGAGATTTACTTTCATTACTTGTAAGTTCTTCTAAGTGCGTTTTTTTATTACCTTAATATACGTGCAACTGATTTAATTACGTAAAATCTATAATCCTAATTGAATTTTCTTACTTTTGACAGATACTCGAATTCATTTTCTTTCCGTACCTCAAGTCACTTTTACATTGAAACTCATTCGCATGCATTGCCATTAATGCTACCTGTATTAGAATTTAATAATAATCGACCTTGAACTTAAAGGATTTTATAATAATAATAATAATAATAATAATAATAATAATAATAATTGACTTAAAGGATTTTATAATCGTACTCCCATTTTAAATTATTATATATTATTTTTAAACTTTGTTAATTCGAAAACTTTCCGAATCCCTACACATACACACGCATGTATGCACACTATATATATACTATATACACAAACATTATGCTAAAATCATTGGCTATCACAATAAACTATTTCATTGCGTGTAAGTGCTAACTATGATATTTATTCTAGATCATTTAAATTTATTTAATCGTAATAATTGTTACTTAATATGTGCAATCTTGCTCATGCATTTATTCAGTTAATTTAACAACCCTCTAAGCTAATCTGTCCCTCAAAATTATAAAATACACACTTGACCACAGGTCTATACATCCTCCATTACGTAATTCTATCTTTCTTCTCCCTGTATATTCTTAATGGCTAACAACATATAGTATCTAAAAACTGTAACTAAATAAATTTTAATGATTTTAATAAATTAATTTTACTTTTTTTTAATAAATTATTCGTACTTGCAATAAGCTTACATTTCTGCGATCGTTCTCCCACTGCTGCAGACTCCATCCAACACTAAAACTTAATTCGATTTTTACATACAATAGTCAATAAAATTAGTTTATAGATTGTACGATCATGGTAACTTTGAAAAATTCCTGAACTTTAAAATTTATATTTTTCCCTTTTACCTACTGTTCATTATGTATGTAATTTTTCCCACAGAAAAATAAATTTTTGTCAAAAATTAAACAATTAAAATTTTTGTTGAAAATTTAAAACTATCATTGATTGTTTAAAGTAAAGGGTTGTCTAAAATTAGATTTTATTTTCTAATTACTGTACATTGTAACTTAACCACCCCGACTTATGCTGTGTATATAAATTTGTAATTATAAAAACCATTAGCTATCATCTATTTTGAATTAGTTAGTATATTATATTATTGCATTAATATCATTTTAGAGGGAAGAGCCCTGTAAAAATGAACAATGAATAATTCCTATATAATTCTTATATGGATCCTTATATTCATTTTCTTCATACAGTACTTATGTTTGTATGGCTTTTATATATAAATGTTCATTTTTACATAAGAAACCAAAATCGCCTGAGCGAGTTTGGATAGAATTTTAATTTGTGCTCTCTATTGTGTTATTCTATTATGGTTGTCTTGCATCTAACCCTCATCCCTAAATTTTATTACATTATGCATGCACATTGCATACAGCAGGATTGGAACCCGAGATTGTACTTCTTAGTCCTTAATACCCACTCTTTGTCTCTAATTCGTTTCTTTTAAATTCTCCCAATAATGACTTGTACTGTATGAACGAATTAAATAGCCGTGGCATATTGATTATGAATTGATGTATGAATCGTTACACTTTGTATCTCGTTATTTATATGTTATGGCCTGTCTGGTATGATGCAATATAACTATTATTCGACCATATTCATCCATACGTCCATATCTTATCTTGACCATTATCATACATTAATTTTATTAAATATTCATTTTTACTCGTCAGTTTATGAAATGTGTACAAAACTTTATGCATCCGTACCTGTTCGTTGAAAGTCGTGCAAATACTTTCGCATGTATTATTATTATTTTTTTATTTTTTATTTTTAATTATTTCGCCTCTCGCAATAAACTCGAAAATGCTTATGCAAGTGTACGCAAATAGATGATCACAGCATAAATTGACATCTGAAAACGTAAAATCTACTCTCGCTCTGATTCGAATTTATAAAACATTATCATGCTTTATGTTATATCGTGTGTCATGTTGTATATAAATATATACTGTATGTGCCCATGTACTTTGTGTTGTACTAATAACCATATATAAATATAAAAACACTAAGAATTGTAAGTGACTAATGTACTTAATGTTGTAATTAATGTACTTAATGACGTAGTGAATGTACTTTAATGGGACTGTAATTAACGATAATAAGTGAATGTGAATTAATTGGTAATTATAATCATAATTGTAATAAACCAAAATTACAACGTACTAAGTGATGTACTTAGATTGTACTCAATGTACTACTCCGAAATTATGTCGACCTTTAGAAATATATACTCGGCGAAAATATGATTATTTTTTATTATTTTTTAAATTTTTATTTGGAATCTTTCAAAATTCTGATCACGTGTTTAAAGGGGAAACTTAACCTTCAAACTGCATTCCCCCAAAATTTAGATTATATATAAAGCATGTAACTGTAAAATAACGTCACTTAGATTACGACTTCTTCTTCTTCTTAGATTTCATTCCCACAGGAGGCGACAGAGGCCCCTTCCCTCCTTAATATTTTTTAGATTCCGGCCTGAGCCATGGTTGAAAGAGGTCGAACCTCTACCCCTGTAAATTCAGAGCACCACCTGTACATTTTTAGAAGTAAATTACAGTGAAAGAAAGTTTTTTTTATCTTTTCCTTCAAGCCGTGCTCTCGTCCGAGAATTCAATCAATAAAGTCGATAAGTTATAAAAAGAAAATTGGCGAACCTTCAGAGAAAGTATCAGAGTATTATAGAAAGAGAGTTAACAGTCTGTCGACCCTATAGCGAGAGAAAAAATTAGGATGTTATAGAAGAAAACTACCGCGAGAAATATCCGTTGCTGCCTCCTAACCAGAACCCCCGTCGACTCCGAACCAACCCAGGCCATAGACGGAGGGGTTAACATGTGTATATATATATATACGTATATATATATGAATATATATACATATGTGTGTGTGTGTATATGTATATATACGTGTATGTTCGTATATGTGTATGTGTGTGTATATATATATATGCGTATATATATATATATATATATATATATATATATATATATGTAATATATATATACAGTTTATACACTGTGTATACATATGTATACACTGTGTGTATATATATATATATAAACAGTGTATACATAAGTATATACACTGTGTATATATATATGTGTATATATATATATATATATATATATATATATATATATATATATATATACGAAAGTAACAGGTGAAAAATATTTATGATGAAAAGAACCACGAAGGAAAGGAAACACAGAATGGTGCTCAAGCGCTTTCGTCTAATGACATCCTCAGGAACACTGAAGTAAATAAAGAGTTCGAGACTATATATAATTCACACACAAAAAAAAAATATATATAGATATAAGCACACCGGACAAAAAATTAGTCACCCCTAATAGCACCGATAGTAGGAAGTTCAAGGTCACACAGAGGGCGCTGATGTAGCATTGGTAAGTGACAAGTAGCGGTGACGTAGCACACAGGATCAGATCTGTTTCGTGAGGTGGTGAAGAACAAAGTGTGTGTTGGATATAGTCTGCAAAATGGGTCGTGAGGCAGACGTTACTCAGTGGCAAAAAGGAGCCATCGTGTTTGGCAGAGCCCACGGACACAACATGTCTGAAGTAGCCCAATTTGTTGGTGTGTCAACGCGTACTGTCCAGCGAGTTTACAAAGAGTGGTGTAGTTCGCAATCAACTGACAATCGACGGCGTAACTGTGGCCGGAAAACAATTCTCGACAATAGGGGCCGCCGCCATGTTTCTCGTCTAGTAACTGCAAATTGTTTTCTAACCAGAGAACAATTGCTCCAAGAAACCAATGAGGTTCTCCAGCGACCCATTTCCGAACGGACATTGCGACGAGAACTGCATGCGATGGACATCTGGAGCAGTGTACCACAGAAGAGGCCGCTGTTAACAGCAAGTCACAAATTGGCACGTTATAAATGGGCTCAGAGGCACAAAAACGACGGCGGCAGATTGGAAACGTGTAATTTGGTCCGATGAGTCCCGTTTTTGTTTGTTCTCCAATGATGGGAGGCGACGAGTACATCGCAGGTCCAATGAAGCCTTTAATCCTGAATGCGTCGAAGGTGTTGTTCAGGCTGGAAACAGAAAGTGAAGCGCAGGAATAGACACCCAAGTACTCTGGCGGAACTTCGGGACCGGCTGATGAACGAGTGGCAGCAAATCGATGTTCAGTACATGCACAACCTCGTAGAGTCTCTGCCTCGCCGGATTCGTGCGGTTATCAAGGCCAGAGGCGCCGTCACACGTTATTAGGTACATTCTGAGAGGGGTGACTAATTTTTTGTCCGGTGTGCTTATAATAAACAACAAAATCAAGTGGATTGTTTACAACCAATTTTATAGGTAATGCGTGAATTACATATAGGTCACAAAACGTAAAAAAATAAAAATAAATTGAAAAATAAAAATTGTAAGCGGAGCATACTAATTTATAAGGGAAATCTACCAATGTTTACCATTTTGCCTTTTTTGTCTAAATCCGTTCTGAACGAATTCAAAACAACACGATCAAGTGCAAAAAGACCCTGGCTCATGTTAAAATTATGTGTAAGTTGAATAATAGGAGACTCAAAAATATTTCTACTAACAATGTTGCTAAAGTGAAACAAAACTGAAGCATTATTCCAATCAATACAGTGGGATAACTCTGACAAATGGACAAAAAGGGCACTGGACGACTTTCCCGTTCTAACGGAATATTGATGCTTTATAGAAAATGCCTGAATTACACTGGGTAACAAAATTTGAAATATTTTCTGTTTATTGTGATTTTTCTGTCGTTTCTTAATGATATCGGGCGCTGATTCCAAAAATGATATTGGTTTGGCTCTATCATCAACCGTTTCAAAAATATAGGTTATCACACTTTTCATATGGCAAAGTATATAAAGAAGGCTAGCATAAATATTTTCTGAAAATAAAAAGAGTATTGGAAATTAATGTTTTTTGAGCTAAAATTGTTTGAAAAACCCAAAATGGTGCAAAGGATATAATATATATCATGAGGAGAACCGATAAGAGAATAACAAGCCTCGTTATGCAGTGTGCGTTCCTTAAAAATGCACTGAAGAACGCGACTTCCGCGTATGAACATTCTTATCCTTTCTGATCAGCGACCATACGTAGTCTCCTATCATGGAAGCATCCCAATGGCCCTGGTACCTTTCTCCATCGTTTGAATATCTTGATGGAATCTTTCGCCATGTTCTTCACTCACATCGCCCAGGTTATCACGAAAAAAGTCTAGATGTGAATGCAGATAGTGTCATTTTAAAGACATACGGCACCCCATTTTGCCATAGCACTTAATCAAGTTTGACACTAACTCCTTATAGTAGTTTGGTGCTTTATGGTTGCTAAAAACTCATGAACCACATCACGGAAAGCACACCAAGCCTCTTTTTCGATCGGAGTCATCTTGGCTTCAAGGTTCTTTGAATTCAACAGCGCCTTGACTTGTGGTCCTACAAAGATGCCAGCCTTGACTTTGGCCTCAGAAAGTTTAGGGAACATGATCCGAATCTGTTGGAAAACTTCCCCTCCAAAATCTAACGCAATTACAAACTGCTTAATTAGACAACTTAATATGGAGAGGTGGTAGCAGAACTATATCAGGCTTCACAAGAGGTTCCCTGAGTACATTGTACTTTCCTGGTTGCAGTCCTTCATGTGGAGGCCACTGAACTATTTTATAGTGCTCAGTTGAAGCCCTGCTATCCCACAGGCAAAGAAAACATGAATATTTAGTAAACCCTCCTTGTAAACCTAACAGGAAACCAATCATTTTGAAATCACCACACACGTCCCAGTTATATTGTTCATACCTGATTTGAGTGAGCAGTTGTTTGACATTTTCATAGTCCTCTTTCATTTGAACAGAATGTGCAACTGGTATAGATGGATATTTGTTCCTATTGTGGAGTAGAACAGCTTTTAAACTCCGAGTTGAACTGTCAATAAACAGGCGCCACTCTGAGGGTATATGTGTTAATCCAATAGCTGTGAATAGACCATTAACCTCGCTACAATAACAGAGAGAGCCATTGACATCGTAGAACCTTTCAAACTCTTCATGCTGTTTTCGGTATACAGTGCTCTTGCAGTCTTCTCCAAGCAAATTCCACTCTTTGAGTCTGGAGGTCAGAAGCTCAGACCCTGATTTCGTCAGACCCAAATCTCTAATTAAGTCGTCCAATTCCCTCTGATTTGGAAAGTGAGGGTTTGTACTGAAAGTTACTGTATATTCTTCATCATGATTGTCGTCACCAGCCGACATCTCAGTGCATCCTCATTTTCAACCTGCAAAGCAAAGAAACAAAATACAGGCATAGCTATATATGTAGAAGAGCATCAGCACTAAGAAAAATCGACACATAATGATCCACAGTCTGTAAATACAGAAGATAAAGTAATGGATAGATACCTTTTCTGGTGGACGTGGTATTGGAAGACCTTCCCCATGTGGTACAGTAGCTATGGACGACGCTATGCTTGGATACTGAAGAGTCTGCCTTCCTTTAACTTTCCTGTATTTAAAAACATCTACCATGCAGTAGTAGCAATCGTCGTGGTGGCTCTTTGGTTCTCTCCATATTCTGGGTACCGCAAAGGGCATTGCCTTGCGTACTCCCCGCAGCCACCCTTCAAGTGTGGAGCGGCAGCTTCCACAGATCATATGGGGTGCTCGCAATAAAAAAGGATCGATAACACTCAAATCGTCAGCACAGAGAAGCACAGAAACACAGTACCTCAGTTCTGGTAACCATCAGACAAACAACCTGCTTTCTTTGTGTGCTCACACTTACTGACTTCTCAGACTCTGCGCTCTTCTTTATATAACACAGTGGAAGTTTGGGGAAATTTCTAGAGCAAGAAACTGTCAACGAACATCCGGATTGTTCTCAACAATTCCTGATTATTCTGATATTGCTGCGCCCATAATAACATTATACTGGTAAAACATGAAAAATGGATTATCTATGAAACCATTGATGATACACACAAACCAAGGCCAGATTTGGTCTCAGCGCCCACAAATGCATATAAAAACATAAAAAATTCTCTATAAACAGAATCACTGTTACACTACACAGTGTTATTGGTAAGGTTATTTTTAAATAAATTTTTCACAATATTTTTATATGAAAATACTACATTAATATCCAAAAGCTTAAGTACATTAGCAATGCCTAAAAAGCCTGGGAAAAATGGAAGTACTAAAATATTCTTTAACAAAGTGCGAGTGTTATTATTCACGCGATAGAAGATTCGTTTTGTCTTGTTATGACAAGATTCCATAAACGCAGGTGGGTTGCACAAATCACTTCCAACACCGATGATTTTTTCTAATTAGGCATCCATGTATTCTGGACTGGTGATCCTAAGAGCGCGGATAAAGAAAATACGGCGTTCTTAATGGGGATGTCATTTCCGGAGTGAAAGTGTCCGTAGGACAAATTGTTTGTTTTTTCCCGATAGATACTAAACTTAAAACCTGGGCTTTCCCTATGTACACGCACATCCAGAAACGGGATTGAGTTGTCTTGTTCCACTTCTAAAGTAAACTTCATGGAGGGGACTTGATCATTTAACTGATGGAGGAAGTCTTTAAACTTTGTATCAAAAACTGTAAATTCACTTTCAATACCGAGTATTATCAACAGGTTTTTGGGATGGCCATGGGTAATCCCTTGTTGCCCCTCCTCTCCAATATTTATATGGAGCTTTTCAAAATTACTTACATTCCGAGAATCCTGGGGGTTGGCATCCCAAGGTTGCGGTACGTCGACGATATTTTTGTATCTGGCCCATGAAGCGTGACCTGGATGACTTCCTCCTCCAGCTAAATGATCAAGTCCCCTCCACACGCACACACACACACACACACTATATATATATATATATATATATATATATATATAATATATATATATATATGATGAATATATATATATATATATATATATATATATATATATATATATATATATATATATATATATATATATATATACCAACTTAGAATGGCCCCTGAGAAACTTATATATTAAACACAGACCGTGCATGGAAGAAGGAACTCTTCTGGGAAATTACAGCCATTATAGTTCGAATAAGTAATGATAAATGAAAAACACTATAGTTTTTTCTTTTTCATGATGGAAAGCCAAACGTGGGCACCGGGTTACTTGCAAAGACGGCCCAAAATATAGCTTCTCTCACCAGCTATCTGCAAAGCAGATAGGATCCACATTTGGGACAGGATCTAGGGTTTACAGCTTACACGTAGCCTACTACATTGAGAACCTCAATATACGCAAGAAAGTCGTTGCATTCACGTCGGATTGAATACATTAAAGAAAAAGGGGTAACTATTGTATTTTTAGCCAAAAGCAACAAAACTTAAACCACAACCGGGGCATTGATCGTCCACTTTTCAAAGCAGATAAGTAGTGTGGGTGCAAAAGGAGAGAGTGCAATGCAACTGAAAATGTTGATCAATGTTGCAAGAGTGCCAACCCCCCTTGGCACCTGTGCCAGTGCCAACCCCTTGTTGCAAGGCACTCCCCCAAAGGGGGGTAGGGGTTGTTGCAAGGGCATCAAGGGTTATGCAACTTGGAGGCGGAGTTATCCCCCAAGAGAAAGAGAGAGGAGAAGGAGAGAGAGGAAGATAGGTGTTCGCTTGACAGGAGTCAAGCGCATATTAAGACTTCACAGAGCGGCCGTTGTCTTATATGTCCTTAATCAGCCAGTCGGCCTAATCAGCCAGTGCCTCCAGGCATATCAACCAGTTGGCACAGTGTATACTTCGTTTTGGCACGTACACACACGTCTATACCCCTATAAAATATTACGCACACACGATTATATGCGTCGGGTTCGAGACCCGGTGGTGGCGCGTCATTCCACGGTTGGTTGCCAGGGTAACCTAATGATTCGTGTTAAACTGTAGTTCTAAGGTGAAGTGTAAGGGTAACCAGTCTCCCTGTCGCTCTCTCTCTCTCTCCACCCTCTCTCCCTCTCGCTCTCTCTCTCCCTCTCCCTCTCCCTCTCTCTCGCTCTCTCCCTCTCTCTCTCTCTCTCCTTCCCTCTCGCTCTCTACCTCTCGCGCGCTCTTTTATATATATGTATATACATCCCCGTTAAAAAGTAGGTGTAGGTTGGGGTGAAAAGATTGACGTTCGTCAGAATGAACAATTCGCGCAGAAGCAATCGAAAGGTTAACCAAATAAAGCCTATATATGTAAAGTTCCGGAAAAAAGTTCATCTAAAAAAATTCTGAAAACTATAAAAAATTAGTACAAGAAGTGTGCGCAAAATTTATAATTAACAATCACGTCAAATTGCATTACTTAACTCCCAATTCTGATCATTTTTCTTTTAAATTATTTTATATAAATCTAAAACTCGCTAATTCCTTCATATATATATATATAATATATATATATATATATATATTCACAGTTATATTTAACTTCGTTCACATTTAAAAATAAAATTTGAAAAATCTGATATTCAGACACTTCCATTCTGAACTTCTCTCATATATATATATATATGTAAAAATGAACAATGAATAATCAATATTCATTTTTACATGAGACCCAAAATCGCTTAACGCGAGTTTGGATAGAGTTTTTATTTGTTGCTTTCTATTTTTGTTTCAGTGTCACAACCATGCGACCTACCATTTCTATGGTTTGGTCGTGTCCATATTTCCATTTTTATTTGTTATAGAATTTATTATAATTAATAATGATTGTCTTGCATCTAACCTGTAGTGTAGTTAGTCCTTATTACCACTCTGTCTCTAATTCGTTCCTTTTAAATCCTCCCATTATTTATACGTTGTTCATTCATACATCCATGTCCTTTCTTGACCTTTATCTTCTGTTAATTTTATTACTCATTCATTCACCTACCTACTGTCTATCATTGTCAACCTGTTGTATGACTACCCATATGTGTACAATACTTTGTACATTCGTGCTTGTCCCCTGATGATCATGATTACGTACATAGTTACGAACATGTACTTACGTTCAGGTGTATTCTTTTTATTTTTTATTTTTTATTATTTCACCTCCCGCAATGAACTCAAAAATGCTTATGCGAAGCGTTCAAATTCCGCTATCCACAGCAAAATCAAGCATCTGCATTCGAAATCCTCTCTCTTGCTTCTGTTACAAATTTATAACATACGGTGTTATGTTGTATGTTATATTATGTTATATACCGTATGTGTCCATGTACTTCGTATTATATTTCTAACATCTTAATTGTCTATTAATATGAAACACTGTAGAAACAAAAAGTTATAGTAAATGCTTAATTGTAATTAACTGTAATAATTTAATATCATGTAATGTACTTTAATGAACTGTAATTGGTGACAATGATTTATAATGTAATTAATGTACTTTAATAAAACTATAATCAGCGATAATAAGCGAATATGAATTAATTGGTAATCATTATCATAACTGCAATAAACCAAATTACAATGTACTCAGTCATGTACTTAGATTGTGCTAAATGTACTACTCCGAAATTATAGCGCCTTCAGAATGTATACTCGGCGAAAATACGATTAGTTTTTATTTTTATTTTTTTTATTTTTATTTGGAATCTTTCAAACATCTGATCATGTGTTTAAAGGGGGGGAACTTAACCTTCAATTGCATTCCCCCAACATTTAGGCTTATATGATACATGTAATTGTAAAATTAACTTCACTTCATTACTTCACTCTTCTTTGATCCCTACTACGAGACTCCCTTGTTAGCAGCCTCGCCGCGAGGAGGGGGCAGAGGCCCCTTGCCTCCTTAATTTTTTTAGATTCCGGCCTCAGCCATGGTCGAAAGTGGTGGAACCTCTACCCCTGTAAATTCAGAGCACTACCTGTACATTTTTAGAAGTAAATTACAGTCAAAGAAAGTTTTTTTATCTTTTCCTTCGAGCCTTGTTCTCTTCAGGAAATTAGACAGTAAAGTCGATGAATTTCGTACCAAGAGAAAGTATCAGTGTATTATCGAAAGAGAAGAATTAACAACTGTCGACCCAATAGCGAGAGAAAGAAATTAGAATATTATAGAAGAAACTATCGCGAGAAATATCCGTTGCTGCCTCCCAACCAGAACCCCCGTCGACTCCGAACCACCCCAGGGCCATAAAAGGAGGGGTTAACAGTGTGGCGACCCTATAGCCAGGATAACAAATTTGGTGACCCTTTAATCAGGATTTTAACAAGAGAATTTGAACAAGTGGCCACTCTTTGGCCAGGATAGAAATTACCCTGCATCAGGATAAAACCAGTTGACCGGCGTGTCGCGACTTCCAGTTCGTAACATCCACCCTTGAACCGGTGTGTAACGTCTCCAAGTTCTCCACGCCTAGTTTTCATCCAAGAAGAAGTAGCCAGCAAGAAGTCTTCAGGACACGTCTCTAAGGATTTCTCCGTAGAAATTTTAAGTACAGAGTTGGGTTTTTTAAGAAATTTGTAAACATTTGAAAAGTCAGTATTATTAACAGTTAATAATGAGTATCAAGTCAGAATTTACAAGAAATACAGTGAACATTTCAGACACCATTGATACATTTTTTTATTGAAACTAATTTTCATACAGTTAAAAGTCACAGAGTAAAAAGTCACAGACTAAAGAGTCACAGAGTTAAATATCACAGAGTTATTGTCACAGAGTTAATGTCACAAAGTTAATGTATGTCACAGAGTTATTTTCAGAGAATTATTTTCACTATTATATTTAGTAGAGAATAATTTTATTTTATGTACCAAACATAATAGTACCGTACCTTCGCGTAAATTCGAGTGAAATGTTTACATTTTTTATTTTTGTTTACAATTTTTTCAAATTATTGAATTGAATTGACTTGCAAATTAAGAAAGAGAGAGTTTATAGAGAGTTTATAGTTTATAGAAATACTTGATAGCGGTTTAAGTCAGTAGGTTACACCCAGAGGGACAACCGCCCCAGAGAGTTATATACTTGATTGCAGTTCAAGTAAGTCGGTTGCATCCAAGAGGGACAACCAAACCCCAGAGATTAATAGTCTTCATTTGATAGCAGTTCAAGTGCAAGTCAGTTTCATTTTCAGTAGACTCCACTTGATAGAGGTCAAGCGCAGTCTTTTTCAGTTTTCAGACAGTTTCAGTTGGTTGGATCCAAGAGGGACAACCAAACCCCAGAGATTAATAGTCTCTACTTGATAGCAGTTCAAGTGCAAGTCAGCTTCAGTTGCAAGTCAGTTTCAATTTCCAGTCTCAGTCAATTTCCAGTCTCAGTCAATTTCAAGCCTCAGTCAGATTCAAGTCAGTCAGTCAGTTAGTCAGATTCAAGTTTGAAGTCAGTTTCAAGTTTTAAGTCAGTTTAAGTCAGTTTTAAGTCAGTTTAAGTCAGTCAGTCAGTTTAAGTCAGTCAGTCAGTTTGAAGTCAGTAAGTTTGAAGTCAGTCAGTTTGAAGTCAGTCAGTTTTAAGTCGGTCAGTTTTAAGTCGGTCAGTTTTAAGTCAGTCGGTCAGTTTCAAGTTAATCAGTTTCAAGTAGTTTCGAAGTTTCAGTCAGTTTTATTTAAAGTTAGTTTTATTTAAAGTTAGTTTTGAAGTCCCAAGTCAGTTTTGAAGTCCCAAGTCAGTTTTGAAGTCCCAAGTCAGTTTTGAAGTCCCAAGTCAGTTTTGAAGTCCCAAGTCATTTCAATGCAGTCAATTGAATTCAACTTTTTTTTTAGTTGTTTAAGAGAAATTAGTTTAAGAGAAGGTAATTTAAGATAATTTAAGTCAACCTTCCTTTTTGTAAAAGAGAATTTAATTCAACCTGAATTGGCGGGTTGTCTTTAGTTTAACCTTTTTTTTTATTGTAAGAAGGAAATTGACCGATTTGTCTTTTCTTTTCATGCCATTGTTGCGTATATAAATATATAGGTAAAATCACATATTTTATTGTTTGAAACCAAAACCGTTTTTACAAATGTTTGTAACGAGTTTTATAATTACCGTGATTATATGATGACAGTAATAGTGTAATAATTAATCGATCATGTGCCTAATTTATCCAGCTCTGTACGGTCGGGAAATTTACCCGTATGACCACACATACCCTAAATTTCTGTTGTGTTTTTTATTTTTTTTGTAATTTACTTTTAATTAAACTTCTACACATTAAAACATGTATTTATCTATATGCAACCAAGTTTTCAGACTAAAATATCAAATAATTCAAATTCTATCAAAATTTAACGAAAGAGTATGATTTTTCTACTTAACATGCAAAAATTATTAAACCTTTTTAATATTCTTTTTTATATAAAAATCATTTTTAATGTAAAATTTACCTGAAATTATTAAAAAAATTGTTCGAAATGCTTTCCTTCCATTTCAATAACTTCTTTTTATTCTTGGCCGAAATTCATCTATGGCTCGATTTATTTTTATTTTTAAGTATATTATATGTTTAGTTCATTAAAATGCATAATTGATTTCTATTTTTAATTTGTATTCTTAATTTTCTTAATTCAATTATCGTACCGATACTTCTGGTTAATGTTAATGGTTATATAGTTCATATATAGCTAGGAATGTTACTAGTCGAATTTAATTCCATATTCAAAATTTAGTTTTTAATACCGCTAGATTTACTTTCATTAATTGTAAGTTCTTTTAAGAGCGTATTTATTTTAATTACCTTAATACGCGCAACTGATTAATTACGTAAAATCGATAATTCCGATTGAATTTTATTACTTTTGACACATATTCGAATTCATTAAAACTTATACGCATACACCATCATTAATACTACCTGTAATTAGATTTTAATAATCGACCTTGAACTTAAAGGATTTTATAATAATAATAATAATAGTAATAATAATAATAATAATATTAATAATAATAATAATAATAATAGATAATAATAATTGACTTAAACTTAAAAGATCCTATAATCCTACTCTCAATTGAAATTATTATATAACTTTGTTAATTCGAAAACCTCCAGAATCCTTACACACACACACACGTATGCACACTATATATACTATATATACACAAACATTATACTTAAATCATTGGATATCACAATAAACTATTTCATTGCGTGTAAGTGCTAACTATGCTATTTAACCTTAATCATTTTGCTTAGTATATATAAATTTTTGCTCATGTATTTATTAAGTTATTTTAACCAAAGCTAATCTGTTCCTTAAAGTTTATATATAAAGATATATACGGATATAATCATAATCCACACACTCAATACTCATATTCTCCGTACACGTATATATACGTATGCGCATTTATGTATGACTTCCACGATAAATCCCTTTTCCCCATTTGGACATATCACCAACCACTACACTCTGTACCTAATACACACAAATACACATTTGACCACAGGTCTATACATCATCCATTACGTAATTCGATTTTTACCTACAATAGTCAATAAAACTAGTTTATAGATTGTACGATCATCGTAACTTTGAAAATTTCTGAACTTTAAAATTTATATTTTTCCCTTTTACCCAGTATTGTATTCATTATGTATGCATTTTTTCTACAGGAAAATAAAATTTCGTTAAAAATTTAACAATATCATTCTTTGTCTAACTTAATTGTTTGTCTAAATTAACATATTAATCATTTTATCCTGTTTGTATTAAATTAAAGTTTTAATCTCTGAAATTTTATATTTTATAATAGCCCTCTTTCAAGTGTCATGTTAAAGATTTGGTTACTCTGCATTGTACCCAACCACTCGAACTCACTTGTTCTGTATAAAATTCGTATTGTAGAGAAAAATTTGTCATCATCTAATTTGAATTCGTTAGGATGTTATCTTTATGTTATTTTATTGTATTAATTGTACCCTATTATATTATTGTATAAATATCATTTTAAAGGGGAGAGCAATGTAAAAATGAACAACTAATAATCAATATTAATTTTTACATGAGAACCAAAATAGCTTAACGCGAGTTTGGATAGAATTTTTATTTGTTGAGTTCTATTTTTGTTTCAGTGTCACAACCATGCGACCTACCATTTCTATGGTTAGGTCGTGTCCATATTTCCATTTTTATTTGTTATAGAATTTATTATAATTAATTATGGTTGTCTTGCATCTAACCCTCATCCCTAAATTTTACTAGATTATGCATACACACTGCATATAGCAGGATTGGAACCCTTAGTTGTACTTCTTAGTCCTTAATACCCACTCTTTGTCTCTAATTCGTTTCTTTTAAATCCTACCAATGTACGAATTGAATAGCCGTGGCATATTGATTGTGAATTGACGTATGAAAACGTTACACTTTATATCTCATTATTTATATGTTATGGCCTGTCTGGTATGATGCAACATAACTATTATTCGACCATATTCACCCACACGTCCATATCTTATCTTGACCATTATCTATATCAATTTTATTAAATATTCATTTTACTCGTGTCAGTCTATGAAATGTGTGCCTCCGTACCTGTTCGTTCAAAGTCGTGAACATACATTCGCATGTATTATTTTTTATTTTTTATTTTAAATGCGTTCACCTCTAGCAAGCTGCTCATTCATGCTGATTCAGGGTGTTCGAATTCCGTTGACGTCGCTAAAAGCAAGCGTCTGAATTCGAAATCCTCTCTCTTGATTGTGCTACAAATTTATAACATAAGGTGTTATGTCGTATGTTGTGTTATATTATGTTACGTTATATATAAATATATACCGTATTTAGCCATGTACTTTGTGTTGTACTAATAACCATATATAAATATAAAAACACTGTAAGAATTGTAATTGACTAATGTACTTAATGACGTAATGTACTTTAATAAAACTTTAATTAATGATAATAATTTAATATAATGTAATTAATGTACTTTAATCAAACAACTATAATTAACGATAATAAGCGGATGTGAATTAATCATTAATTATAATCATAATTGTTGTAAACCAAAATTACAATGTACTCAGTGATGTACTTAGATTGAATTTTTTAAAATTTTTATTTGGAATCTTTCAAAAAAATCTGATCATGTGTTTAAAGGGGAAACTTAACCTTCAAACTGCACTCCCCCAAAATTTAGGTTATATATAAAACATGTAATTGTAAAATAATGATTACGTTCACTTTGACTTCGATTACGACTTCATTCCCTTGTTAGCAGCCTCTCAGCGAGGAGGGGGCAGAGGCCCCTTGCCTCCTTAATTTTTTTAGATTCCGGCCTGAGCCATGGTCGAAAGAGGTCGAACCTCTACCCCTGTAAATTCAGAGCACTACCTGTACATTTTTAGAAGTAAATTACAGTAAAAGAAAGTTTTTTATGTTTTCCTTCGAGACAACCCAAGACTATAGAAAGAGAAGAATTAATAGTCTGTCGACCCTATAGCGAGAGAAAAAAATTAGAATGTTATAGAAGAAAACTATTGCGAGAAATTTCCGTTGCTGCCTCCTAACCAGAACCTCCGTCGACTCCGAACCACGCTAGAGCTATAGACGGAGAGGTTAACATATATATATATATATATATATATATATATATATATATATATATATATATATATTGTGTATATATATAAACATATATAGTATATATATATATATATTGTATACATATATATGTATATATGTACACACACAACACCACATATATATAGTATATATATATATATATATATATATATATATATATATATATATATATATATATATATATATGTTTTTATATATATTTATGTCGTACTTTAATTAATGATAATAATTTAATATAATGTAATTAATGTACTTTAATCAAACAACTGTAATTAACGATAATAAGCGGATGTGAATTAATCCATAATTATAATCATAATTGTTGTAAACCAAAATTACAATGTACTCAATGATGTACTTAGATTGAATTTTTTAAAATTTTTATTTGGAATCTTTCAAAAAAATCTGATCATGTGTTTAAAGGGGAAACTTAACCTTCAGACTGCACTCCCCCAAAATTTAGGTTATATATAAAACATGTAATTGTAAAATAATGATTATGTTTACTTTGACTTCGATTACGACTTCATTCCCTTGTTAGAAGCCTCTCAGCGGGGAGGGGGCAGAGGCCCCTTGCCTCCTTAATTTTTTTAGATTCCGGCCTGAGCCATGGTCGAAAGAGGTCGAACCTCTACCCCTGTAAATTCAGAGCACTACCTGTACATTTTTAGAAGTAAATTACAGTAAAAGAGTTTTCTATGGTTTCCTTCGAGACAACCCAAGACTATAGAAAGAAAAGAATTAACAGTCTGTCGACCCCATATAATGTAATTAATGTAATTAATGTACTTTAATCAAACAACTATAGTTAACGATAATAAGCGGATGTGAATTAATCCATAATTATAATCATAATTGTTGTAAACCAAAATTACAATGTACTCAGTGATGTACTTAGACTGAATTTTTCTTAAATTTTTATTTGGAATCTTTCAAAAAAATCTGATCATGTGTTTAAAGGGGAAACTTAACCTTCAAACTGCACTCCCCCAAAATTTTGGTTATATATAAAACATGTAATTGTAAAATAATGATTACGTTTACTTTGACTTCGATTACGACTTCATTCCCTTGTTAGAAGCCTCTCAGCAGGGAGGGGGCAGAGGCCCCTTGCCTCCTTAATTTTTTTAGATTCCGGCCTGAGCCATGGTCGAAAGAGGTCGAACCTCTACCCCTGTAAATTCAGAGCACTACCTGTACATTTTTAGAAGTAAATTACAGTAAAAGAGTTTTCTATGGTTTCCTTCGAGACAACCCAAGACTATAGAAAGAAAAGAATTAACAGTCTGTCGACCCCATATAATGTAATTAATGTAATTAATGTACTTTAATCAAAAACTATAGTTAACGATAATAAGCGGATGTGAATTAATCCATAATTATAATCATAATTGTTGTAAACCAAAATTACAATGTACTCAGTGATGTACTTAGACTGAATTTTTTAAAATTTTTATTTGGAATCTTTCAAAAAAATCTGATCATGTGTTTAAAGGGAAACTTAACCTTCAAACTGCACTCCCCCAAAATTTTGGTTATATATAAAACATGTAATTGTAAAATAATGATTACGTTTACTTTGACTTCGATTACGACTTCATTCCCTTGTTAGCAGCCTCTCAGCGGGGAGGGGGCAGAGGCCCCTTGCCTCCTTAATTTTTTTAGATTCCGGCCTGAGCCATGGTCGAAAGAGGTCGAACCTCTACCCCTGCAAATTCAGAGCACTACCTGTACATTTTTAGAAGTAAATTATAGTAAAAGAAGGTTTTTTATGTTTTCCTTCGAGACAACCCAAGACTATAGAAAGAAAAGAATTAACAGTCTGTCGACCCCATATAATGTAATTAATGTAATTAATGTACTTTAATCAAAAACTATAGTTAACGATAATAAGCGGATGTGAATTAATCCATAATTATAATCATAATTGTTGTAAACCAAAATTACAATGTACTCAGTGATGTACTTAGACTGAATTTTTTAAAATTTTTATTTGGAATCTTTCAAAAAAATCTGATCATGTGTTTAAAGGGGAAACTTAACCTTCAAACTGCACTCCCCCAAAATTTTGGTTATATATAAAACATGTAATTGTAAAATAATGATTACGTTTACTTTGACTTCGATTACGACTTCATTCCCTTGTTAGAAGCCTCTCAGCAGGGAGGGGGCAGAGGCCCCTTGCCTCCTTAATTTTTTTAGATTCCGGCCTGAGCCATGGTCGAAAGAGGTCGAACCTCTACCCCTGTAAATTCAGAGCACTACCTGTACATTTTTAGAAGTAAATTACAGTAAAAGAGTTTTCTATGGTTTCCTTCGAGACAACCCAAGACTATAGAAAGAAAAGAATTAACAGTCTGTCGACCCCATATAATGTAATTAATGTAATTAATGTACTTTAATCAAAAACTATAGTTAACGATAATAAGCGGATGTGAATTAATCCATAATTATAATCATAATTGTTGTAAACCAAAATTACAATGTACTCAGTGATGTACTTAGACTGAATTTTTTAAAATTTTTATTTGGAATCTTTCAAAAAAATCTGATCATGTGTTTAAAGGGGAAACTTAACCTTCAAACTGCACTCCCCCAAAATTTTGGTTATATATAAAACATGTAATTGTAAAATAATGATTACGTTTACTTTGACTTCGATTACGACTTCATTCCCTTGTTAGCAGCCTCTCAGCGGGGAGGGGGCAGAGGCCCCTTGCCTCCTTAATTTTTTTAGATTCCGGCCTGAGCCATGGTCGAAAGAGGTCGAACCTCTACCCCTGCAAATTCAGAGCACTACCTGTACATTTTTAGAAGTAAATTATAGTAAAAGAAGGTTTTTTATGTTTTCCTTCGAGACAACCCAAGACTATAGAAAGAGAAGAATTAACAGTCTGTCGACCCCATAGCGAGAGAAAAATATTAGAATGTTATAGAAGAAAACTGTTGCGAGAAATATCCGTTGCTGCCTCCTAACCAGAACCCCCGTCGACTCCGAACCACGCTAGGGCCATAGACGGAGGGGTTAACATATATGTATATATATATATATATATTGTGTATATATATATATATATATGTATATATATATGTGTGTGTGTGTGTGTATATATAAACATATATATATATATATATTGTGTATATATATATATATATGTGTGTGTATATATAAACATATATATAGTGTGTGTATATATATATATATATATATATATATTTTAGACATATATGTGTATATATGTACACTAGGGTGGTCCAAAAAGTTAAAGCATCGACTAAGTTCTCTCCACAAGGTTGGTTTTATGCCTCTTGGTGTGGTCAGTATTTGTGCAAAGTTTCACGTTATTCGGTTAATATTTAGGGGTCGCCCCACTTGCCCCCTTTTTGAAAATTTGGGAAAATATATAGACAACTGAATAACTAAATTTTTTTTTAGTTCTCAAAGAATATGAAAGAAAACAGTAAGACAATAGGACATGATAATGGGTGTATCTTCATTATTTCTTCTGCATCAGAGTCGCCTTGGATGGTATTGGTATCTGTTTTCGGTGGGCGGCTACGAGTTGTAGGAGGTACTGCTTCTGGTCCTCGTTTCGTGTCAAAGTGTCATTGTAGCGTTGTGCGAGAGCAATACCTCGCTCGGCAGCATCATTGACGACTTTCATCTTTAAGGCGCGATCTCTAAGTTCCCTGTAGTTCTTGTCATTTGGCCATTCCCGTGGATCTTTTTGAAGTAACTGGCGCGCTTCCTCCTTACCTCCAACTTTCAAGGCATCAAAGAGGGTCAATGTCCTTTTCGTGACGAAGGATGCCACATCATTTTCAACACCAGCTTCCGC
Source organism: Bathynomus jamesi (assembly GCA_023014485.1). Taxonomy (NCBI): domain Eukaryota; kingdom Metazoa; phylum Arthropoda; class Malacostraca; order Isopoda; family Cirolanidae; genus Bathynomus; species Bathynomus jamesi. The sequence goes on along the minus strand of JAJOZX010006230.1, from coordinate 30,016 downwards.
CATGTCGATTCGTCGGGGCAGCCATTCTTTTGGGGATGTTGGAGGTGTTGAATCATTCTCCTTTTGGTATCAGGATCGATCCTATTATCGAAGAAGGCCAGTCCAATCAGATGCTCCGACAAGTACCACAGGTGGCGTCTTAGAGCTGTCTTCGCCGCTTGTGCAGCTCCTCCGTGTGGATATTTTTCCAGAAGATGCAGCATTTTGAGATCATTGAGAGGAGCTTGTGTCCCCATTGGCGCTTCATGCCAGTACTTGACGTAAATCAGACTGACAAATAAAGCCAGCTGAGTCACGTTTCGTTCTTCGCGTGCTGTGAGCTTGAATTGATAGTGAAAGAGGTAGATTTTGAGCGCATAAATCGCCTTCGCCATTCATCTCGCGTGGTGCATGGGACCCGGAGCTCGGATAAAGAGTTGACCACCAGTCTTTCCCCCCAGGAAGAGCAAAGATAGTTCTAGGAACTCCTTGTAGTCGTCACGAGGTTGGCTTGCCTGAAGAGCGTTAGGTAAGTAAGTGAGCATCTCTTTTCTCATCTCTTGGAGTTGAGGGTTCTCGAACAAGCTGTCCGATGCTGAGACAAATGCTTCGTGGGAGAGAGATGGCCATTCCTTTTGAAATCGCTTAAAAAGGCCTGTTTCAGGACTTCCTGTTGAGCCAAATATTGAGGCAAAGACATCAGCAAGTACGACTTCAAGTATATGATGTCGACAACCGATCCAAACTAGCTCGTGACCCAATGCTTCTTCAATCCTGACACAGGCTCCGCGATGTAAACCCGTGTTTGACGCAGTGGTATCGAAGACGAGACCTCTCACATGCTGTTCCACGTTCCATAATTTCATAGTTTGAAGGCATGCCTGGGCCTGTGCTTCTCCAGTTCCTTGTTTCATCTTTGGGACACCAAGCAGCTTCTCCTGTCCATTGAATGTTATAAGGATTGCTATCCGATGCACACTCGTCTTCTTCCCTCCAATGCCGGGGAGAAGCTTTCCGTCCCAATGGAGAAGGACAGGGTCTTCTAGAGAGAATGATTCTAGGTCTTCTCGAGCTGCCTGTTCTCGCCCACTTTCTCTGTAGCGATGAATAGAGCTCCGAGAGCACGTCATCCCAGACAGATCATGCCCCGCGGCCTGTAATACAGCTCCAGTTACGAAAACAGCATTCCGGTCAGAAAGATTGGTGCGATCCATTGCTCCAATGACTTCTGGAGATTGGAAAATGTTCGTAACCTTGTTCTTGGGACGCTTTGGTGCCGGAGCTTCAGACGAAGAAGGAATCGGAACCGATGGTCTATAGTCGTCGTCGTCTTGCGAAAAAAGGGAAGAAGAAGAAGAGGAAAGATCAATTGATGACACTCCTGCTTCTTCCAAATCTTTCTGTGTTGCTTCATGCCTTGCCTTCCTCTTGGCTTCCTTCTCCATTCTGGATCGCTTTCTGTCCTCTTGTGTAGTCGTTTCCTTATCAATGCCAGCCATGCTGCAAGAATTGACGTCCTTGCGCTGCATGGACAGGAAATTTCGGTCCTCAACGTTGACGATTGTGCTCATGGCATCACTGGTTGCGATGTCAAACAGTTCCTGGATGTCCACTTTGAAGATGTCTTCATTCATTCTATCGCTGGCACGTTGCCTGGTCCTGTACTTCTTAAGTGTTTTGTAGCGGTCTAAAAGCTTTGAAAGCTTACGGACACAGGAGTCGATCCGTTGAGTTGGGATCCGCGCTCGGGTCCAGACTTCAATCACCCTCTGGCATGCCTGGTTCAGACTGTCGGAGGTGGTTTGCTTTTGATTGATGTGGTGGTATTGCCCAAGAGGAGGGCGTCAAGGCATGTAGGGAGCCTTGACGTGGATAAAGTTCCAGTTGCCATCCCTAGAAGCCAAACTTTTGGAATTGATCGAGTTTGAGCCATCGGACCTACGGAAGAAAAAGTACATTATATAATATATACAGAGTGTCCCAAAACCATGTATACATTTTTTAAAAACTTATAACAGGCGAACCCACTAACAGATTCAGATGATTTTTATTTCTTTTTATAGCCTATAGCCTAAGGAGATACAACAGCGAAATTGTTAACAGCCTTGTCTAGCCTAAGGAGATACAAAATCGAAATTAGTAATAGCCTTGCCTGCCTACAGTAAACATGGAAAATGGAAGTGTGCGCTTATCATTTGAGCAATGAAAATGGATACTAAAGTCGTATTTTAAAGTTGAGAAGATATCAAAGGTTCAACAACAGTGGAGAGACAATTTTGGAACTAATCCTCCAACTCGACTTACCATTTCACGTATCAGTGAGAAATTTGAAGTATACGGTACTGTGCATGATGTGTACAAGCAAGCGACTGGGCGTCCAAAGACATCAACAGATGCCACTTCTGATGAAGTGCTACAGGTATTCAACCGATCACCAAGAAAATCTGAGACAATGTGCTCGTGAAACAGGGAAAAGTAAGACAAGTGTCCACAGAATTCTGAAGAATGCTAAATGTAAATCTTACATCCCGAGATTATTACATGCCTTGAATGAGGATGATCCGGATCGCAGAATCCAGTTTTGCGAATGGTTTCGAGTAAAAAACACAGAAGATGGCCAATTTACGGACAAAATTGTGTGGTCTGATGAGGCTACATTTAAGTTGAATGGTATAATTAATCGTCATAATTGCACATACTGGTCACAAGAAAATCCACACATTTATGTGGAACGACATGTAAATTTACCGGGTATAACTGTCTGGTGTGGTTTTTCTTCCAAAGGTTTGGTTGGTCCATTCTTTTTCGATGGTACAGTTACCTGTCATAGCTACCTCAACATGCTTCGGGAAAAAGGTTTTCCTGCAATTCGACAGTTATACGGAGATGAGGACATTTACTTTCAACAAGATGGAGCACCTCCTCATTACCATCAGGATGTCAGGAACTACCTTGATGAAACATTTCATTATCGGTGGATCGGACGACGAGGTAGTATCGAGTATCCACCACGTTCACCAGATTTGAACCCACTTGACTTTTTTTTATGGGGTCATTTGGAAAATGAAGTATACAGTAGAAGACCTACATCACTTGAACAACTAAAGAGCACTGTTGAAGAAGCGTGTAGAAATATCCCTACAAACATTTTTGTTGAAGTCTGCCAATCAGTGAATCAAAGAGCGCAGTGGTGCATTAATGTCAATGGTCGACATTTCGAACACTTACGTGTTTAAAACAAATTAAACTATCTGTTATTTCGATGTTGTATATTTTATCTATAAAAAGAAATAAAAATCATCTGAATCCGTTAGGGGGTTCGCCTGTTATAAGTTTTTTACAAATGTATACATTGTTTTGGGACACACTGTATATTCAGAGTGGGGCGACCTCTAAATATTCACCAATCACGCTGCAATTTTGCACAGACCATGTGGACACTAAATGGACAAAAACCACACTTGCGGAGACTATCTAAGACAATTTTGAAATTTCTCCCTATGGATTTGGACCACCCTAATGTGTACACACACACATATATATAGTATATATATTGTGTATATATATGTATATATATACACCGAGTGTCCCAAAGGTCAGTTTACCGAAGAAAATGTTCTCCTAAGGTGAGTTTACTACAAAGAGAAAACTTGTCTCATAAATATATTTAAAAAACATAAGAAAACAAAGAAAAAAATTTCTGAAACATATTTACAAAACATGAAAATAGTTCTGGATACAATAACTGTTCAAAATGTCGTACATGTTGTTCCATGCACATCTTGTAGCTGTCAACGGTTGCCCGGCAAATTGCTCTACCTAGTTTCTTATCATTGCTTAAGAGCTGGAATTCTTCACAAATGTAGTCTTTAAGGCCCTGAAGACATGCTGACTTTTTGCTGTAAAAAAAAATGTTTCGTAATGTTTAGAATAATCATCAGGAGAAAACATTTTACTCCGTTAACTGACTTTTTGGACAATTGTATATGTATATATATATATATATATATATATATATATATGTAAAAATGAACAATGAATAATCAATATTCATTTTTACATAAGAACCAAAATCGCTTAACGCGAGTTTGGATAATAATTTTACTTGCAGCTTCTTATTTTTGTTTGTGTCACAACCCTACGATCTACCATTTCTATGGTTTAGTCGTATCCATTTTCCATTTGTTATAGAAGTTATTATAATTAATTATGATTGTCTTGCATCTCACCCTCGTCCCTAGATTATGCATACACATTACATGTAACAGGATTGGAACCCGTAGTTGTACTTCTTAGTCATTAATACCCACTCTTTGTCTCTAATTCGTTCTTGTAAATCCTCCTAATAATGATTTGTACTATACGTACAAATTCAATAATTATGACGTCACATTTTCCCGTCATTAATTTCCCTTCATCATATCTAGTATTCAATGTATGAAAATTCTTTAACATTATAATAAAAACTGTACACTCTATAGAAGTCATTATTTATATGTTATGTAGTATAAATATAACTATTATTCGACCATATCCCCCACCCCCTACTTCCATATCTTATCTTGACCATTATCCTATGTCAATTTTATTAAATATTCATTTTTGCTCGTGAAATGCAAAACTTTATGCATTCGTTCGAAAACACGCAAATACGTTCTTGTATTATTTTTTTATTATTTTTTTCAAGTGCGTTCACCCCTCGCAAGATATTCATAAATGCTTAGGTAAGTGGTCGAATTCGCTAATCACAGCAAAATCGAACGCTTCTAAGATAAATATCTCCTCTCGCTCTGATTTCAAATTTATAACATGTTATAACATATTATAACATATTATGTTGTATATAAATTATCTCGTATGTGCCCATGTACTTGTGTTTTACTAATAACCATATATAATAACCATATATTATAACCATATATTATAACCATATATAAATATAAAAACACTACGAATTGTAAACGACGTAATGTACTTCAATGAAACTGTAATTAAATGTAATGATTTAATATATAATGTAAGAATGTACTTTAGTAGAACTGTAATGGACATTCATAAGCGAATGTGAAGTAATCCATAATCGCAATCATAATTGTAATAAACCAAAACTAAAATGTACTCAGTAATGTACTTACATTGTACTTATGTACTACTACGAAATGATATCGCCTTCAGAAATGTAGACTCGGCGAAAAAATACGAATAGTTTTTATTTTTATTTTTTAAATTTTTATTTGGAATCTTTCAAATATCTGATCATGTGTTTAAAAGAGGGGGAAACTTAACCTTCAACTGCATTCCCTCCCCCAACATTTAGACTTATATGATATATGTAATTGTAAAATTAACTTCACTTCATTACGGCACTCTTCTTTGGTCACTACTACGAGAATCCCTTGTTAGCAGCCTCGCTGCGAGGAGGGGGCAGAGGCCCCTCGCCTCCTTAATTTTTAGATTCCGGCCTGAGCCATGGTCGAAAGAGGCCGAACCTCTACCCCTGTAAATTCAGAGCACTACCTGTACATTTTTTAGAAGTAAATTACAGTAAGAGAAACTTTTTATTTTCCACTTCGAGTTGGGCTCTCTTCAGAAGAACTTAGTCAGTAAAGTCGATAAGTTATAAAAGAAAATTCGATAATTTTAGAATCAGAGAAAGTATCAGAGTATTATAAAAGAGAAGAATTAACAACTGTCGAACCTATAGTGAGAGAAAAGAATTAGAATGTTATAGAAGAAATATCCGTTGCGGCCTCCCAACCAGATCCCCCGTCGATTCGAACCACCCAGGGCCATAGGCGGAGGATTCAAACATATATATATATATATATATATTATGTATACACACACGTATATATATTGTGTATATATATATATATTGTATATAATACATATATTGTGTGTATGTATATATGTGTGTGGGTATATATATATACATATATATATATATATATGTGGGTGTGTATATATATATATATATATATATATATATATATATATTGTGTGTATATATATGTGTGCGTAATATATATATATATATATTATATATATATGTATATATATATGTTAACCCCTCCGTCTATGGCCCTAGGTTGGTTCGAAGTCGACGGGGGTTCTGGTTAGGAGGCAGCAACGGACCTGTTACTTGCAGTAGTTTCTTCTATACTACTCTCCGAGTTCTTCTTTAGTGGCTCGGAGGATTCTGAGAGGCTTATTAAATTCTTTGAGGTTTCTCCCCGATTCTTCTTGTAACTTATCGGGAGATTCTAATGACTAAGTTTTCTGAAGAGAGCACTGCTCAAAGGGGAAAATAAAAAGTTTCTCTTACTGTAATTTACTTCTAAAAAATGTACAGGTAGTGCTCTGAATTTACAGGGGTAGAGGTTCGACCTCTTTCGACATAGCTCAGGCCGGAATCTAAAAAGTTAAGGAGGCAAGGGGCCTCTGCCCCCTCCTCGCAGCGAGGCTGCTAATAAGGGAGTGTTAATCGAAGTGAAGTCTAAGAAGAAGAAGAAGTGACATTATTTTACAATTACTTGATTTATATGTTATCTAAATATTGGGGGAATGCAGTTGAAGGTTAAGTTTCCCCCTTTTAAACACATGATCAGATGAAAGATTCCAAATAAAAAAAAAAAATAAATAAAAAAAATAATTTGTATTTTTCGCCGAGTCTACATTTCTGAAGGCGATATAATTTCATAGTAGTACATAAGTACAATTTGAGTACATGACTGAGTACGTATTAATTTTGGTTCATTACAATTACGATTACAATTACCAGTTAATTCATATTCACTTATTATTGTTTAATTACACTTCCATTTAAAGTACATTACAAGTTATTATTATTAATTACAGTTTCATTAAAGCACATTACTACATTATATATTAAATTATGATCGTTTAATTAAAGTAGTTTCATTAAAGTACATTACGTCGTTTACAATTCTTACAGTGTTTTTATATTTATATATGGTTATAATATATGGTTATTATATATTGTTATTATATATGGTTATTAGCAAAACACAAGTACATGAGACATGACACACATGATATAACATAACGCATGATAATGTTATAAATTCGAATCAGAGCGAAAGGAGATTTTTATCTTAGAAGCGTTCGCGTCTGCCGTAGTTAGCGAAATTTGATCACTTACCTCAGCATTTTCGAGTTCATTGCGGGAGGTGATATAATTAAAAATAAAAAAAATAAAAATAATACGAGAACGTATTTCTGCGTTTTCGAACGAATGCATAAAGTTTTGCGTTTCATAGACTGACCCTAGTGAAAGTGAATATTTAATAAAATTTATATAGGATAATGGTCAAGATAAGATATGGACGTATAGATGAATATGGTTGAATAATAATATTTATACTACATAACACTGCAACATTATTATTAAAGAATTTACCATACATTGAATACGGAAGATGTCCAAATACTAAGCACGTGATTCAGTGTACAAGGTATGGGAAACGTAAAGAGAATTAAGTTATTTTATGACGTCATAGTGTATAAGTCATTATTA
>JAJOZX010006230.1:15000-20000 GCA_023014485.1 Bathynomus jamesi | reverse complement strand
TATATATATATATTGTATATATGTATATATTTTATATATGTATATATATATATATATTTTATATATGTTATAATGTTATAATGTTATAATGTTTCAGACCAACAAAGACCCTAGGATCCACTCATGGCTGGTCTACCTAACTGTGTTCGTAATCGTGTATTGTGTATACACATACGAGGAAAAGTGTAGGTGTGGCTGTAAAGACTGTACAGTAATGTAGAAATGTGTGTGCACCAATTATGGGTCTCCCATTTAAAGGTGTTTGTGGGGCAAGTGAAGATCATGAGTTTTTCAATACCTCACAGTACTATGGGGGGCACCGCTCGGCAGAGGAATCTCTTTAAATGGGGTGTGTAAGGACAGAGAGTATCCCCTAACCCAAGACGCTGCCTCCCTATATCCCACAACACTTGTGTTGAGCTGTGGGATCTATCCCCACAAAGCCTTAATTTTACTACCTTAAACTATACCCTTTCTATCAACATGCGCGTCCAATCGATTCTTAAACATGTTTATAGACGTGCTACTAATTACTTCTACCGGCAAACTATTCCAGCTATTTACTATTCTATGCGTAAAAAAGTTTTTCGCAACTGCTGTCTCGAACCTTCTACTTGTCAACTTACACCCGTTATTTCTAGTCCTATTATATTGAGATATTTCGAAAAAGCTATCTCTATCTACGTTATCAAACCCATTCATAATTTTGAAAACCTGGATTAGATCACCCCTTAACCTCCTAGTCTCGAGTGTAGTCAATTTTAACTCTTTAAGCCTATCCTCGTACGACTTTGACCTAAGAGACGGAATCATCTTAGTTGCTCGTCTTTGAACTCTTTCGATTTTGTCTATATCTTTGCGCATATGCGGATTCCAAAATTGGACCGCGTACTCCAAATGGGGTCTAACTAATGATTTATAAAGAGGAACTATAATATCGCGCGATTTGTACTCAAAATTTCGAGCTATAAACCTAACACTTTGTTCGCCTTATTGACGCGCCGCTGTACTTTGTTTCGCTACTTTTAAATCACCAGTGACTATAACTCCTAAATCTTTTTCCTGCTCTACAGCTTGTTAAATCTTTCCCTGACATACTATACGCAAAATTACCGTTACGCGAACCTATATGCATAATTTTGCACTTATCCACGTTAATCTCATTTGCCATGTGACTGACCAATCAACGATTTTATTCAGATCTTCCTGAATTTTACCTCTATCTTCGTCATTAATCGCCCTACCACCACAGCTTCGTGTCATCCGCAAACTTTGAAACTGTACTGACTAGGCCGACATCTAAATCGTTAATATATATAAGAAAAGCAAGGGGCCCAATACAGAACCCTGAGGAACGCCACTCGCTACATTAGCCCAACACGACTCCGCTCCATCAACGACCACCCTCTGTTTCCTGCCTCGCAACCATTCTTCTAGCCAATTTATTACTACAACCCTGATTCCATGAGCCTTAGTTTTTTCAATCAGTCTTTTGTGCGGCACGGTGTCAAACGCTTTTTGAAAATCTAAATACACTACATCAACCGCCCGATGTCTATCGTAAACGTTAACCACGCTTTGGAAAAATCTAAAAGATTAGTTAAGCAAGATTTGTTTCGCCTAAAACCGTGCTGCGTATTTCTGACCAGATTATGCACTTCTAAGTGTTCGACTATACGATCCCTATTTATTGATTCCAGTAGCTTACCTACAACAGACGTTAACTGATTGGCCTATAATTTCCCGCCGCACCTTTATCGCCTTTCTTAAAGATAGGTGTTACGTTTGCTAACTTGAAATTATCTGGTACGCACCCCTCAGAAATAGACGCATTAAAAATCTTTGTTAGCGGCACAACAATGCTATCTTTTAATTCTTTTAGTTGTATGGGATATATGGAATCCGGACCCGGTGATTTACGCGTTTTCATTTTATCAATATAGCGCATTACTTCCCCTTCACTAACGACAATATTATCCAAAATATTACCATTATCAAAAGGTATTATGTCTATGACCGTAGGGATATTCGTTACATCTTCTATAGTAAAAACTGACGTAAAAAATTCGTTTAGCAAGGTAGCCATTTCCTTGTTTTCAGAGACCAGATCTCCATTTCCATTTTTTAATGGACCTAAGACACTTTTTACTGGATTTCTATTATTGACGTATTGAAAGAATCGCTTGGGATTTTCTTTACCGTCACGAGCTATGGAGATTTCAAATTCGCGTTTTGACTTTTTTATTACACTTTTAGCTTCACGCCTTAGAGATATGTAGTTGTTTCGTAACAACAGATTATCTTTATCGGACTTGTATAGCCTATAAGCCCTCTCTCTACTCTTTATAATGTCTCCTACTCTAGAAGTAAACCACAAGGGCTTGTTGTTTACTTTCGCACGCTTAATTTTGTACGGTACACATTCCTCATTCATAGTCCTAAATACCTTTACGAACGATTCCCACATTAGTTTTGCGTTGGAGTTCCCCATTACGTTTTCCCAATTGACGTGTGAAAATTTATTTCGAAATTTACTAAAGTCTGCGTGCTGGAAGCTAGGAATTTTAGTCGAGTTAGTTGGTTTCGAGTGACTTACTGAGAGGACAAACTCTACCATATTGTGATCGCTATTGCTCAACGGTTCTATTACTTGAAGATCAGTAATTAGCCTATCATCCGTAGTTATTACTAAATCTAAAATACTGTCCAACCTCGTAGGTTCCCCAACCTTTTGAATAAGAAAGCTATCCTCGAGAAAATTAACTAAACGATTACCTTCCCCGTCTCCCTGCATTGTATCGTAATTCACGTTGGCGCAATTAAATTCACCCATAACTAAAGCCTGCTCACTACCGATTATTCTCTTTAGTTCACGATATAACGCTTCGTATATGTATATGTATATATATATATATATATTGTATATATGTATATATATATAATATATATTTTGTATATATATATATATATATTGTATATATGTATATATATATATATATATATATATATTATTTTGTATATATATATATATATATATTGTATATATGTATATATATATATATTATATATATATATATATATTGTATATATGTATATATATATATATTGTATATGTATATTGTATATATATATATATAATATATATGTATATATATATATGTATATGTATATATATATGGTATATATGTATATATATATATGGTATATATGTATATAGTGTATATATATTGTATATATGTATATATATTATATATATTGTATATATGTATATATATATATATATTGTATATATGTATATATATATATATATATATATATTGTATAGATATATATATTCTAGAGTAAGAGACATTATAAAGTGTAGAGAGAGGGCTTATAGGCTATACAAGTGCGATAAAGATAATCTGTTGTTACGAAACAACTACATATCTCTAAGGCGTGAAGCTAAAAGTGTAATAAAAAAGTCAAAACGCGAATTTGAAATCTCCATAGCTCGTGACGGTAAAGAAAACCCCAAGCGATTCTTTCAATACGTCAATAATAGAAATCCAGTTAAAAGTGTCTTAGGTCCATTAAAAAATGGAAATGGAGATCTAGTCTCTGAAAACAAGGAAATGGCTACCTTGCTATACGAATTTTTTACGTCAGTTTTTACTATAGAAGATGTAACGAATATCCCTACGGTCATAGACATAATTCCTTTTCATAATGGTAATATTTTGGATAATATTGTCGTTAGTGAAGGGGAAGTAATGCGCTATATGATAAAATGAAAACGCGTAAATCACCGGGTCCGGATTCCATATATCCCATACAACTAAAAGAATTAAAAGATAGCATTGTTGTGCCGCTAACAAAGATTTTTAATGCGTCTATTTCTGAGGGGTGCGTACCAGATAATTTCAAGTTAGCAAACGTAACACCTATCTTTAAGAAAGGCGATAAAGGTACGGCGGGAAATTATAGGCCAATCAGTTTAACGTCTGTTGTAGGTAAGCTTTTGGAATCAATAATTAGGGATCGTATAGTCGAACACTTAGAATACCATAAACTTGTTAGAAATACGCAGCACGGATTTAGGCGAAACAAATCTTGCTTAACTAATCTTTTAGAATTTTTCCAAAGCGTGGTTGACGATTACGATAGACATCGGGCGGTTGATGTAGTGTATTTAGATTTTCAAAAAGCGTTTGACACCGTGCCGCACAAAAGACTGATTGAAAAAACTAAGGCTCATGGAATCAGGGGTGTAGTAATAAATTGGCTAGAAGAGTGGTTGCGAGGCAGGAAACAGAGGGTGGTCGTTGATGGAGCGGAGTCGTGCTGGGCTAATGTAGCGAGTGGCGTTCCTCAGGGTTCTGTATTGGGCCCCTTGCTTTTTCTTATATATATTAACGATTTAGATGTCGGCCTAGTCAGTACAGTTTCAAAGTTTGCGGATGACACGAAGCTGGGTGGTAGGGCGATTAATGACGAAGATAGAGGTAAAATTCAGGAAGATCTGAATAAAATCGTTGATTGGTCAGTCACATGGCAAATGAGATTTAACGTTGATAAGTGCAAAATTTTGCATATAGGTTCGCGTAACGGTAAATTTGCGTATAGTATGTCAGGGAAAGATTTAACAAGCGTAGAGCAGGAAATAGATTTAGGAGTTATAGTCACTGGTGATTTAAAAGTAGCGAAACAAAGTACAGCAGCGGTCAATAAGGCGAACAAAGTGTTAGGTTTTATAGCTCGAAATTTTGAGTACAAATCGCGCGATATTATAGTTCCACTTTATAAATCATTAGTTAGACCCCATTTTGAGTACGCGGTCCAGTTTTGGAATCCGTATATGCGCAAAGATATAGACAAAATCGAAAGAGTTCAAAGACGAGCAACTAAGATGATTCCGTCTCTTAGGTCAAAGTCGTACGAGGATAGGCTTAAGGAGTTAAAATTGACAACACTCGAGACCAGGAGGTTAAGGGGTGATCTAATCCAGGTTTTCAAAATTA
>JAJOZX010006230.1:0-10000 GCA_023014485.1 Bathynomus jamesi | reverse complement strand
CACTACACCATCTAGGGAGTGGATAGCGTGCTGTGTACGCCGACTTGAGCGATGCCGCCAAACGGCTATGACACTGGTTCGAGTCCCAGTTACTGCTTTTCTTTATTTATAAAACTGATACGTGTACACTACGTTCTCTTTGACAATTCATTAATTAAATAAATTTCAATACCGCAGTAAAATTACATTAATTAGTATCAAAATAATTACCAGCTTAGTTGTCCAATATGCAACAGACTAATTAATTTCATGTAATATTAATAATAAATATCACTACCACAGTAAATGACAGAAATTAAATAATAATAAATTTCAATACCACAGTAAAATGAGATAATTAGTAGCATATATAATTACCTCCATAGTTGTCCAATAGGCTATACAACACGAACCGCTCAAGTGACGAAGAAAACCGTCTTCACTGCAGGCAGGCGAGAAATGAACTGACAAAAAGTCGTCAAAGTTGGGGACCTCTAAATGCAGCGCGATCTGGTTCAAACTTGCACAAACGTGTTTTCTTGTTCTTTAGAATACGGAGAAACGTGTGGATTAAATCTCCAAGCTCATTTTTATTTTACCCTAAGGTATGAAACACCCAAATATATATATATATATATATATATATATATATATATATATATATATATATATATATATATATATATATATATATATAGGAATGAACTCAGAATGGTCCCCTGAGTTTTTTATGATACACACAGACAGTGCATGGAACAAGGAACTCTTCTGGGATAATTAAATACACTATAGTCCGAATAAGTAATGGTAAATGACAAATACCATAGTTTTTCTTTTTCATGATGCTAGCCCGACGTGGGCAACGGGTCACTCGCAAAGAGGTCCCATAAATATAGCTTCCCTCACCAGCTATCTGCAAACCAGACAGGATCCAGCTTTGGGACATGGATCTAGGGTTTAAAGCACCTAGCCATGCTACATTTAGAACCTCAATATAAGCAAAAGACTCGCTGCCTTCACGTCAGATTGAATTCATCAAATAAAAAGAAAAAGGGGTAACTATTATATTTTTAGCCAAAAACCAAAACTTAAACCTCAACTGGCAGAATTGAGCGTCCACTTTTCAAAGCACATAACATGTCCGTTTCAAGATGGGAATGAACTCAGAATGGTCCCCTGAGTTTTTTATGATACACACAGACAGTGCATGGAACAAGGAACTCTTCTGGGATAATTAAATCCACTATAGTCCGAATAAGTAATGGTAAATGACAAATACCATAGTTTTTCTTTTTCATGATGCTAGCCCGACGTGGGCAACGGGTCACTCGCAAAGAGGTCCCATAAATATAGCTTCCCTCACCAGCTATCTGCAAAGCATCATGAAAAAGAAAAACTATGGTATTTGTCATTTACCATTACTTATTCGGACTATAGTGGATTTAATTATCCCAGAAGAGTTCCTTGTTCCATGCACTGTCTGTGTGTATCATATATATATATATATATATATATATATATATATACATATGTATACTGTATATATATATTATATATATATATATATATATATATATAATATATATATATATATAATCAGAACAAAATTTCAGAAAGCACTTATAACCAAGTACGTTCTTCCGGTTCATCCCCAGGTACTCTCTATGGCCTCCCTAAAATACATAAACCCAACTTACCCATTAGACCCATCCTTTCGGCCTATACTACCCACAATTACAAACTAGCAAAATTCCTAATTCCCACGTTAACCCCCTAACCCAAAACGAATATTCCGTCACCAACTCCTACGAATTCGCTAAAGAAATATGGACCATAAATAATTCAAATAACCTTCATATGCACAGTTTCGATATAGTATCTCTCTACACCAATGTTCCAATTAAAGAAGCCATCGATATCTGTATTAATAGCCTTTTCGCCAACAATCCGAACACAGTTTTGAATCTGACAAAACATGAATTTACCAAACTGCTTACGCTCGCCGCCTCAGACACCTATTTTTTCTTTAACCAACAACTTTATCAACAAACCGACTCATTAGCTATGGGATCCCTCTTAAGTGCCACTCTAGCGAACATCTTCCTCAGCCATCACGAAAATAACTGGCTACTTCATTGCCCCACTCATTATAAACCACGCCTATATAAAAGATACGTTGATGACACCTTTCTCCTTTTTCACAATGCCAACCACGCCCCCCTTTTTCTTAACTACCTTAATTCCCAACATAAAAACATTAAGTTCACCAAAGAAGGCGAATCCAACAACACCCTTCCCTTCCTAGATATTACAATAACTAAACAAAACAATAAATTTAGCACGTCTATATATCGAAAACCCACGTACACAGGCCTGGGTACTAATTTCCTAAGCCACATCCCTTTGCTATATAAAATAAACAGTATTAAAATTTTAATCCACCGTGCCTACCATCTTTGCTCCTCGTACTTATCTTTTCACCATGAATAGAGTTAATCCTTAACTTCAGCATTAATAACTCTTTCCCAAAACATCTGTTACAGTCTTTAACCAGAAATTTTCTTAATAATATCTATCAACCCCCCTTAAAATTCCTACTGTTAAAAAAGACGTACAATATTTTTCATTCCCTTATTATGACCATATTAGCCATAAAATACTCTCAGAACTCCGTCTCTTACTCACGCCGCTTTACCCCAAATTAAATTTCATTTCGCTTTTACCAACAACAATAGTATCAAATCCTACCTCAACCATAAAGAAAAAACACCCCAGCCACTTGCTTCGTCCACTATCTACGCTTTTGATTGTGTTTGCTGCAAAGCGAACTATATTGGCAGTACCATCCGCCAATATCAAACAAGAGTGGACGAGCATCGTGGGATCTCTACAACAACTTCACAGCCCCTGAACAAACCCTCCAAATCTGCAATAAGGGATCACTGCCACCTCCACAACCACCCGTTACTTTCCTCCAATTTCAAAATTATCAACTCAGCCAACCAACTAATCGACCTCCGCATACTTGAGTCCCTTTACATCCTTAGTATCCAGCCAACCCTCAACGATTACAGTTCCGCTTTCAATTTAAACATTGCCAAATAAACTTTCAAAAGAAATCCACTATCACTCCGCCCGACTCCATCGTCCCAATGGAATTCTTTCAACAGGCAACCATTCCCAGCCTTCTGTATAATTAGTCTCATTACAATCTGGTAAGAAATTTTACAATTCTGTTTCACTTAAACCATTTTATATTTTACTTTCCATCCATACTTTTATACTTTATCATTTAACTTTAATCTTTTAATTTAATACATATTGTAACTTGCTTTTAATTTTCGCTAATTGTAAGTAATTTTACAATTCTGTTCTACCTAAACCATTTTATATTTTACTTATTATCCATACTTTTATTCTTTATATCATTTAACTTTTAATCTAATATACATTGTAACTTGTTTTTGATTCTCGCTAATTGTTGCGCCATTTTAATTTGTTGTTCGTTTATTTATACTTATATATTTTACTTGTTTAAAATTTTTAGCACTGATGATGGAAATTGAATTTTTCCGAAACGTGTGTCAATAAACATGTACCATCTTTTCGTCCTCCTATTCCTCGCTATATATATATATATATATGTATATATGTATATATATATATATGTATATATATATATATGTGTGTATATATATATATGTATATATATATATATCTAGGTATATATTATGTATATGTATATGTATATATGTATATATATATATATACAGTGCCCGCGAAAAGTATCCGATCACTCAAGAAAATACAATATTTTCCCTTGATATTCAGAGACACGTAATTCACTTTCTATTTGTTCTAGCGACATCTGGTAACTTTGAGGTTGCTCGCTGATATGAGAGCTATCCAACGCATTCTCAAATTAGTGTTCTGGTAGCCTTCGTTGCGGGTGGCTGTGTCTCAAATTTGTCAGATTTCACTGTTTGTGTAAATTTCTTGATTTTTTTTTTTTTTTTACAGAAAGTGGTGTAAATAAAATTTATATATAATGTGTGCTAAAAAACAACTTAAGAGTGATTGTCGAGGTGCTATTGTTGCTTTGCATGCATGTGGGAAATCACAGAGACAGATAGCTAAGGAATTAAACATATCCCAAAGTACCGTTAATTTATGTGTTTCACGGGCTGAGAACAATGGTGGCCTAACCACGCCAGTCCCTAAAAAACGATCTGGCAGACGAGAAAAACAAATTCGCAAACAGACAAACTTATGAAACGTTTAGTATTGAAAAACCCAACAATAACTGCGAAAGAAATAAAATTTAATATGAATAATTTGTTATCTGGTGTTTCTGAACGAACTATCCAGGAGCGGCTCCAAAAAGAACTCGGATTACCATCTCGCCATGCTGCTAAGAAACCGTTCATTAATGAAAAAATGCGTAAAAAACGTGTCGCATTTTGTAAAAAATACATTCATTGGACTGTTGATGACTGGAAGAAGGTTTATTTAGCGATGAGTCGACATTTTTGACATTCAGAAGTTGTCCAAAAAAGGTTCACCGGCCTATTGGCTCAAATAGGATGGACCCTAAATACACCCTAAAGACAATGAAACACCCTCCAAGTGTGATGGTTTGGGGTTGTTTCGGTTACTATGGGCGTGGAAACTTATATTTTTTCCGAAGAACACAACTATGAATGGTGCACGGTATTTAGCAATGCTACAGGATAAACTTCCAATGGCAATGGCAATCCAAAGGACAAAAACATACATGCATGATGGTGCACCATGTCACAGGGCCAAAATAGTGACAAAATGGATTACTGACAATAAATTTGATATTTTGGATTGGCCTGGTAATAGTCCAGATCTCAATCCGATAGAAAATCTGTGGCTAATAATAAAAAATAAGGTTGAATGCCACGACACTGGCTCAGTCGAAAAATTACAAGAGGCCATCAAAAAGGTATGGTGCAAGGAAATATCAGTGGAAGTTTGTCAAAACTTGATTAAATCCATGCCAAAACGTCTAGAACAAGTCATCCAAACCAAAGGACAGATGAAAATACTAATATAAGGTTAGTATACATTTAAACATTGTTTTTTATGTAAAAAATACAAATTTTAAGGGTGATCGGATACTTTTCGCGGGCACTGTATGTATATGTATATATGTATATATATATATATATGTATATATGTATGTATATATATATATATATATATATATATATATATATATATATATATAATATATTATATATATATATATATATATATATATATATATATATATATATTTTATATATATATATATATATATATATATATATATATATATTATATATTATAATATATATAATATATATGTAAAAATGAACCATAAATAATTCCCATATTCCTATATTATCTTATCCTTCATGTAATTCTTGTATTCATTTATATAGTCTCTGTATCCATTGTAAGAAAAAGTATCCATTTTAAAAATTCATGTGTTATATGGTTCATGTATTTATATAATTCTGTATATTCTTATATATTTAACTTTATATAATGCCTATACTCATATGTATGTACGTGTGTGTATTCATTTTTACATAAGGACCAAAATCGCCCAACGCGAGTTTGGATAAAATTTTTGATTTGCTTTCTACTTTGCTAAATAATTGGTGACCTGTTGTTTTTTAAAATCTCATAATCATTTTTTTAGATTTCGCTTAATAAGGAATCCTGTTTAAGCTTTGCAATGTTCACATTTTGTATACACTCTCTTTCGTTATAAACAATGAGATCATGTCTTGCCTAAGCATTAAAATTGTACATCTTAAACCTTAAAATTTCACTCATATGCATATTTTAGTGTAAAGATGCATAGTCCGATTTCCACTTTTAGTTAACTTGGCAGATCATGATAACATCAGATCTGAAAAGTCGCGGTTTAAGATAAAAATATGGTTTCGTCTTCAAATATTTTGTTTACTCGTTCAAGCCTTACCACAGCTAAAAAATTTACTTATTTTTAAATATTGTGCAAAAATAATACAGCCTTCTTAGCATTTAATAATAATAATGTTAGCAGTTTTTGGGTATATAAACCCATTAAAATTATTCCATTGGCATTCAGAAGCTAATTCAGAGGCTGAGCACTACCTGTATCTTTTAGCAGTAAAGTTACAGTTGGAGAAACTTTTTATTGTCCCCTTCGAGCCTTGCTCTCTTCAGAAAAACTTAGAAAACTTTCCGGATACGCTATAAGAAGAATCCGGAACCTTCAGCATTTAGATTGCAAATCTACCAGAGTCCTCCGAGCCACTATAGAAGAACTCGGAGAGTAACATAGAAGAAAACCACTTCAAGTCACACATCCGTTGCTTGCCTCCTAACCAGAACCCCCGTCGATCCGAACCACCCCAGGGCCATAGACGGAGGGGTTAACAACTGGCGACCCTTTAACCAGGATCTTCACGACTCCAGGATTCTTCCAGACTCTGGAACCAGAACCAACACCCAGTTGACCGGCGTGTCACGACTTCTAGTTCGTCACATCCACCCTTGAACCGGTGCGTTACGACTCCAAGTTCTTCACGCCTACTTTTCATCTAGGAACAAGTGGCCAGCCAGACACGTCTTCAGGACACACCTCAAAGGATTTCGCCGTAGGAATCTTGTTAAGTACAAAACTTTTTTAAAAATAATTTCTAAACATTTGAAAAGTCATTATTATTAACAATTAATATTTAGTATTGAGCCAGAATTAACAAAAAACACAGTGAACACTTCAGACACCAGTGATACACTCTTTTTATTGAAAACAGTATTGTCACAGTTATTTTTACTATTCTAGTTAGTATAGTATAATTTTATTTAATGTACCAAACATAGTATTACCATACCATCACGTACATTTGAGTGAAATTTTGTTTACATTTTTATTTTTGTTTGCAATCTTTTCAAATTTTCCCCGAGTTAGGCAAATTGTTGTGCATTATTTTTTTTAGATAGTGTAGTTAGGAAAACCCCTTAAGTGATCATTCCATGAATTAAGATCGGTCAAGCAGACCTAATTAGAACATTAATAAGTACCTTCACATATGAGCGATTCAGACGGTGCGCTTTCTGACATCGAAGAATTACCTACACCCATTTTTCCACCTACCCCGCGCCCTTCAAACATATTCCCAAACACACAAGTCAGTATGTCTCAGTCTCAAACCCCCGCCCCAGCATACATTAACTTAGGCAGATTAGTAAATCTTCCTCATACTGTTTTAATTTTTAAGGGGACCATAGATAATCGTTTTGTTGAACCGCGCGTAAGACCTTGGGTTGAGTCTTTAGAGCAACATTTCTTACGCGAGAATATTACCGATGATGATATAAAAATCAGAGAAGCAAAAAGATTTATTGACCCTAAAGAGGGAAATGCCCATGACACAGTCACTTACGTCCCATCAATTAGCGAAGCTATAACATGGGACGATTTTAAACAAAACCTATTAGAATTTTTTAAAGAAATAACCCTTGCACAACCCTTAGCCACATTAGAAGCAGTCTTCCAAGCTAAATGGAAGAAAGAGGAACACGAGGATTTAAACAATTTTATTACACGTACACACAAACTTGTAGGAGAAGCCCTCCGGGCCGCAGAAAATGCATGTGGCATAACTTTTACTTCGAAACAAAGAAATCTAATAGTAGCCACAACCATTTACCAAAACCTACCCGGAGCACCTAAAAAAAAGTTTCAGGAGTTTTTAAATGTTGACAAACCTGTCAGTGTAGCCATAAACAAAACACGGGAACATCACCCCGATTTAGCAAACCAAAACTACCGAAAGGGTAGAGAAACCCCCGTACATTATATTCAGCAGCAGCCACAACACCAATACCAACAGCAACAACAACAACAACAATATAAACCAAGGCAAATACAGGGAACACCCCAGAAACAAGCCCCCCAAACCCAGAATACACGCCCTCCTCCACAGTGTTTTAACTGTGATAGTTTCGGGCATATGATAAGTCAATGTAATTACCCCTCGTATTGCTCCCACTGTCACGAACATGGTCATCGCCGTGGCGATCGCCAAAAGTGTGCTGATAAAGCCCCTGCAGGGTATAGACCCCACTTTCAGAAACCAAACCAACCACGTCCCCAAAACGTATCCCAAAAGTCAACCAATCCCCAGAAACCAGTCCATTCCCAGCCTCAGTCGAACTACCAACCCAATAGATCACGACCACAGGGTCACCCACACTCTTACCCCATGTATAAACCCCAATACAACCAGCAAGGTCAACTAGTTCGGTACGTAGAAGTACCCGGGGAGGAATCATTTTCCCCAGAGAACAGTTTTCAAGAACACCCTCCAGCGTATGATATTCCCGTAGAATATGATCCAGGTCCTCCCATAGAAGACCATGTGAGCCCTTTTTTAGACCCTACATTGGAGGCAGCAGTTCAACCTCCTCCCTCCTAAATTACAGTAGTAAGCCCAGATACGCACACAAACTCCCCATCAGGATAATAGGTGCGGACCTCTTAGATTTAATAATAAATTGTAGTACGGATAACCAAGATTTAACTGCTCTCCTAGATACAGGAGCACACGCGACGTTAATTAAGAAACAATGCGTAGATGAATTACTAGAGAGTACAAATTATAAATATGAACTTAAGGCACCATCCTGCCAACTTAGAGGAGTTACGGGCACACCCATACCCACATACGGAGAAATTGAGTTATATTTAGAAATTGGAAACGCGGTATACCCCGCGAAATGTTGTATAGTGGACACAGTCGCCACCTTTCAGACAGACATCCTACTAGGGATGGATTTTTTTAACCGGAATCAATGGGAGATTTACCCAGCCGGAAAGTTAGTAAAGTGTCGAAATAGGACACACCATCTCCGCGAGGATGACAGACAACTTAATGCTAATAGACTTAGCTCAGTTCAGATTTCCGAAAGAAATAGGAAACCCCCTCTACTTGATAGCAGATCAAGTCGGCCGGTTGCATCCAGAGGGACAACCGCTCCAGAAATCAGACCCCAGGGTAATCAGTTCCAGTTGTTGAATCCAGTTGGATCAACCCAGGCAGTTTCCAGTCAGTCAGTTTCCAGTCAGTCAGTTTCCAGTCAGTCAGTTTCCAGTCAGTCAGTTTCCAGTCAGTCAGTTTCCAGTCAGCCAGTTTCCAGTCAGCCAGTTTCCAGTCAGTCAGTTTCCAGTCAGCCAGTTCAGTTCAGCCAATAAGGCAAATTTTAGTCGCCGAACCAGAATCAGATTCACAATTTTTCATATGCCCTACCGAGCATATAACAGTAGCACCTTATGAGAAGATTTGTTTCCTAGCAAAAGTAGTTAACAGTCAAGGAAAATTATTAGAGTCAGAGCGTACTCTGATTACAGAGAAAAGTAATTTCAAAAGAGATGTTCTTATTGCCCAAGTCCTTAGTCAGAGTCAGAATTCAGCTATCCCTGTTGTTTGTTTAAACAAAGGAGAAAGTCCTATAGAATTAACTTCAAATCAGAAAATAGGAACTGTTTCCACAGTAGAAGTAGATTCAGATTTCCCCATCAGTATGATAAATCGTGTTTCCAGTTCCTTAGAATTAAAGCCTTCAATATTAAAAGAAGAATATAAGAAATGTCTGAAGCACTCCCTTCAGGAGTCACCAGCTTTACAGGATCCCAAACTAATGGAATCACTTCTCGATTTCCTGATAAGAAATAAAGATGTGATTGCCCTAACCGGAGATCCTCTGGGCCGAACTAATTTGGTCCCTTTTGAAATCAAGTTGGAACCCAATTCCAAACCCATTTTCATTCCTCCCTATCGGGTTCCACATTCTCAGTTAGTCACTATTGAGGAACACATCAAGGACATGTTGGAGCAGGATGTCATTCAGCCTTCAGCTAGTCCCTGGTCCGCTCCTATGATTCTCGTCTCCAAAAAGGACGGAACATCTCGCCCTTGTATAGATTTTAGACGCCTGAATAACATTACCATACCAG
>JAJOZX010006229.1:52500-276575 GCA_023014485.1 Bathynomus jamesi | reverse complement strand
AGGCACGAAGGTGCTGACCTGGATAGTGTTAGATGTACCGCGACAGTCGTTGCTCATAGAATAGACAAACTGAGCGCGTTTAAGGCTCCTGGGCCAGACCAGTTTCTCCCCAGTGTTTTGCGAGAAGTGCGCGACCAGGTGGCTCCCCACCTGGCTACAGTCTTCAACAAATCGTTGGAGATGGGCCAGGTGCCTGGTGACTGGAGAGGCCAACGTGACCCCTATCTTTAAGAAAGGGGATCACGAAAGTCCAGGGAACTATCGTCCTATTAGTCTCACTTCAGTTGTAGGTAAATTATTAGAAAGGATAATAGCTGATAGAATCGTTGACCATTTGGATTCCTACAAGCTGCTTGGGGACTCCCAACATGGGTTTAGACGGCATAGGTCGTGTCTCACCAACTTGCTCGAGTTTTTCCACGTCATGTTGAGTGAGTACGATAAGAGTAGGGCGATTGATATACTTTATCTCGACTTTCAGAAAGCCTTTGATAAGGTACCTCACCGCCGGCTAATGGCGAAAGTGCGCGCGCTGGTATCGGTGGGGAAATAGGTAGGTGGATTGAAAACTGGCTAAGGAATAGGCGGCAGAGGGTGGTAATTAAAGGGGCTAGTTCGGGTTGGGCCTCGGTCACTAGTGGGGTTCCTCAGGGTTCCGTTTTGGGGCCACTGTTGTTTACCATTTACATAAATGATATCGACGGTGGCATCGTCAGTCGGATCGCCAAATTCGCTGATGACACCAAGCTTGGGGCCAATGTTGGGACGCCCGAAGCGATCGAGGAACTGCGTGCGGACCTAGGTAGGATAGGAGAGTGGTCCGAAAAATGGCAAATGCCGTTTAACTTGGGTAAATGCAAAGTGATGCACATTGGCTACGCCAATCCCAAGTCGGACTACTCGATGTTGGGCAGTAATATCGAGGTGACTGATTTAGAAAAGGACTTGGGTGTGCTAATTAGCAGCGACCTTAAGTTTACGAAACAGTGTGTAGAGATGGAAAAGAAAGCCCAGAAACTATTGGGTTATATCAGGAGGCAATTTCAGTTTCGGAACAAGGAGATTGTGCTCTCACTGTACAATTCCCTTGTTCGGCCGTACCTGGAGTATGCTGTGCAGTTCTGGTCGCCCACCCTCAGGAAAGATATTGAGAGGCTGGAGCGAGTGCAGGCGAGGGCCACAAAGTTGATCCCTTCCGTTAGGCATATGGGCTACAATCGACGGTTACGCGCCCTGAACTTGTTTTCGCTTGAAACTCGGAGGCTGCGCGGTCAACTGATCGAGGTTTTCAAGCTCTTACGAGGGTTCAACGATGTCGATTTTAGAAGTATGTTTAGTTTAAATGATAACCCAACTCGCAACAATGGTTGGAAGTTGGATTTGAAACGGTTTAGGACTAGTGTGTGTGGGAATTACGTTACGTATAAGATCTGTGACACATGGAACAGGTTACCTTCGGAAGTTGTGAACAGTTCCTCTGTGGATCAGTTCAAGAAAAGGTTAGACGAAATCTTGCACACTATTTGAGTGTGTAAAGACATTTAGGACCTCAGTCTGCGGAAATTTCTTTTCCTGTAAAATAGTTGATATCTGGAACCAACTTCCCTCAGAGGTGTTTCCAGTCAAAGTGTAAATCTGTTTAAAAATAGGCTAGACAAAGTACAGAACACACTCATAGTTTAAGATTAAAACCTCAGAAAACTCTGCAGGAGTTCGCTTGCTCGGTGTCTCTGTGAGCAAGCTAAATATAGAGCTATTTATATATTCTCCACTTTCCTGTAAAATTTCCTTGGCTACTTTTCCAGGGTCAAGGTATTTTCTTCAACCTTTTTCCGTACCTGCCTCTGGCAGGGAGGGAGCGGAGGGTGGGGAGAGAGCCTTCTACTTTTCTATCCAGTTTTCTACTACTGCTAGCATAGTTTGAAAGACAAAATTTTCCCTGGCACCCGTTGCCATTGGTACCTCCTCGGTATGGGCCGCAAGGCCTTTTGAGGTACTTCTTTTCCTTGTAACTCCTTGTAACTCTCTCTCTCTCTCTCTCTCTCTCTCTCTCTCTCTCTCTCTCTCTCTCTCTCTCTGCGGGAGTGTTCACCAGGGAGGATACCCGCGTCATCCCCGAGCCAGCTGTGAGGCACGAAGGTGCTGGCCTGGATAGTGTTAGATGTACCGCGACAGTCGTTGCTCATAGAATAGACAAACTGAGCGCGTTTAAGGCTCCTGGGCCAGACCAGTTTCTCCCCAGTGTTTTGCGAGAAGTGCGCGACCAGGTGGCTCCCCACCTGGCTACAGTCTTCAACAAATCGTTGGTGATGGGCCAGGTGCCTGGTGACTGGAGGGAGGCCAACGTGACCCCTATCTTTAAGAAAGGGGATCACGAAAGTCCAGGGAACTATCGTCCTATTAGTCTCACTTCAGTTGTAGGTAAATTATTAGAAAGGATAATAGCTGATAGAATCGTTGACCATTTGGATTCCTACAAGCTGCTTGGGGACTCCCAACATGGGTTTAGACGGCATAGGTCGTGTCTCACCAACTTGCTCGAGTTTTTCCACGTCATGTTGAGTGAGTACGATAAGAGTAGGGCGATTGATATACTTTATCTCGACTTTCAGAAAGCCTTTGATAAGGTACCTCACCGCCGGCTAATGGCGAAAGTGCGCGCGCTGGGTATCGGTGGGGAAATAGGTAGGTGGATTGAAAACTGGCTGAGGAATAGGCGGCAGAGGGTGGTAATTAAAGGGGCTAGTTCGGGTTGGGCCTCGGTCACTAGTGGGGTTCCTCAGGGTTCCGTTTTGGGGCCACTGTTGTTTACCATTTACATAAATGATATCGACGGTGGCATCGTCAGTCGGATCGCCAAATTCGCTGATGACACCAAGCTTGGGGCCAATGTTGGGACGCCCGAAGCGATCGAGGAACTGCGTGCGGACCTAGGTAGGATAGGAGAGTGGTCCGAAAAATGGCAAATGCCGTTTAACTTGGGTAAATGCAAAGTGATGCACATTGGCTACGCCAATCCCAAGTCGGACTACTCGATGTTGGGCAGTAATATCGAGGTGACTGATTTAGAAAAGGACTTGGGTGTGCTAATTAGCAGCGACCTTAAGTTTACGAAACAGTGTGTAGAGGTGGAAAAGAAAGCCCAGAAACTATTGGGTTATATCAGGAGGCAATTTCAGTTTCGGAACAAGGAGATTGTGCTCTCACTGTACAATTCCCTTGTTCGGCCGTACCTGGAGTATGCTGTGCAGTTCTGGTCGCCCACCCTCAGGAAAGATATTGAGAGGCTGGAGCGAGTGCAGGCGAGGGCCACAAAGTTAATCCCTTCGTTAGGCATATGGGCTACAATCGACGGTTACGCGCCCTGAACTTGTTTTCGCTTGAAACTCGGAGGCTGCGCGGTCAACTGATCGAGGTTTTCAAGCTCTTACGAGGGTTCAACGATGTCGATTTTAGAAGTATGTTTAGTTTAAATGATAACCCAACTCGCAACAATGGTTGGAAGTTGGATTTGAAACGGTTTAGGACTAGTGTGTGTGGGAATTACTTTACGTATAAGATCTGTGACACATGGAACAGGTTACCTTCGGAAGTTGTGAACAGTTCCTCTGTGGATCAGTTCAAGAAAAGGTTAGACGAAATCTTGCACACTATTTGAGTGTGTAAAGACATTTAGGACCTCAGTCTGCGGAAATTTCTTTTCCTATAAATGTTGATATCTGGAACCAACTTCCCTCAGAGGTTGTTTCCAGTCAAAGTGTAAATCTGTTTAAAAATAGGCTAGACAAAGTACTGAACACACTCATAGTTTAAGATTAAAACCTCAGAAAACTCTGCAGGAGTTCGCTTGCTCGGTGTCTCTGTGAGCAAGCTAAATATAGAGCTATTTATATATTCTCCACTTTCCTGTAAAATTTCCTTGGCTACTTTTCCAGGGTCAAGGTATTTTCTTCAACCTTTTTCCGTACCTGCCTCTGGCAGGGAGGGAGCGGAGGGTGGGGAGAGAGCCTTCTACTTTTCTATCCAGTTTTCTACTACTGCTAGGATAGTTGAAAGACAAATAATTTTTACAAATTTTCCCTGGCACCGTTGCCATTGGTACCTCCTCGGTATGGGCCGCAAGGCCTTTTGAGGTACTTCTTTTCCTTGTAACTCTCTCTCTCTCTCTCTCTCTCTCTCTCTCTCTCTCTCCTCTCTCTCTCTCTCTCTCTCTCTCTCAGTTTTTGGGCAGTAATATCGAGGTGACTGATTTAGAAAAGGACTTGGGTGTGCTAATTAGCAGCGACCTTAAGTTTACGAAACAGTGTGTAGAGGTGGAAAAGAAAGCCCAGAAACTATTGGGTATATCAGGAGGCAATTTCAGTTTCGGAACAAGGAGATTGTGCTCTCACTGTACAATTCCCTTGTTCGGCCGTACCTGGAGTATGCTGTGCAGTTCTGGTCGCCCACCCTCAGGAAAGATATTGAGAGGCTGGAGCGAGTGCAGGCGAGGGCCACAAAGTTAATCCCTTCGGTTAGGCATATGGGCTACAATCGACGGTTACGCGCCCTGAACTTGTTTTCGCTTGAAACTCGGAGGCTGCGCGGTCAACTGATCGAGGTTTTCAAGCTCTTACGAGGGTTCAACGATGTCGATTTTAGAAGTATGTTTAGTTTAAATGATAACCCAACTCGCAACAATGGTTGGAAGTTGGATTTGAAACGGTTTAGGACTAGTGTGTGTGGGAATATACGTTACGTATAAGATCTGTGACACATGGAACAGGTTACCTTCGGAAGTTGTGAACAGTTCCTCTGTGGATCAGTTCAAGAAAAGGTTAGACGAAATCTTGCACACTATTTGAGTGTGTAAAGACATTTAGGACCGTCTGCGGAAATTTCTTTTCCTGTAAAATAGTTGATATCTGGAACCAACTTCCCTCAGAGGATGTTTCCAGTCAAAGTGTAAATCTGTTTAAAAATAGGCTAGACAAAGTACAGAACACACTCATAGTTTAAGATTAAAACCTCAGAAAACTCTGCAGGAGTTCGCTTGCTCGGTGTCTCTGTGAGCAAGCTAAATAAGAGCTATTTATATATTCTCCACTTTCCTGTAAAATTTCCTTGGCTACTTTTCCAGGGTCAAGGTATTTTCTTCAACCTTTTTCCGTACCTGCCTCTGGCAGGGAGGGACGGAGGGTGGGGAGAGAGCCTTCTACTTTTCTATCCAGTTTTCTACTACTGCTAGCATAGTTGAAAGACAAAATTTTCCCTGGCACCCGTTGCATTGGTACCTCCCTCGGTATGGGCCGCAAGGCCTTTTGAGGTACTTCTTTTCCTTGTAACTCCTTGTAACTCTCTCTCTCTCTCTCTCTCTCTCCAGGGAACTATCGTCCTATTAGTCTCACTTCAGTTGTAGGTAAATTATTAGAAAGGATAATAGCTGATAGAAGCGTTGACCATTTGGATTCCTACAAGCTGCTTGGGGACTCCCAACATGGGTTTAGACGGCATAGGTCGTGTCTCATCAACTTGCTCGAGTTTTTCTACGTCATGTTGAGTGAGTACGATAAGAGTAGGGCGATTGATATACTTTATCTCGACTTTCAGAAAGCCTTTGATAAGGTACCTCACCGCCGGCTAATGGCGAAAGTGCGCGCGCTGGGTATCGGTGGGGAAATAGGTAGGTGGATTGAAAACTGGCTGAGGAATAGGCGGCAGAGGGTGGTAATTAAAGGGGCTAGTTCGGGTTGGGCCTCGGTCACTAGTGGGGTTCCTCAGGGTTCCGTTTTGGGGCCACTGTTGTTTACCATTTACATAAATGATATCGACGGTGGCATCGTCAGTCGGATCGCCAAATTCGCTGATGACACCAAGCTTGGGGCCAATGTTGGGACGCCCGAAGCGATCGAGGAACTGCGTGCGGACCTAGGTAGGATAGGAGAGTGGTCCGAAAAATGGCAAATGCCGTTTAACTTGGGTAAATGCAAAGTGATGCACATTGGCTACGCCAATCCCAAGTCGGACTACTCGATGTTGGGCAGTAATATCGAGGTGACTGATTTAGAAAAGGACTTGGGTGTGCTAATTAGCAGCGACCTTAAGTTTACGAAACAGTGTGTAGAGGTGGAAAAGAAAGCCCAGAAACTATTGGGTTATATCAGGAGGCAATTTCAGTTTCGGAACAAGGAGATTGTGCTCTCTCTCACTGTACAATTCCCTTGTTCGGCCGTACCTGGAGTATGCTGTGCAGTTCTGGTCGCCCACCCTCAGGAAAGATATTGAGAGGCTGGAGCGAGTGCAGGCGAGGGCCACAAAGTTAATCCCTTCGGTTAGGCATATGGGCTACAATCGACGGTTACGCGCCCTGAACTTGTTTTCGCTTGAAACTCGGAGGCTGCGCGGTCAACTGATCGAGGTTTTCAAGCTCTTACGAGGGTTCAACGACGTCGATTTTAGAAGTATGTTTAGTTTAAATGATAACCCAACTCGCAACAATGGTTGGAAGTTGATTTGAAACGGTTTAGGACTAGTGTGTGTGGGAATTACTTTACGTATAAGATCTGTGACACATGGAACAGGTTACCTTCGGAAGTTGTGAACAGTTCCTCTGTGGATCAGTTCAAGAAAAGGTTAGACCAAATTTTGCACACTCTTTGAGTGTGTAGAAAATTTTCCGTGGCACCCGTTGCCATTGGTACCTCCTCGGTATGGGCCGCAAGGCCTTTTGAGGTACTTCTTTTCCTTGTAACTCCTTGTAACTCTCTCTCTCTCTCTCTCTCTCTCTCTCTCTCTCTCTCTCTCTCTCTCTCTCCTCTCTCTCTCTCTCTCTCTCTCTCTCTCTCTCCTCTCTCTCTCTCTCTCTCTCTCTCTCTCTCTCTCTCTCTCTCTCTCTCTCTCTCTCTCCTCTCTCTCTCTCTCTCTCTCTCTCTCTCTGCCTCTCTCTCTCTCTGCGGGAGTGTTCACAGGAGGATACCCGCGTCATCCCGAGCCAGCTGTGAGGCACGAAGGTGCTGGCCTGGATAGTGTTAGATGTACCGCGACAGTCTTTGCTCATAGAATAGACAAACTGAGCGCGTTTAAGGCTCCTGGGCCAGACCAGTTTCTCCCCAGTGTTTTGCGAGAAGTGCGCGACCAAGTGGCTCCCCACCTGGCTACAGTCTTCAACAAATCGTTGGTGATGGGCCAGGTGCCTGGTGACTGGAGAGGCCAACGTGACCCCTATCTTTAAGAAAGGGGATCACGAAAGTCCAGGGAACTATCGTCCTATTAGTCTCACTTCAGTTGTAGGTAAATTATTAGAAAGGATAATAGCTGATAGAATCGTTGACCATTTGGATTCCTACAAGCTGCTTGGGGACTCCCAACATGGGTTTAGACGGCATAGGTCGTGTCTCACCAACTTGCTCGAGTTTTTCCACGTCATGTTGAGTGAGTACGATAAGAGTAGGGCGATTGATATACTTTATCTCGACTTTCAGAAAGCCTTTGATAAGGTACCTCACCGCCGGCTAATGGCGAAAGTGCGCGCGCTGGGTATCGGTGGGGAAATAGGTAGGTGGATTGAAAACTGGCTGAGGAATAGGCGGCAGAGGGTGGTAATTAAAGGGGCTAGTTCGGGTTGGGCCTCGGTCACTAGTGGGGTTCCTCAGGGTTCCGTTTTGGGGCCACTGTTGTTTACCATTTACATAAATGATATCGACGGCGGCATCGTCAGTCGGATCGCCAAATTCGCTGATGACACCAAGCTTGGGGCCAATGTTGGGACGCCCGAAGCGGTCGAGGAACTGCGTGCGGACCTAGGTAGGATAGGAGATGGTCCGAAAAATGGCAAATGCCGTTTAACTTGGGTAAATGCAAAGTGATGCACATTGGCTACGCCAATCCCAAGTCGGACTACTCGATGTTGGGCAGTAATATCGAGGTGACTGATTTAGAAAAGGACTTGGGTGTGCTAATTAGCAGCGACCTTAAGTTTACGAAACAGTGTGTAGAGGTGGAAAAGAAAGCCCAGAAACTATTGGGTTATATCAGGAGGCAATTTCAGTTTCGGAACAAGGTGATTGTGCTCTCACTGTACAATTCCCTTGTTCGGCCGTACCTGGAGTATGCTGTGCAGTTCTGGTCGCCCACCCTCAGGAAAGATATTGAGAGGCTGGAGCGAGTGCAGGCGAGGGCCACAAAGTTGATCCCTTCCGTTAGGCATATGGGCTACAATCGACGGTTACGCGCCCTGAACTTGTTTTCGCTTGAAACTCGGAGGCTGCGCGGTCAACTGATCGAGGTTTTCAAGCTCTTACGAGGGTTCAACGATGTCGATTTTAGAAGTATGTTTAGTTTAAATGATAACCCAACTCGCAACAATGGTTGGAAGTTGGATTTGAAACGGTTTAGGACTAGTGTGTGTGGGAATTACGTTACGTATAAGATCTGTGACACATGGAACAGGTTACCTTCGGAAGTTGTGAACAGTTCCTCTGTGGATCAGTTCAAGAAAAGGTTAGACGAAATCTTGCACACTATTTGAGTGTGTAAAGACATTTAGGACCTCAGTCTGCGGAAATTTCTTTTCCTATAAAATAGTTAATATCTGGAACCAACTTCCCTCAGGGTTGTTTCCAGTCAAAGTGTAAATCTGTTTAAAAATAGGCTAGACAAAGTACTGAACACACTCATAGTTTAAGATTAAAACCTCAGAAAACTCTGCAGGAGGTCACTTGCTCGGTCTCTGTGAGCAAGCTAAATATAGAGCTATTTATATATTCTCCACTTTCCTGTAAAATTTCCTTGGCTACTTTTCCAGGGTCAAGGTATTTTCTTCAACCTTTTTCCGTACCTGCCTCTGGCAGGGAGGGAGCGGAGGGTGGGGAGAGAGCCTTCTACTTTTCTATCCAGTTTTCTACTACTGCTAGGATAGTTGAAAGACAAAATTTTCCCTGGCACCCGTTGCCATTGGTACCTCCTCGGTATGGGCCGCAAGGCCTTTTGAGGTACTTCTTTTCCTTGTAACTCCTTGTAACACTCACTCTCTCTCTCTCTCTCTCTCTCTCTCTCTCTCTCTCTCACGAAGGTGCTGGCCTGGATAGTGTTAGATGTACCGCGACAGTCGTTGCTCATAGAATAGACAAACTGAGCGCGTTTAAGGCTCCTGGGCCAGACCAGTTTCTCCCCAGTGTTTTGCGAGAAGTGCGCGACCAGGTGGCTCCCCACCTGGCTACAGTCTTCAACAAATCGTTGGTGATGGGCCAGGTGCCTGGTGACTGGAGGGAGGCCAACGTGACCCCTATCTTTAAGAAAGGGGATCACGAAAGTCCAGGGAACTATCGTCCTATTAGTCTCACTTCAGTTGTAGGTAAATTATTAGAAAGGATAATAGCTGATAGAATCGTTGACCATTTGGACTCCTACAAGCTGCTTGGGGACTCCCAACATGGGTTTAGACGGCATAGGTCGTGTCTCACCAACTTGCTCGAGTTTTTCCACGTCATGTTGAGTGAGTACGATAAGAGTAGGGCGATTGATATACTTTATCTCGACTTTCAGAAAGTCTTTGATAAGGTACCTCACCGCCGGCTAATGGCGAAAGTGCGCGCGCTGGGTATCGGTGGGGAAATAGGTAGGTGGATTGAAAACTGGCTGAGGAATAGGCGGCAGAGGGTGGTAATTAAAGGGGCTAGTTCGGGTTGGGCCTCGGTCACTAGTGGGGTTCCTCAGGGTTCCGTTTTGGGGCCACTGTTCTTTCCATTTACATAAATGATATCGACGGTGGCATCGTCAGTCGGATCGCCAAATTCGCTGATGACACCAAGCTTGGGCCAATGTTGGGACGCCCGAAGTGATCGAGGAACTGCGTGCGGACCTAGGTAGGATATGAGAGTGGTCCGAAAAATGGCAAATGCCGTTTAACTTGGGTAAATGCAAAGTGATGCACATTGGCTACGCCAATCCCAAGTCGGACTACTCGATGTTGGGCAGTAATATCGAGGTGACTGATTTAGAAAAGGACTTGGGTGTGCTAATTAGCAGCGACCTTAAGTTTACGAAACAGTGTGTAGAGGTGGAAAAGAAAGCCCAGAAACTATTGGGTTATATCAGGAGGCAATTTCAGTTTCGGAACAAGGAGATTGTGCTCTCACTGTACAATTCCCTTGTTCGGCCGTACCTGGAGTATGCTGTGCAGTTCTGGTCGCCCACCCTCAGGAAAGATATTGAGAGGCTGGAGCGAGTGCAGGCGAGGGCCACAAAGTTAATCCCTTCGTTAGGCATATGGGCTACAATCGACGGTTACGCGCCCTGAACTTGTTTTCGCTTGAAACTCGGAGGCTGCGCGGTCAACTGATCGAGGTTTTCAAGCTCTTACGAGGGTTCAACGATGTCGATTTTAGAAGTATGTTTAGTTTAAATGATAACCCAACTCGCAACAATGGTTGGAAGTTGGATTTGAAACGGTTTAGGACTAGTGTGTGTGGGAATTACGTTACGTATAAGATCTGTGACACATGGAACAGGTTACCTTCGGAAGTTGTGAACAGTTCCTCTGTGGATCAGTTCAAGAAAAGGTTAGACGAAATCTTGCACACTATTTGAGTGTGTAAAGACATTTAGGACCTCAGTCTGCGGAAATTTCTTTTCCTATAAAATAGTTAATATCTGGAACCAACTTCCCTCAGGGTTGTTTCCAGTCAAAGTGTAAATCTGTTTAAAAATAGGCTAGACAAAGTACTGAACACACTCATAGTTTAAGATTAAAACCTCAGAAAA
The DNA here is from genome assembly GCA_023014485.1 of Bathynomus jamesi. NCBI lineage: Eukaryota > Metazoa > Arthropoda > Malacostraca > Isopoda > Cirolanidae > Bathynomus > Bathynomus jamesi. The sequence goes on along the minus strand of JAJOZX010006229.1, from coordinate 265,835 downwards.
CTCTGCAGGAGGTCACTTGCTCGGTCTCTGTGAGCAAGCTAAATAGAGCTATTTATATATTCTCCACTTTCCTGTAAAATTTCCTTGGCTACTTTTCCAGGGTCAAGGTATTTTCTTCAACCTTTTTCCGTACCTGCCTCTGGCAGGGAGGGAGCGGAGGGTGGGGAGAGAGCCTTCTACTTTTCTATCCAGTTTTCTACTACTGCTAGGATAGTTTGAAAGAAAATAAACTTTCACAAATTTTCCCTGGCACCCGTTGCCATTGGTACCTCCTCGGTATGGGCCGCAAGGCCTTTTGAGGTACTTCTTTTCCTTATAACTCCTTGTATCTCTCTCTCTCTCTCTCTCTCTCTCTCTCTCTGTGACACATGGAACAGGTTACCTTCGGAAGTTGTGAACAGTTCCTCTTTGGATCAGTTCAAGAAAAGGTTAGACCAAATTTTTGCACACTCTTTGAGTGTGTAGAAAATTTTCCGTGGCACCCGTTGCATTGGTACCTCCTCGGTATGGGCCGCAAGGCCTTTTGAGGTGCTTCTTTTCCTTGTAACTCCTTGTATCTCTCTCTCTCTCTCTCTCTCTCTCTCTCTCTCTCTCTCTCTCTGAGACCCCTATCTTTAAGAAAGGGGATCACGAAAGTCCAGGGAACTATCGTCCTATTAGTCTCACTTCAGTAGTAGGTAAATTATTAGAAAGGATAATAGCTGATAGAATCGTTGACCATTTGGATTCCTACAAGCTGCTTGGGGACTCCCAACATGGGTTTAGACGGCATAGGTCGTGTCTCACCAACTTGCTCGAGTTTTTCCACGTCATGTTGAGTGAGTACGATAAGAGTAGGGCGATTGATATACTTTATCTCGACTTTCAGAAAGCCTTTGATAAGGTACCTCACCGCCGGCTAATGACGAAAGTGCGTGCGCTGGGTATCGGTGGGGAAATAGGTAGGTGGATTGAAAACTGGCTAGGAATAGGCGGCAGAGGGTGGTAATTAAAGGGCTAGTTCGGGTTGGGCCTCGGTCACTAGTGGGGTTCCTCAGGGTTCCGTTTTGGGGCCGCTGTTGTTTACCATTTACATAAATGATATCGACGGTGGCATCGTCAGTCGGATCGCCAAATTCGCTGATGACACCAAGCTTGGGGCCAATGTTGGGACGCCCGAAGCGATCGAGGAACTGCGTGCGGACCTAGGTAGGATAGGAGAGTGGTCCGAAAAATGGCAAATGCCGTTTAACTTGGGTAAATGCAAAGTGATGCACATTGGCTACGCCAATCCCAAGTCGGACTACTCGATGTTGGGCAGTAATATCGAGGTGACTGATTTAGAAAAGGACTTGGGTGTGCTAATTAGCAGCGACCTTAAGTTTACGAAACAGTGTGTAGAGGTGGAAAAGAAAGCCCAGAAACTATTGGGTTATATCAGGAGGCAATTTCAGTTTCGGAACAAGGAGATTGTGCTCTCACTGTACAATTCCCTTGTTCGGCCGTACCTGGAGTATGCTGTGCAGTTCTGGTCGCCCACCCTCAGGAAAGATATTGAGAGGCTGGAGCGAGTGCAGGCGAGGGCCACAAAGTTAATCCCTTCCGTTAGGCATATGGGCTACAATCGACGGTTACGCGCCCTGAACTTGTTTTCGCTTGAAACTCGGAGGCTGCGCGGTCAACTGATCGAGGTTTTCAAGCTCTTACGAGGGTTCAACGATGTCGATTTTAGAAGTATGTTTAGTTTAAATGATAACCCAACTCGCAACAATGGTTGGAAGTTGGATTTGAAACGGTTTTAGGACTAGTGTGTGTGGAATTATGTTACGTATAAGATCTGTGACACATGGAACAGGTTACCTTCGGAAGTTGTGAACAGTTCCTCTGTGGATCAGTTCAAGAAAAGGTTAGACGAAATCTTGCACACTATTTGAGTGTGTAAAGACATTTAGGACCTCAGTCTGCGGAAATTTCTTTTCCTATAAAATAGTTAATATCTGGAACCAACTTCCCTCAGAGGTTGTTTCCAGTCAAAGTGTAAATCTGTTTAAAAATAGGCTAGACAAAGTACTGAACACACTCATAGTTTAAGATTAAAACCTCAGAAAACTCTGCAGGAGTTCGCTTGCTCGGTGTCTCTGTGAGCAAGCTAAATATAGAGCTATTTATATATTCTCCACTTTCCTGTAAAATTTCCTTGGCTACTTTTCCAGGGTCAAGGTATTTTCTTCAACCTTTTTCCGTACCTGCCTCTGGCAGGGAGGGAGCGGAGGGTGGGGAGAGAGCCTTCTACGTTTCTATCCAGTTTTCTACTACTGCTAGCATAGTTGAAAGACAAAATTTTCCCTGGCACCCGTTGCCATTGGTACCTCCTCGGTATGGGCCGCAAGGCCTTTTGAGGTACTTCTTTTCCTTGTAACTCCTCCTTGTAACTCTCTCTCTCTCTCTCTCTCTCTCTCTCTCTCTCTCTCTCTCTCTCTCTCTCTCTCTCTCTCTCTCTCTCTCTCTCTCTCTCTGAGAGTTAAACGCATGTGTGATGAAAAAGGCCTAAAGTTTGTCGATTTTTGGCCTACATTCCACGGAAATGGGGAATACTTTGGTACGGACGGGATACATTTTAACCAGAAGGGGAAAAAGAAGTATGGTGAGTTACTGAACATTAATTTGTATAATCTTTTTAAACTAAGACCCCCCAAACCAGCAATTGATCCTGCTCCCCAAACGGTTAAACCTACTCCCCCAGCAGTTAGTCCCCCTCCCCCAGCAGTTAGTCCCCCTCCCCCAGCAGCAGTTAGTCCCCCTCCCCCCAGCAGTTAGTCCCCCTCCCCCAGCAGCAGTTAGACCCCCTCCCCCAGCAGCAGTTAGTACCCTCCCCCAGCAGCAGTTAGTCCCCTCCCCCAGCAGCAGTTAGTCCCCTCCCCCAGCAGCAGTTAGTGCCCCTCCCCCAGCAGCAGTTAGTCCCCCTCCCCCAGCAGTTTCTCCCCCTCCCCCAGCAGCAGTTAGTCCCCCTCCCCCAGCAGCAGTTAGTCCCTCCCCCAGCAGCAGTTAGTCCCCCTCCCCCAGCAGCAGTTAGTCCCCCTCCCCCAGCAGCAGTTAGTCCCCCTCCCCCAGCAGCAGTTAGTCCCCCTCCCCCAGCAGCAGTTAGTCCCCCTCCCCCAGCAGGTAGTCCCCCTCCAACAGCAATAGTGAGGGGCTCTTCGACTCCCGACAGCCCTGGCTGTTCGGGAAACGGGTCGTGCTAGGGGGCGGTCAGAATAGGGAAGGCTCCCTCCGTGCAATGCTTTTTAATGCTAGGTCAATTAGGAACAAGTTTCGCGAGCTACGGGCGCTCTTAGCATCAGAATACCAGGATATCGTTGCTATCACCGAGTCCTGGATTCATACTGATCGTAGGGACTACGTTGGGGAGTTCGAAATTCCCGGGTATAGAATGTTTCGCAAAGACCGCACCCGTGGGGAGGGGGGTGGGGTACTAATATACGTGAGGGACACGTTGAGTCCGGTTGACTGCCAGTTCCGGTCGGAACGGGAGCTGCTTGGCGTCGATCTGAACGTGGGAGGGACGAACTATAGGTTAATCTTGGTGTACAGACCTCCGCATCTCCTCCTCGAGGAGGATACAGCCCTGTACACCGAACTCAGTAGCCTGCTAGGGGATAGGGTGTGTGTAGTTTTAGGAGACTTCAACTGTCGCGGCATAAAGTGGGAAAACAGGACTGCCGATGCTGAAGGGAGGAGGCTAGTTGACTTTGCTGATGAGAACTTCCTCACTCAGTGGGTCAACGAGCCTACACGAGGCGAAAGCGTTTGGACTTAGTGTTCACGACCGAAGACAACCTCGTCACTGGCCTCACCGTTGACGAATCGTTGGGCGGGAGTGATCACAGTCTTATTAGGTTCCGTGTGTGCGTCCCTCGGGTGAAGCGTAGTAACTCGAGAGGCAGTAAGCTCGATCTCCGGCGGGCGAACTTTGTTAGCCTCAGGGATAGCGTAGGAGATATGGGGTTAGAGGTCGGCGGCGATGTTGAGGGTGTGGAGTGCATTCCGGGACGAGTTTATGGTGCTGCAGTCTGCTGCCATACCCTCAAAACCGGTCACCCCTTCAACGCAGCCTAAGTGGTTCAATCGTGACATCGCCTCGGCTATCCGAAATAGGAAAGTAGCGTATAGGAGGGCGAAGGCCAATCGTTCCCATGAGAACACTTTAGCGTATGTCCGCCTGTGTAGGGAAGTGAAGGCGAAGGTTAGGCTAGCGAAACGTAACGAAGAACTACGGGTGGCAAGCCTCTGCAAGGGGAACCCTAAGGAGTTCTTCAGTTATGTTAATAGTAGAAAGCCCATTAGAAGCATGATAGGTCCTTTAAAGGACGGAAGCGGCGTTCTGCGGACCTCCGACGCGGACATCGCTAATGTGCTTAATGAGTACTTTGCGGGAGTGTTCACCAGGGAGGATACCCGCGTCATCCCCGAGCCAGCTGTGAGGCACGAAGGTGCTGGCCTGGATAGTGTTAGATGTACCGCGACAGTCGTTGCTCATAGAATAGACAAACTGAGCGCGTTTAAGGCTCCTGGGCCAGACCAGTTTCTCCCCAGTGTTTTGCGAGAAGTGCGCGACCAGGTGGCTCCCCACCTGGCTACAGTCTTCAACAAATCGTTGGTGATGGGCCAGGTGCCTGGTGACTGGAGGGAGGCCAACGTGACCCCTATCTTTAAGAAAGGGGATCACGAAAGTCCAGGGAACTATCGTCCTATTAGTCTCACTTCAGTTGTAGGTAAATTATTAGAAAGGATAATAGCTGATAGAATCGTTGACCATTTGGATTCCTACAAGCTGCTTGGGGACTCCCAACATGGGTTTAGACGGCATAGGTCGTGTCTCACCAACTTGCTCGAGTTTTTCCACGTCATGTTGAGTGAGTACGATAAGAGTAGGGCGATTGATATACTTTATCTCGACTTTCAGAAAGCCTTTGATAAGGTACCTCACCGCCGGCTAATGGCGAAAGTGCGCGCGCTGGGTATCGGTGGGGAAATAGGTAGGTGGATTGAAAACTGGCTGAGGAATAGGCGGCAGAGGGTGGTAATTAAAGGGGCTAGTTCGGGTTGGGCCTCGGTCACTAGTGGGGTTCCTCAGGGTTCCGTTTTGGGGCCACTGTTGTTTACCATTTACATAAATGATATCGACGGTGGCATCGTCAGTCGGATCGCCAAATTCGCTGATGACACCAAGCTTGGGCCAATGTTGGGACGCCCGAAGCGATCGAGGAACTGCGTGCGGACCTAGGTAGGATAGGAGAGTGGTCCGAAAAATGGCAAATGCCGTTTAACTTGGGTAAATGCAAAGTGATGCACATTGGCTACGCCAATCCCAAGTCGGACTACTCGATGTTGGGCAGTAATATCGAGGTGACTGATTTAGAAAAGGACTTGGGTGTGCTAATTAGCAGCGACCTTAAGTTTACGAAACAGTGTGTAGAGGTGGAAAAGAAAGCCCAGAAACTATTGGGTTATATCAGGAGGCAATTTCAGTTTCGGAACAAGGAGATTGTGCTCTCACTGTACAATTCCCTTGTTCGGCCGTACCTGGAGTATGCTGTGCAGTTCTGGTCGCCCACCCTCAGGAAAGATATTGAGAGGCTGGAGCGAGTGCAGGCGAGGGCCACAAAGTTGATCCCTTCCGTTAGGCATATGGGCTACAATCGACGGTTACGCGCCCTGAACTTGTTTTCGCTTGAAACTCGGAGGCTGCGCGGTCAACTGATCGAGGTTTTCAAGCTCTTACGAGGGTTCAACGATGTCGATTTTAGAAGTATGTTTAGTTTAAATGATAACCCAACTCGCAACAATGGTTGGAAGTTGGATTTGAAACGGTTTAGGACTAGTGTGTGTGGGAATTACGTTACGTATAAGATCTGTGACACATGGAACAGGTTACCTTCGGAAGTTGTGAACAGTTCCTCTGTGGATCAGTTCAAGAAAAGGTTAGACCAAATTTTGCACACACTTTGAGTGTGTAGAAAATTTTCCGTGGCACCCGTTGCCATTGGTACCTCCTCGGTATGGGCCGCAAGGCCTTTTGAGGTACTTCTTTTCCTTGTAACTCCTTGTAACTCTCTCTCTCTCTCTCTCTCTCTCTCTCTCTCTCTCTCTTCTCTCTCTCTCTCTCTCTCTCTCTCTCTCTCTCTCTCTCTCTCTCTCTCTCTCTCTCTCTCTCTCTCTCTCTCTCTCTCTCTCTCTCTCTCTCTCTCTCTCTCTCTCTCTCTCTCTCTCTCTCTCTCTCTCTCTCTCTCTCTCTCTCTCTCTCTCTCTCTCTCTCTCTCTCTCTCTCTCTCTCTCTCTCTCTCTCTCTCTCTCTCTCTCTCTCTCTCTCTCTCTCTCTCTCTCTCTCTCTCTCTCTGTCTCTCTCTCTCATTCTTCAGTTGTAGGTAAATATTTAGAGGGGATAATAGCGAGTAGGATTGTTGACCATTTGGATTCCTACAAGCTACTTGGGGACTCCAACATGGGTTTAGACGGCATAGGTCGTGTCTCACCATCATGCTCGAGTTTTTCTACGTCATGTTGAGTGAGTATGATAAGAGTAGGGAGATTGATTAGAAGGCCTTTGATAAGGTACCTCACCGCCGGCTAATGGCCGAAGTGCGCGCGCTGGGTATTGGTGGGGAAAGTAGGTAGGTGGATTGGAAACTGGCGAAAAATGCCACAAAGTTAATCCCTTTCGTTAGGCATATGGGCTACAATCGACGCTTACGTGACGCGGGTTCAAAGATGTCGATTTTAGAAGCATGTTTAGTTCAAATGATAACCCAACTCGCAACAATGGTTAGAAGTTGGATTTGAAACGATTTAGGACTAGTATATGTGGGAATTATTTAACACGTGATAGTTTAAGATTAAAACATAAGAAAACTCTGCAGGAGTTCGCTTGCACGGTGTCTCTGTGAGCAAGGTAAATATAGAGCTATTTATATATTCTCCACTTTCCTGTAAAATTTCCTTGGCTACTTTTCCAGGGTCAAGGTATTTTCTTCAACCTTTTTCCGTACCTGCCTCTGGCAGGGAGGGAGCGGAGGGTGGGGAGAGAGCCTTCTACTTTTCTATCCAGTTTTCTACCTACGCTAGTTGAAAGGAAAAATAAACTTTTAATAACAGGAATAGTTCCTCGGTGGATTAGTTCAAGAAAAGGTTAGACCAAATCTTGCACACTATTTGAGTGTGTAGAAAATTTTCCCTGGCACCCGTTGCCATTGGTACCTCCTCGGTATGGGCCGCAAGGCCTTTTGAGGTACTTCTTTTCCTTGTAACTCCTTCTCTCTCTCTCTCTCTCTCTCTCTCTTCTCTTCTCTCTCTCTCTCTCTCTCTCTCTCTCTCTCTCTCTCTCTCTCTCTCTCTCTCTTCTCTCTCTCTCTCTCTCTTCTCTCTCTCTTCTCTCTCTCTTCTCTCTCTCTTCTCTCTCTGTAAAATAGTTGATATCTGGAACCAACTTCCCTCAGAGGATGTTTCCAGTCAAAGTGTAAATCTGTTTAAAAAATAGGCTAGACAAAGTACAGAACACACTCATAGTTTAAGATTAAAACCTCAGAAAACTCTGCAGGAGTTCGCTTGCTCGGTGTCTCTGTGAGCAAGCTAAATATAGAGCTATTTATATATTCTCCACTTTCCTGTAAAATTTCCTTGGCTACTTTCCAGGGTCAAGGTATTTTCTTCAACCTTTTTCCGTACCTGCCTCTGGCAGGGAGGGAGCGGAGGGTGGGGAGAGAGCCTTCTACTTTTCTATCCAGTTTTCTACTACTGCTAGCATAGTTGAAAGACAAAATTTTCCCTGGCACCCGTTGCCATTGGTACTCCTCGGTATGGGCCGCAAGGCCTTTTGAGGTACTTCTTTTCCTTGTAACTCCTTGTAACTCTCTCTCTCTCTCTCTCTCTCTCTCTCTCTCTCTCTCTCTCTCTCTCTCTCTCTCTCTCTCTCTCTCTCTCTCTCTTGAACACACTCATAGTTTAAGATTAAAACCTCAGAAAACTCTGCAGGAGTTCGCTTGCTCGGTGTGTCTGTGAGCAAGCTAAATATAGAGCTATTTATATATTCTGCACTTTCCTGTAGAATTTCCTTGGCTACTTTTCCAGGGTCAAGCTATTTTCTTCAACCTTTTTCCGTACCTGCCTCTGGCAGGGAGGGAGCGGAGGGTGGGGAGAGAGCCTTCTACTTTTCTATCCAGTTTTCTACTACTGCTAGGATACTTGAAAGAAAAATAAACTTTTACAAAATTTTCCCTGGCACCCGTTGCTATTGGTACCTCCTCGGTATGGGCCGCAAGGCCTTTTGAGGTACTTCTTTTCCTTGTAACTCCTTGTAACTCTCTCTCTCTCTCTCTCTCTCTCTCTCTCTCTCTCTCTCTCTCTCTCTCTCTCTCTAACTTTGTTAGCCTCAGGGATAGCGTAGGAGATATGGGGTTAGAGGTCGGCGGCGATGTTGAGGGAGTGTGGAGTGCATTCCGGGACGAGTTTATGGTGCTGCAGTCTGCTGCCATACCCTCAAAACCGGTCACCCCTGCTTCAACGCAGCCTAAGTGGTTCAATCGTGACATCGCCTCGGATATCCGAAATAGGAAAGTAGCGTATAGGAGGGCGAAGGCCAATCGTTCCTATGAGAACACTTTAGCGTATGTCCGCCTGTGTAGGGAAGTGAAGGCGAAGGTTAGGCTAGCGAAACGTAACGAAGAACTACGGGTGGCAAGCCTCTGCAAGGGGAACCCTAAGGAGTTCTTCAGTTATGTTAATAGTAGAAAACCCATTAGAAACATGATAGGTCCTTTAAAGGACGGAAGCGGCGTTCTGCGGACCTCCGACGCGGACATCGCTAATGTGCTTAATGAGTACTTTGCGGGAGTGTTCACCAGGGAGGATACCCGCGTCATCCCCGAGCCAGCTGTGAGGCACGAAGGTGCTGGCCTGGATAGTGTTAGATGTACCGCGACAGTCGTTGCTCATAGAATAGACAAACTGAGCGCGTTTAAGGCTCCTGGGCCAGACCAGTTTTCTCCCCAGTGTTTTGCGAGAAGTGCGCGACCAGGTGGCTCCCCACCTGGCTACAGTCTTCAACAAATCGTTGGTGATGGGCCAGGTGCCTGGTGACTGGAGGGAGGCCAACGTGACCCCTATCTTTAAGAAAGGGGATCACGAAAGTCCAGGGAACTATCGTCCTATTAGTCTCACTTCAGTTGTAGGTAAATTATTAGAAAGGATAATAGCTGATAGAATCGTTGACCATTTGGATTCCTACAAGCTGCTTGGGGACTCCCAACATGGGTTTAGACGGCATAGGTCGTGTCTCACCAACTTGCTCGAGTTTTTCCACGTCATGTTGAGTGAGTACGATAAGAGTAGGGCGATTGATATACTTTATCTCGACTTTCAGAAAGCCTTTGATAAGGTACCTCACCGCCGGCTAATGGCGAAAGTGCGCGCGCTGGGTATCGGTGGGGAAATAGGTAGGTGGATTGAAAACTGGCTGAGGAATAGGCGGCAGAGGGTGGTAATTAAAGGGGCTAGTTCGGGTTGGGCCTCGGTCACTAGTGGGGTTCCTCAGGGTTCCGTTTTGGGGCCACTGTTGTTTACCATTTACATAAATGATATCGACGGTGGCATCGTCAGTCGGATCGCCAAATTCGCTGATGACACCAAGCTTGGGGCCAATGTTGGGACGCCCGAAGCGATCGAGGAACTGCGTGCGGACATAGGTAGGATAGGAGAGTGGTCCGAAAAATGGCAAATGCCGTTTAACTTGGGTAAATGCAAAGTGATGCACATTGGCTACGCCAATCCCAAGTCGGACTACTCGATGTTGGGCAGTAATATCGAGGTGACTGATTTAGAAAAGGACTTGGGTGTGCTAATTAGCAGCGACCTTAAGTTTACGAAACAGTGTGTAGAGGTGGAAAAAAAGCCAGAAACTATTGGGTTATATCAGGAGGCAATTTCAGTTTCGGAACAAGGAGATTGTGCTCTCACTGTACAATTCCCTTGTTCGGCCGTACTGGAGTATGCTGTGCAGTTCTGGTCGCCCACCCTCAGGAAAGATATTGAGAGGCTGGAGCGAGTGCAGGCGAGGGCCACAAAGTTAATCCCTTCGGTTAGGCATATGGGCTACAATCGACGGTTACGCGCCCTGAACTTGTTTTCGCTTGAAACTCGGAGGCTGCGCGGTCAACTGATCGAGGTTTTCAAGCTCTTACGAGGGTTCAACGATGTCGATTTTAGAAGTATGTTTAGTTTAAATGATAACCCAACTCGCAACAATGGTTGGAAGTTGGATTTGAAACGGTTTGGGACTAGTGTGTGTGGGAATTACTTTACGTATAAGATCTGTGACACATGGAACAGGTTACCTTCGGAAGTTGTGAACAGTTCCTCTGTGGATCAGTTCAAGAAAAGGTTAGACCAAATTTTGCACACTCTTTGAGTGTGTAGAAAATTTTCCGTGGCACCCGTTGCCATTGGTACCTCCTCGGTATGGGCCGCAAGGCCTTTTGAGATACTTCTTTTCCTTGTAACTCCTTGTAACTCTCTCTCTCTCTGTGTAGGGAAGTGAAGGCGAAGGTTAGGCTAGCGAAACGTAACGAAGAACTACGGGTGGCAAGCCTCTGCAAGGGGAACCCTAAGGAGTTCTTCAGTTATGTTAATAGTAGAAAGCCCATTAGAAGCATGATAGGTCCTTTAAAGGACGGAAGCGGCGTTCTGCGGACTTCCGACGCGGACATCGCTAATGTGCTTAATGAGTACTTTGCGGGAGTGTTCACCAGGGAGGATACCCGCGTCATCCCCGAGCCAGCTGTGAGGCACGAAGGTGCTGGCCTGGATAGTGTTAGATGTACCGCGACAGTCGTTGCTAATAGAATATACAAACTTAGCGCGTTTAAGGCTCCTGGGCCAGACCAGTTTCTCCCCAGTGTTTTGAGAGAAGGCGCGACCAGGTGGCTCCCCACCTGGCTACAGTCTTCAACAAATCGTTGGAGATGGGCCAGGTGCCTGGTGACTGGAGGGAGGCCAACGTGACCCCTATCTTTAAGAAAGGGGATCACGAAAGTCCAGGGAACTATCGTCCTATTAGTCTCACTTCAGTTGTAGGTAAATTATTAGAAAGGATAATAGCTGATAGAATCGTTGACCATTTGGATTCCTACAAGCTGCTTGGGGACTCCCAACATGGGTTTAGACGGCATAGGTCGTGTCTCACCAACTTGCTCGAGTTTTTCCACGTCATGTTGAGTGAGTACGATAAGAGTAGGGCGATTGATATACTTTATCTCGACTTTCAGAAAGCCTTTAATAAGGTACCTCACCGCCGGCTAATGGCGAAAGTGCGCGCGTTGGGTATCGGTGGGGAAATAGTAGGTGGATTGAAAACTGGCTAAGGAATAGGCGGCAGAGGGTGGTAATTAAAGGGGCTAGTTCGGGTTGGGCCTCGGTCACTAGTGGGGTTCCTCAGGGTTCCGTTTTGGGGCCACTGTTCTTTACCATTTACATAAATGATATCGACGGTGGCATCGTCAGTCGGATCGCCAAATTCGCTGATGACACCAAGCTTGGGGCCAATGTTGGGACGCCCGAAGCGATCGAGGAACTGCGTGCGGACCTAGGTAGGATAGGAGAGTGGTCCGAAAAATGGCAAATGCCGTTTAACTTGGGTAAATGCAAAATGATGCACATTGGCTACGCCAATCCCAAGTCGGACTACTCGATGTTGGGCAGTAATATCGAGGTGACTGATTTAGAAAAGGACTTGGGTGTGCTAATTAGCAGCGACCTTAAGTTTACGAAACAGTGTGTAGAGGTGGAAAAGAAAGCCCAGAAACTATTGGGTTATATCAGGAGGCAATTTCAGTTTCGGAACAAGGAGATTGTGCTCTCACTGTACAATTCCCTTGTTCGGCCGTACCTGGAGTATGCTGTGCAGTTCTGGTCGCCCACCCTCAGGAAAGATATTGAGAGGCTGGAGCGAGTGCAGGCGAGGGCCACAAAGTTAATCCCTTCCGTTAGGCATATGGGCTACAATCGACAGTTACGCGCCCTGAACTTGTTTTCGCTTGAAACTCGGAGGCTGCGCGGTCAACTGATCGAGGTTTTCAAGCTCTTACGAGGGTTCAACGATGTCGATTTTAGAAGTATGTTTAGTTTAAATGATAACCCAATTCGCAACAATGGTTGGAAGTTGGATTTGAAACGGTTTAGGACTAGTGTGTGTGGGAATTATGTTACGTATAAGATCTGTGACACATGGAACAGGTTACCTTCGGAAGTTGTGAACAGTTCCTCTGTGGATCAGTTCAAGAAAAGGGTAGACGAAATCTTGCACACTATTTGAGTGTGTAAAGACATTTAGGACCTCAGTCTGCGGAAATTTCTTTTCCTGTAAAATGGTTGATATCTGGAACCAACTTCCCTCAGAGGTTGTTTCCAGTCAAAGTGTAAATCTGTTTAAAGATGGGCTGGACAAAGTACTGAACACACTCATAGTTTAAGATTGAAACCTCAGAAAACTCTGCAGGAGTTCGCTTGCTCGGTCTCTGTGAGCATGCTAAATATAGAGCTATTTATATATTCTCCACTTTCCTGTAAAATTTCCTTGGCTACTTTTCCAGGGTCAAGGTATTTTCTTCAACCTTTTTCCGTACCTGCCTCTGGCAGGGAGGGAGCGGAGGGTGGGGAGAGAGCCTTCTACTTTTCTATCCAGTTTTCTACTACTGCTAGCATAGTTGAAAGACAAAATTTTCCCTGGCACCCGTTGCCATTGGTACCTCCTCGGTATGGGCCGCAAGGCCTTTTGAGGTACTTCTTTTCCTTGTAACTCCTTCTCTCTCTCTCTCTCTCTCTCTCTCTCTCTCTCTCTCTCTCTCTCTCTCTCTCTCTCTCTCTCTCTCTCTCTCTTGCGAAGATGCAAGGTGCCGGTAAAGTGATGGTGTGGGCCGGGATATGGGGTGACAGAATTTGGACCAATTTTTGTCAGTGGAAATCTTAATGCCGAAAGGTATCTTAACATGTTGCAAGAAGAGATTTTCCCATCCCTGCTAAACGAGGAAGGTAACTTCCCAGTTTACTTCCAGCAAGATGGAGCTCCACCTCATTATGGTCTTCACGTGCGTCGGTATTTGGATCAGCAGTTTCCGGATGCTTGGATTGGTCGGCGTGGTCCTGTGGAGTGGCCTCCCAGATCCCCAGATCTCACCCCCTTGATTTCTATCTTTGGGGGCACTTGAAGGCCATGGTGTATCAGGAAAAGATACGAGACTAAATCATCTAAAGGAACGTATCACCAACGCCATTACAAGCATAACGTCAACTGTGCTAATGCGTGTTCATCAACAGTGGGGAACACGTATTGAAATGTGTTTTCAAAACATGGCAACCATGTAGAGCATATTATATAAATGAAAATGGTTGTCCATAAAAAAAATGTTTATTTTTGCTATGTATGGAAACTTACGGCCCACCCTGTATATATATATATATATATATATATATATATATAATATATATATATACGCATATAACTGCAATGACCGCGCAGTATATAAATGAATAGAAACGACATAAGTGTTAAGGACGTTTCTGCACACGAGGAGGAGAGATAACGAATATGAAAAATGAGGCGAACCGCCCGGGAATCGAACCCAGGGCCTTCCAATTGCCGGTCGGACGCTCTACCATTATGCTACGGACCTCACTCAATCACAAATTGGGAGAATTTAGATTTGTGATTGAGTGAGGTCCGTAGCATAATGGTAGAGCGTCCGACCGGCAATTGGAAGGCCCTGGGTTCGATTCCCGGGCGGTTCGCCTCATTTTTCATTATTCGTTATCTCTCCTCCTCGTGTGCAGAAACGTTCCTTAACACTTATGTCGTTTCTATTCATATATATATATATTAGGCCGGGTCGAAATTTTTTATTTCTTAGGTACATAGTGTGAGGTGGTTCAATCAATCATAGTAACACCCTAGTAAAATATTTTTGAATTCTGAGGACCCCTACAGGTTTCAGTTTTTTCAGAAAATTTGTAAAATTCGAGATAATTTGCGATTTACTTCGAAATTTTTTTATTATTACAAAAGTTCGCTTATAAAAGTTATTTATTTTTTAATGAAAAAAAAAAGTTAAAAATACAAAAATGCATGAAAAAAAAATTTAATACAAATTTTTAGCTATTATTGGTAGAAATTTAGAAATTAAGAGAGAGAAATTCAATAAAATTTTTGACCAAAAGCTAATGTTTTTTTTTATTCCTTCCATTGACCTTTCCAATCAAAAGTAGGCAGTTCTTTTCTAGACTGAAGTATTTAAAATAAATTTATGCCGATTAATATAACCAATTCTTTCCTGGCTAGATTTAGTTACTAAGTTCACACCCCGTTCAACGCTTTGACTGTGACATGGAAAATCTAGTATTTCTAGAGGTTTAGTTCTAATCTGAAGCAATTGCTCATTGGCAAAATTACTTAGCAAAGGTGGAGGAGTGATTATCTGCTCATTCCAATTAATCAAATCAATATAATCATTATTTGCTAGAAAATTTATAGATCTTGGTAGCTCAAAATTTCTGGCTTCTGAAAACCCAGTTCTGGAAAGAATTATCTTTTGAATTGCTAGCTCTCTAATATGTAATCGTTCGTCAGAAACCATTGACAGGAGTATATTTTCAGGATTAGCGAAGTAAGCGTTGTTTTTCATGACCGGCTCAATAATTTTCTTGAATTTTACATTTAAATTTCGAAGAATTGTCATAAGCCAAAAATTTCGCGCACCCTCAGTGGCTTTTGGGTGTGATTTTATTTGAAACCACGCAGGGGCATAAAAATTTATGACAAATATGACAAGATTTTTTAGGTTAGTATCATGATTTGATGTAGAAATGTATAGGCGGAGAACCCTATTAGCCAAAGTCAGCCACCTGGCGTGATTTAGTCGTCCTGGATTGTGGCTTCTTTTTCTAGTAGCCATAATTTAATAAGATTTTAACTATATTTTATTTATTACTGATATTTTAAAATTAAATAACGTATTTTAATACAAACTTAACATTCTAGGTACCTAAATAGGAATCTGGAAAGAAAAAAAAAAAAATAATGTAATATTAGGTCTTATATCCGGTGCTATGAGTCAGCACCGGATTTAAGTCCCTACCCCTTAATCCCCGATCTCAAAAAAAGTTGGTGAATAGTCTATTCTGATGTAATTCGTGCCGGAGAACCCGATTTTGGCCATCCGAAAGCAAAAAAAATTAATATTTAGGGTCGATTTTAACGATTTTCGGCCTATTTCCCATACAAATTCATATGGAAAAAAGTGACTATCGGTAGGTGGGGTTAGCGAAGGTCTCTCAGCCTTGATTTTTTGGTGTGGGTACTACTATTACAAAATGATCAACCTCACAATATGTACCGAAGCAAAATCTTGACCTTGACCCCTTTTCGACCCGGCCTAATATATACTCTCTTTAAATCCGAACTCGTGGAGCGTTGGCACCAGACACCCGATTTACGGGTATGTTATTAATTAAAAGAAATGCAGGGATTATTTTTAGATTTTATTTGTCCTATAAATTTAATTGTTTCTTGTAAAGAAATGATTACATAAATTTTATTATTTGATTTTCATTTTGAAGTAAGGAAAATATAACTGACAACTTTGTACAAGAAAATTAGTGGTATGTGTATATATATATTTTTATTTATTTAGGTATCAATAATTTCCAAATACGACCCTTGCACAAAATTTACTAAATGAAAGAATATCAAAATCAACTTAGTGAAGCCACATAAGTTGAATGTCACTTCAATTTCAACAATGCTTTGGCCTCGGCCTAGGTCTAGCCAAGTAATGAGGTGCGAATTTCGTTTGGCTTGACTTTACAAGCATTAAATTTAGGGTATGGTCTACTTGCGACAGCTTTTTTTAGAACAACACATATCACGGTCAAAATCAAAATGTAACAATAACTGCACATTCACTTATAGTTTCTATAATTCTCTAAGTAAAAACACTACAATTCCGTCTCGAGCATTACGCGCTTCTGCAGACTGAATTCTCAAGAAAAAGCTACTTTTAAATACTTTTGTTCTCGTAAAATTAGAATGATTTGATAGTTTCGTTTCGTGAATAAACTCATGACATTTTTGTTCGATATAAATTATTTATAAAAGAATAACACAGTTAGGAAATGATTAATGTAGCGTAGCATAACATATAGAGAAAAAATTATAAATACAAAAATTATGGTACAAACTGTAGACACTTGGCATGATACCAAAATATTTTGTACTCTGTCACGCACGAGGAGCCAAGACAACACGGATGTGAAGTTAAATGTAGATGAACCCAGACAAATAATAATAATAATTAGTGAACAAAAGTATGCAATAAGCTTGCACAAAAATATGAAAAAGTAATCTCATTCGTCCCTAGGCCAAATTAATTTTGGCTTACTAGCTATAACTAACTAATTTTGGGACGCATTTTACAATGGTTAAATTAGATGTGCCAGAGAAAGACAAAAAGGGGGAAGATTTAACATCAACTGACAATGAAAAGGCTCAAGTTTTGGCCGAGTATTACAATTCAGTGTTTACAAGAGAACCAGATGATGGCTGGACCCCTTCAGGAACAAATGTTAACATTATTCACGATATTGATCTCGAAATAAATGAAGAATGTATACATAAAATACTCAAGAACTTGGAAAATCAATAAATCACCCGGACCAGATCGGCTTCATCCTCGGATATTGTATGAAATGAGAGCAATAATCTCCAAGCCTTTCAGTATTATTTTTAACACGTCAATCAGATCTATGACTGCACCTCAAGAATGGAAACAGGCTAACATATCATCAATACATAAAAAAGGTAGTAAGAAAGTTGCAGAAAATTATAGGCCTATCAGCTTAACTTTAACTAGTGTGGTCTGCAAGGTAATGGAGACAATACTCAGAGATTCGTTAATAGAATATATGGTTA
Source organism: Bathynomus jamesi (assembly GCA_023014485.1). Taxonomy (NCBI): domain Eukaryota; kingdom Metazoa; phylum Arthropoda; class Malacostraca; order Isopoda; family Cirolanidae; genus Bathynomus; species Bathynomus jamesi. Next base: position 248,848 of record JAJOZX010006229.1, on the reverse strand, counting down.
ATAATGACATACTAACATTGAAACAGTTTGGATTTATATCCGGTAGGTCAACAGTACTACAGCTAATTGAAATAGTGGACAAATGACAGAGATTATTGACAGTGGGGGTTGTTTGTATTGATGTGGCCTACTTTGATTTCATGAAGGCGTTCGACAAGGTCCCACATAGGCGGCTTGCTGATGTCTTGGTTTATTATGGATTAAAAACTCATGTTTGGATGGATAAGAAATTTTCTAACTGATAGGCAACAGCGTGTGGTGATTAATGAGGAATTCTCAGAGTGGCAGCCAGTAATTTCAGGAGTACCTCAGGGTTCATTGCTTGGCCCTATTTTGTTTATTATTTACATAAATACTTTGCCAGAAGTTGCCCAACCCTCAGATATCTACCTTTATGCAGATGATACAAAAATCTTCAAAGCAATCTACAACAATGAGGATAGTGATAAACTCCAAGACATACAAAATATAGTGAAATGGACAGATAACACCGGTCTGCATGAAAATAGATTTCTTTATTTTGAGTTGTGATTCTGAAGCAGTTCGCTGCGCTGAATTAAAAAATGCTACCAGTTTTTTTCTATCACCCACAGTTTTAAAGTTATTAGCAAAACAATTTTGGGGCGTTTTGTAATTTTTTACTTTTTTTATCTCCAATTAATTTCGTTTTTTCATACTTTTCAGATAGATAATTCTAACATTACGTCTTTAAAATTTTAATAATAGCTTCTAGAGGATGTACCCATAGTCCAGACATATTGTTATATTTGTGGTTGGTATGTTGTAAAACAAAGGACAAGTGTAACGACCTTCATTAAGAGAGCTTATCATGCTTATTTTGGAATTAAATTAGGAGATCAAGACAAAAGTTGGGCTCCACACAAGGTTTGTCTTATGTGTGTTGCAGCACTAAGGAATTGGAGCAAAGGTAAAAAGAAAAGTTTGCCATTTGGGATCCTTATGGTAAGGCGCGAGCCTAGAAACCATACCGACGACTGCTACTTCTGTTCTTGCAATGTTAAAGGTTATAATGCAAAGAATAAAGAGAGCCTTCAATACCCAAGTCTTCCATCTGCAATAAGGCCAGTACCCCATGGTCCAGAAGTTCCTATTCCCCGCCCACCCGAGAGTCTGGATCAATACAATTCAGATTCTGATTCAGCTCCAAATCCAGACAATGATGATGTTTATGAACAGCCAACAGCTGACCGAGGTCCTCCTAAACCATTAACCCAAGCCACACTAAATGACTTAGTCAGGGATTTGAATCTGCCTAAGGACTCTGCAGAACTTTTGGGGTCTAGATTGCAGGAGAACAATTTATTGGCATCCAACACATACTTCGCTTGGTACAGAAATCGTGAGAAAGACTTCGTGCCTTTTTTCGAAGAAGATGGTCCCTTGGTATTTTGCAAGGACATCACAGGATTAGTGTGCAAGCTAGACATCGAATAGCAAACCAGTGACTGGAGGTTGTTTATAGATTCCTCTAAAACCAGTCTAAAAGGAGTGTTACTGCACAACGGTAACAAATATGCATCAATCCCAGTGGCCCATTCTACTCATTTAAAAGAGACCTATGATAACATGAAACTGCTTCGGGAAAAAATTCAGTATCAAAATCACAGATGGATATTGTGTGGGGATCTCAAAGTCCTTGGCATCTTAGTGTATCCTGATTGCTGCCCAAGTAACATGCAATGTTTCATCTGCGAATGGGATAGTCGAGCACGTGACCAGCACTGGAAGAGGAAAACTTGGCCTCCTAGAGAGAATCTTACCCCAGGATCAAAGAACATTTTACATGAACATCTATTTGAACCAAATAAAATCCTCCTACCACCCTTGCACATTAAGTTAGCTTGATGAAGCAGTATGTCAAAGCATTGAATAGAGAAGGTGTGTGTTTCAAGTACATTTGTTCAAAATATCCAAAGATTAACTACGAGAAAATAAGGGAAGGTGTTTTTATAGGTCCTCAGATTAGAAAGTTATTGACAGACAATCATTTCCTGAACACAATGACCAATAAAGAAAAAGAAGCATGGCTTGGTTTCAAAGATGATGTTGAGAACTTCTTGGGAAACTACAAAAGCCAAAATTATGAAAGACTGGTGGAAAATATGCGTAAAAAGTTTTGTGCCTTAGGCTGCAACACGAGCCTGAAAGTTCACTTCTTATTTTCGCATCTTGACCGTTTTCCCAAAAATCTCGGAGATGTCAGTGAGGAGCAAGGGGAACAATTTCACCAGGACATCAAAACCATGGAAAGAAGATATCAAGGAAGATGGCATACAAATATGATGGCGGATTACTGCTGGTGTCTGCAATGAGATCAGCCTAATGCACAGCATAAGAAAACATCAAAGAAGCACTGGTTTACTCGTCATTAGTCAGATCTACCTTCGTAGTCTTAAGTCTTTGGAATAAGTCCTGAAATGTTTGCAAGTAAAGAAGGTAAATATATTTTGTTTGTTTCAGTTATTTTTTTTTCTTTCATAAACAAGCAATATGCTTGTCCAAGAGCTAGGAGCTATTTAATTCTGCTTTAATTACGTTTTACTCTATCACCTAAAGATTTCGTGCTAAAGGGGTGTTGTAATACCTCATCTGTCCCAAAATGTTAACCACCCATTGATGGGAGGGGAGAGAGTATTTTGCTGGGAATGGGACTGGTTGTTATATATATTTACCCTACATTATTATGTAAGCATTACTGTAGTCTATAACAACAAAATTTATGGTTTAGCATGTGCAATCTAATGTTGGTCTCGATAAGATAGTTCACATTTGGGGATAAATGGGGGATTTATGACACCCTGTAGTAAGAAAACCATATGTGATAGGGAAAAACTAACCATATTTTTTAGATCAGCGCACTCAAATTATATAGAATCACCAACTAGTTTGTAAAAATTGATTGACAAGTTTTCAAATGTGTACTGGTGTAATTCACTGTTGAAACTCCACCTGGACAAGTGTAAGACTATGCGAATCGGAAACACAAAACTAGCAAATAAAACATTTGTGATAGGGAAAAATTCATTGTAGAGAAAGATATTGGAGTGTTTATTGACAACAAACTGAATTTTCAACATCACACAACTATAAAAGGTTAATAAAGCCAACTCTATAATGGCCCTGACTAGGAGAACGTACACATATCTAGATAATGAGGCCACACATTGAATATGCAAATGCAGTTTGGCCACAACAATATAAAAAGTATATGACCATGATTGAGAATCTTCAACACAGAGCAACAAATTTCATACCAAATCTAAAGAACCATGCATACCCAGAAAAGGCTACGTAAATTGGGTCTGCCAACATTGACATATGACATATTGAGCTGAATAATGATAATCAAAGGGGTCATAAATACAAGCTAAAGAAAATTAGAACTAGGATAAATAAGAGGAAATATTCACTTATGTATAAAAATGTAAATACAGTATATGGAATAGGCTAACAGCCCGCCTTTAACTGAATACGTGGTAATGGCACCAACTGTAATTTGAGTCGAGACTTGATAAGCTGTGGGCAAATCAACCCTTAAAATACAACTATGAAGAAAAATACGATTTCAATTTGGTCACCAGCAGCCGCATGTGCAGTCTAGGGTGTGACAGTTGCCCCAACTTTGTCCTACAATGCTGTTCAAAATTTTGGTGTTGCATATTGACATAAAAATACCCACGTGCAATTTTTTGAAGATTCATGCATATTCGAGTGAGCACCAGCAATTTGAAAAATAGCGATTTTGCTTATACGGCATACGCGCCTATATATGAAATTACACAACCATCATAAGGGATATTAACACAAATCATTTGCCTGTCTTAATTAAAATCTGTTATCACTAACACAAAAAAGTTAATCATTCTTATTCTCTCATGGTACATTAAGGGGTTTTATCATATATTCACAAGGTATTATTTCTCTAGAGCAAGAAACCATGATTTCTGTTCGGAAACAGATGATCATTTGCGCTGATTAGGAACGCGGAGTCTGTCATTTTCAACTACTTGAAGGACTTCTTGAAAGCGCTCCTCATCCCTGGCAACATTAAGAAAGTCATGGCAAAGTTTTACACCTCGCTCTGCAGCCTCATTGACGACCTGAAGCTTGTCCACAACCCGTTTCATGTTCAGGTAGTCGTCATGATCCGCCCATTCACTGGCTGGACTGTGGAGAAACTGATAGGGCATGCCTAAAATGGTGAAGAACCGGCTTGAGTCAGGCCCAATTAGGTCCACCAGGGCAGTGCCACTTTCTGGGACAGGGGGAAGATATGGCTTTCCATAGCCCCCATGATTGAGCCCCACTCTCTTAGTAACTTCAGTGCCTTCATGGCAAAGAAGGGCCTTCCTCATCTCCTCTTTTGTCCTTTCTTGTACTTGGGACGAGAACAAAGCCAGTGGGGCCAACTCCTCAGTTAGGTACCAAATGTGTGTACCGAGTGCCACACGTGCTTTGTCAACTATTGTGGCGTCATATGGGGCAAATTCAGCCAAGGTTTCGACCAAATTCAAGTCATTCAGTGGCGCACTTGCTGGAACGGGGCAAACAATCCACCATGGGACATAAACAGCGACTGTGAACACAGCAAACCGTTCTAACTTGCTGATTTGACTTTTAGTCACAACCTCGGCTTTGGGAAACTGCTCTTTGATCTGGCCTGACAAAAGAACAATCTTGAGGGTATAGAGCAGTTTAGCCATCCACCTTGCTTTGTGAAGTGCGCCGGGGTAGACCATTGTGAAATTCACTGGCTCGGATCGTTTAGTTACAAGCAGCAGACAAAGCTCTACCAGCTCCTTGTAGTCGTCACGTGTAAATGGTTGGGCTAGAGATTCACGGAAGAAGTCAGCCATCTCCTGCTGGCGCTCCTCAAACACTCCAGGCATTGCGGGGTAGTAGTATTTCTTTTTTTCATTGTACGCCAGTTGAGAAATGGTTCTTGAACCTAGAAATGCAATTATTGGGATTATTGTATTTCGTACTAATCTATAATATTGTTTTAGGGGTATTAAGATTGATATGATCGATCATTTGCTTGGTGTTAGTATATCTTATAAGTCTAATAAAATAAATTCCACTAAATTAGTTCATTAGATAATAATATTCCTTGTTATTTTGTAAAGCTTATGACTCACCTCTGGAAAACCATTATGTTTGGACTTGAAGAGCCCTCCACTTTCAAGCAATCCCAGCAAACACCTAGGATGACTTCGCCCACATGCCTGCGACAGGCGCACCAGAATACGGCACGCTCTAATTCCTTTTGGAGGGAGACGCAAGCAGCTGTTTTTTTGTCCTGAAAAAAAAATGTAATTGTAGTTTAAGGCCACCATTTCAGGCACATGCTTTTTGCAGATTTCTGTTAAATCATTCACTGTATTTTGGTATTAATGTCGTGATAAATTCACGCTGATGTTTGAAATAGGTTTACCTGTATTGGATGAAGTTGTCGAAAACCATACCAACGACATTCTGTTCATACTCCCAATCGACCAGAAGTTGTTTGGTTGCTGTTGATATCAAGTCTCCTTGAACCAGGCCAGCTTTTTGAGTCAAATGCAGAAGAGGTGGGACTCGAAGAAGCTTTGTGCCATTGACACCAGACACAAGAATGGGCAGGCGGTCATCAGTGCCTTTGGAATCCAGCGTGTCCATAAGTTTACCATCCCAGTGCACCAGTACTTTGTCTGATGGTTGCCATTCATCCATGATTTTTAAACTTATTTCTGACACGATGGAAGCTCGGTATCGGTGGGCCGTCCTTGCATTTAGACTCAGCTTTGATGTATCTCCACCACATGCAGATACAAGGGAGTACACAATTGCACTCAGCTGGGTCGGCGAGATGATGTTTCGAACACTGCATGAAACAAGTTCTGCCGACTTCAGAATATCATGGGGCACAAAAATTGAAACTCCCTCTTTCACTGTTCTCCGATGTTCTCTCTTTGGTTCAGCAGTGCTGGCCTCATCAATGTCATCGTCCTCATCAGAGCTAATAGGTGAATCAATATCAGCCTGTACATTCTCAGCATGATCACATTGCTCTCTCTCTTGTCGCTTCTCTTCTCGCATCTGCCTTTTCTGTCGCTTCTGAACCTTTTCTGTGAGTACTTTGTTTACCCCAGAGTAGGTAGCTACTCTGTCACTTAGCATGCTTTTCATAAAGAGTATGTCAGTATCGATGGCATCTTGTTCGGCCTGAGTTTTCCCCTTTTTTGCAGCTGCCATGTCTTTCAACACTGTGTTCTTATAAAATTTCATCGTCAGGCTCAATTCTGATTTAAACTTCATAATTCCAGGATCATCAGCCCGTCTTCTATCCTCATTCTTTTTCATAAGCATCATGTAGTCTTGTCATAGTAAGTTTTAATCACTCGGCCAATATTGTTCCTGCCTGTAATGGTCGGGACATTCGCCTTCTGGTAATGCAAAAGCACATTGTCAATGGTGGCAGATAAAGCCTGGTCCCAATGCATATCCTGAAGGTTTGCTAACAGACATAGTAAGACCTGCCTATTAGTTGGCAGTTTGCAGCCCTTTATTTCCTTTTCTTCTTCTCGGGGTACGGTGCCCAATAACATTCTGACATACTCATCATCTTGCCGTGTATCCATGATTAAATTCTCTATTCACAACATCAAATCACTGTCAAGGGAAAAGAAAAGAGCATCATTAAAATTAAATGCAATAAAATAATACGTGAAAAATTTGTGGGTCAGCGTTCCAGACCCGGAAATGAAAATCTGATAAAATGTGCTATTTTCACACTTATTTATGAAGTTCATAAGCTGAAATAGCAATACTTGCTGGTACGACGGTGCTAGCTCAAACATGCACCGATCTCCAAGAAAATTTACAGGGGTGTTTCCTAGATAAATACACAACACTAAAACTTTGAACAGCATTGTAGGACCATTTTTTGATTTTTGGAGGGCAACGGTCACACCCTAATGTGCACATTGACAGCTGGTGAAGTACTGTTAACATTAGAGCTGTCTTAAGAAGCTGAAAAGCATGTTGACAGAAAATTCAAGTAGTATTAAAAATATATTGGATATTATGAACTTCAGCCATGGATTACTTCAAGGTCATCCAGACTTGTCAACATTTGAGTAGCTTACTGTGAAAATGGCGGTTTAATTTAAAACATTAAAAGGTAGAATATCCTAAACTAGCCTAATAAATTTTTTTTTTTTTTTTTTTTTTTACCTAGTTCAGTCCTACAAAGCTTAGTTATAACAATCTGTGATAATTTGGCTTGCCTCAGCTTTTATGAAGCCTACTTCTAATTTTAGAAAATGTATGGTTTTTCATGACTGGGATAAATTAAAACCACAGGGTACAAGTTTTTCTAATTGTTTCACTCATCTAAATCCAATATTACAATGCAGTGTGGATGCCAATTAAAATGAAATTATTATTATTATAAAAAAAAAAAAAAAAAATTTATATATCTAGTGAATTATGATCATAATGACGTGGGAATTAATGATTTGTGGAGTAAAGCTGGTCAGTACTGTGCGAAGCTACTTTTAAAAAAGGCTTAGACTTAAGCTCTATAATTCTTTTAAGATTATAGGATTAGTTAATTTCAATTTGGCTTGGGTGAGTGACAGGGGGTCCGCAAACTTTCATGAAAATTTTGATGCAAAACAGTAAGAAACATTTCTTGTACATCTTACTGGCTCATGAATAATAAATATTACTAATAGACAAAGTGAGTAACTTATTTCAGTAGACATTAAGTTCATTGAGAACCAGTCAATTATTATTTATTATTAACCTACTGAACTGTTCAAAAAAAGGTGCCTCAGCTTATAACAGTTTCAAGTAGAAACAACATCCTGTAGCAGATGTAGGAATAAAGGCAGCCTTGAGCCTATGAAATAGTTTCTGCTCTGTAGATTTTGTTGCCTAATACTGTACTTTAATACTTCTCAAAGTAAATTGCATATGGACAGAGCCTGCAGTACTGCACCAATGGAAAAACTATACACGCTTACAATAGGGTATTGTATGCAGTGGCGTACTAAGGGGGTTGCGAGGGGTGCCATCGGGAGAGTTGAAATACCAGTACAAGTTTTCAAACCAAATGAAAAATTCGCCAAAGTAAGAAAAAATAATTTAAGATGTTCAAACTATTACAACAGCTTAATGTTAATTTCCACTATAAAATAAATTTTTATTTTTATTAGCAATACAAAATTTACAAACGAAAAATTAAATATTTGATAAAAATTACATCGAAAGGCAAATGTTTGTTGACGTTTTAGTCATCAGTTTGTTAAGCATAGCCAGCTGGCTGCAACTGACATTCCAAGTCTTGTTCACTTGACACTGTGACTCCACATACATGAGGTATGTTTCATTAAATAATTATGATAAAGCATAAAATACTGGTGTTTATAATAATATCATGGTACTTATACCAGTGTCCAGTAATTTTTGACAATGTGGTATCATAGTGATGAAGATACAAAGGAGGTGAATTTTGATGAGGTCATTGATCAATTTGCAGAAATTAAGGCTCGAAAGTAGAGACTGTGAATCCTCTCTATTTACCTTTGAAGAACAGGCAGTGTTGAGACTGGATTTCCTGCGTTTTTTGTATAAAATAAAATGCAGTATTACCTGTTCACTGAATTTTTAATGTCCTGCATTTTTCTTATTTCCAATTTGCTTGACAGTACTGTACTGTTTAAAAATCTACTTGCAAACATAATATTTTTCTGTGTGTTCAAATTTTAAAATTATTTATAGCAGGGGCCAAAGGAAGGATGCACCCCGGGTGCCAAATACTTTAGGTAAGCCCCTGATTGTATGTGATACCTTTATTTCATAATTAAATACAAATTATTAATTAATTGAATTAAATATCTACAAAATTGCCTCGGGATTGGCAACATAGCCTATTGGGAATGAAAATAATTATATACATACATAGAACCCATATGTAGGCATCAGGCCTGCTTGGTAACAAGAAAACCAAATTTATTATTTTGTGTTGAAAATTTTCCACTGCTGACTCATGAAAATTACATCAAGAGAAGTCAACAAACTTTGCGAATTCAGCAAATAATAAAATACGAAGATTATATTATACTGGCGGCACTCTGAGCTGCTTATGTTACAGCGATGCTCTAAGCAAGGAAGATGTCCTTTATCTTCCTATAAGTTTCTGAGTGAATTCCTCATAATATAAAAGCTAATAACAATAAAAAGGATAGGCCTATTCCTTCAGGTATTTAAGTAGTGACTGCCTATATTAGTTACCGTACATCAAATCAACTCATTGTGTAACTCCATCATACCACGGCCCTACATAAAAAAACATTGTTGCACCCTACATCGAAACAGAAGCAAGGCCCAATGAAATAATAAGGTAAGGCAATTCCTTTCTTTACCATTAAGCAGGGCAAATACCGAAGGCAAATAAATAGAGGTCCTTTGATGACATATATATATAACTCTCTACCGAAAAAATGTAGGGCTTTTGTCATTAACTCTCCACTGAAATATGCTGGAAATTTCCAACAGATGAGGGTATCAGGCAATCAACCCATAGCCCCTCTAGTTTTTTCACAGCACCATATCAGTGTTAAATTATATATTAGCCAATTACATTAAAACCCACATACCCTATAGTACTAAATTTTGCATCACAAATATTCTAAACTATATAAAAAGTTGCCTAGAACATCATGCTAGATTAATTACACTGGCCAACAAAATGAAACTTTTTTTTCTCATCACAAACATGATCACACTTTTCTTAATGCATTTTTCACGCTGATTCCGAATCTGGTTTTATTTCTTTTCTAGCACATATAGTTATATAGATACACTGGTTTTGATATTTTTAAGTTTTTGATATTGCTATAAGAAAATTTATGGATGTATAGATCACACTTAGGAATGCTAAACAACAAATACATCATATACCTTATTCAATGTACTTATAAATAAAGAATATATACATTATTTTATTAAAAGCGCTGTGTGTGTGATTTCCTTTTGTAAATTTGGCCTGGATTGTCACGATACAGCATCCAACAATGGTCCGCCATCATGCTTTCATTCCAATATCCTTGGTAGCGCTTCTCCATCATCTGAATATCTTGATGGAAGCGCGCTCCTTGCTCGTCACTCACTGCACCAAGGTTTTCAGGAAAGAAATCTAAGTGGGAATGCAGGAAGTGAATTGTTAACGACATTCGACACTCCATTTCTTTGAAGGCATCAAGGAGGTTCTTGACTCCATCCTTATACGCAGGTGACTTGTTGCTTCCAAGAAAGTTTTCACATATCCATTTGAACGCCAGCCAAGCCTTCAATTCCAGCGGACTTAGGACTTTTTCAAATTCAGTGTCATTCAAAACCTCCCTTATTTGTGGCCCAACAAAAATTCCTTCCTTCAATTTTGCTGCAGTAACCTTCGGAAATTTCCTTGAAAGGTATTGGAACCCTTCAGAATTGACTTTACCCATTGCTTTAACAAAATTCTTCATTAAACCAAGTTTAATGTTAAGAGGTGGCAGATAGATCTTTTGGGGATCCACTAAAGGAACAGACTGGACATTGCTTATCCCTGGGACATATGTATACCTAAGTGGCCAGTCACTTTTGGTGTAATGTTCTATAGTGGCGCGACTGTCCCACAGGCAAAGGAAACAACAAAATTTTGTGAATCCTGACTGCATACCCATAAGCATTCCTATAACTTTTAGATCTCCACAAACATTCCATTGATGACTGTCGTATTTGATTGCCTTAAGTAGTATATCCATATTGTCATATTTCTCTTTTAGATGGACGGAATGGGCAATGGGGATGGATGGCATTATATTACCATTATGCAAAAGAACTGCTTTCAGGTTTCTCTGCGACGAATCAATAAAGAGGCGCCACTCAGATGCCACATACGTCTGAGATATGGCTGTAAATAGTCCATTGATGTCATGGCAATAACAGAGAGGACCGTCTACTGAAAAGAATGCTGTTAATTCAAAATTCCGCTTTCGGTAGTAACTAATACGAACATTGTTCTCAAGTAAATTGTTCTCCTTTAGTCTTGAGGCGAGAAGCTCTGATTTCTCTTTATTCAGCGATAAGTCTCTAACAAGATCATTCACTGTCCTTGGGTTAACTTTTTAGGCTCTAAATGTCTACCTTCAAAAGTGTACTCTGGTTCTGTAGATGGTCCGGAAACGCCAGTTGCACCTTCATCACTTTCCATGTCATCTATGATAGAATCTAGCCTATCACTTGGGGGAATTGGAATGGGCAATGTTTCATCATGTTTTACTGGTCTACGTGCTGAATCCAAGTTTGGATATACAATCTGGTGTTTGTTCTTGGCAGAAAACCCCATTAAGTTCACACTACAAAAATAACAGTCTTCATGATGATCTCTTGGCTCCCTCCATATCATGGGTATGGCAAATGGCATTGAAGCTTTCTTTTTGTTAAGCCAATCACGTAATCCATTTGAACAGCCAGAACAGATTTGATGTGGCGCCCATGGTTTATCTTGGTCACCTAGATGGCAACCAAAGTATAGCTTGTATATTTTCTTAATGTCGGTTGTAATACTTCGTCGCTGTGTTTTAGTTGTCAACTGGCCGCATACGAAACAGAACTTGTCGGGGTCATTCTTACATTGTCGAGGCATGTTGACTGACCTGAGCAAACTATAAATTCAAAAAAAATGTACACCAACTTGACACAAGTTCTTGGACTGGACTGATCTTTTGACACACAAAGCACGGCGTTGCTGCCTGAATCACAATGCTGCTAGACGTAAAAGCTCGCACCTGAAATACATAAGATGTATAATTAAGATAATTGAAATAAATAAGATGAATAAACTAAAAAAAAACAATAAAATAAACACAATCAAATGTTGAAATATTAGTATTTTGCCTATTTAAAATGGTTAAATCTGTGTAGTTATATATATGCCTTCATCTTGAAAACTATACGTGCTAGAAAAATCTGAATGCAGTTTTGGAATCAGCGTGAAAAATGCTATCCAGCCACCACAAATTTTATTCTGATGAAAAATCTTTGTTGACCAGTGTTATCAAGCCTGAATTTTATATACAGGGTGTACATAAAGTCAGGATCTATTTTTGTGAAGCACTTTGAAATTATATGGAATTCAATCATAAAATGATAGTGGTAACATTTATTAAATAATTAAGAGTAGGATTCGATGTGACGCCCATCAGTATCCCTGCACAGCTCAAATCGTTCGGCAGCATAATTGCCATAGGTACAAAGAACCGGTATGTATGCATCGAGCCTCACATAGCAACAAGAAAACCCAATTTATTGTTTAGTCTTCAAGAGAGAAGTAGACCAAACAAAACTTTGCCAGATCAGCAAATAATGAAGATACAACGCAAAAAGGAACGGCTCTCGGAGCTGTTTATTTGTACAGCAAACGCTTTAAACAGGGAAGATGTGCTTTTGTCTTCCCTAAAGTTCTGAGTGAATTCCTTATAATAAACTTAATACATAAAATAAGGATAGGCCTATACCTACAAGTGTTTATATTGTGACTGCCTATATTAATTACATCAAGTTAACTCATCGCGTAGCTCCATCGTGGCGGCCCTACACCGAAAAAGATCGTGACGCCCAACATCAAAGCAAACTAAGATCCAGCAAAAAATAAGGTGGGACAATTTCTTTTCATTCACATATAGGCATCTAAAATCCTGACACTAAAATTACCATAAACAATTAAATATAAAGAGGTCCTTTAAAGACCTACATATTCATAACAAACTAACGAAAAAACATAGGGCTTTTGTCGTTTAACTCTCCACTGAAATCTGCTGGAAATTTCCAACGGATGAGGGTATCAGGCAATCAACCCATAGCCCTATATAGTATGGAAAACTGATGAGTGGGTAGTTGGGAGGTAACGAAAATGGTTCACTGAGTAGGTAGGTAGTTAATCTAACAATTATTAAATTCCTTTTATGTCAATAACTGGGTGGATGAAACCAATTGGTTGCTCACCAGAGTTATTCTCCACACTAGTATTTATATACTGTGTGACAATTGCGTGCTCGGTAATAGATATACATTACCGCTCAACCAACCGGGAAAAAAAACCAAGACTACGCTGGTGGAAAAAGCCCCGCGAAGAGGAGAACAAAGGAGAACGAGGAACGGGGCGAGAGGACGCAACTGGAAAAGGGACGAGAACGGACACCGAAGAAAGATCCCCACCAGCAAGTACGCTCTTGACAATTACTCAAGGAGAAAAGAGACTCTAATAACTAGCAGTAAGTGACTAATTGTGTTTTTAACCCAGGTTTACATAGATTCATTAAATTAAGCTGGGTCAGACAACTTAGGCCTACATTGTGGCCTAAGACCCAGCATCAACTCATAGCTTAACAAAGGTGAAGGTAGATTGCCCTAACCTAATTTGGTGAGGAATCCTACTGTGGACCTCAATTTATCTGCCCGCTCTGGACCATTTCCGGAATCTCTAGGCTGACCCCTCTAGGCTAGACTTGATCTACTCTATAGTTAGACTGGAGATATAAGGGGTGGGTTAATTGTGGACCAATTCATACAGATCATTTTTCGCATTGGTGGCCCGTGTGGGGAATTTACAAACCTTAACCTTACTTAACAAAAATTGCAGAATTAGGCTAAATGGTCTAGCCTAAGCCTAACCTAATCAAGCCTAATTAGGTCTACAACCTAGGGCCTAACTAGGAAACATTTACATTTAAGGAGTCTCATTCTCTTATAAGCTTAGACCTGAGTGAGTGACACATAAGTACTTGGTGGGGATTAAACCAAATTTAAACGACTGTTTTGTCTGTGCTCTCTCTTCTCTCGTAATTTCTTCTTGTCCTCTATTTCATTACGATCCCCAGTTAAACAATTTTGACTTAGACATGGACAGTGCGGAATTGAAAAAGTTAAAAAAGAAAAGGGGGGCAAAGTTGGGAGCTGTTACAAAGGCTGTGAACACTTTTAACAATATTACACAACCAGGTAAGGAAGATTTAGAGTGTGTAATTCTTAAATTGGAAACTAAAAAGAAGGAAATAATAGCAATTAATGAGAGTATTTCAGAGTTAGTTGAATCCGAAATGGCTGAAGAACAATTGATAGACCTTTACGCTGATAATGATGATCAGGTAATCTCAATTGAACAGCAAATAAGGAGACTACGGTCTCGTTTGACTGACTTAACACCAAATAAACCTAATTCTGATTTTAATCAAAGTAGAGCTAACCTTCAACAAAATTTAAGTGGAATGCTAAATCCTGAGTCAAGAATTGAGGGCTCAGTTACCCATTTTGCTAGTACCAACATTTGAAGGGGACACGGTACAATTCCCATCTTTCATTGACAAATTTGAGAGTTTAATAGGTAATAAACCTTATATTTCAACTGTTGAAAAGTTTAGCTACTTAACTAGTTTCCTTAAAGGCCCAGCCTATAACCTGATAGCCTATTTACCAGCCGTAGGGAATTCATATGAAGTAGCTATTGATCTCTTAAAACGTAATTACATTAATAAAGATGAGATTGTATATGAATTATCTCAACAAATTTTTGATTTTGCACCCATAAAAGATAACCATAGTGATATGGAAAATTTTTATACAAAATTAGAAGCTATTATAGGACAACTGGTTAGCAATGAGATAGATATTAAAGCTTCATCTTGGATTATACAAGGCATAGTTCTTAAGTGCCTTCCTTTGAGGGTTAAAGATATTTTAATTCTAAAGACGGGAGAAAATTATCCTAATCTTGAAGATATAAGAAAACACTTCCCCAATATCCTAACTAATTACAAATTGAGAGATTTTCCAACACGAAATAAGACCCAGACTATGGATAAACCAAAGACTGTTCCCAGAGACCAACTAGCTACAGCCAAACAGACAAAATTTGATACTGTAGAATCATATGTGACCAACTGTAATACACGAACACCTACATTACAGAACTTTAATGTAACTGCTGCCTCAACTTACACACCACATTGCAAATTTTGTGCAAGTAATGAACACAGTAGTACTGGGTGTGACAAATATTCAGACTTTAACCAAAGAGCTAAAAGATGTGAACAGTTGAACCTATGTAAAAAGTGTACTGGCCAGGGACATTATAAGAAAGACTGTAAATCTAGGTTAAGATTCAAGTGTAAGTTTTGTAAAAGTTTACGACATGTCCCATCAATGTGTGATTCACCAAAGTGTCCAAACAATAGTACTCAAACTCAAAAGATACCTCCACCAAACAAAGGTAATCAAGAAAATGCCACTTTCATGGGACATTCTGTTTGTTCAAACAACGTAACAAAAAACACTGAGATTCTTTTACCAACTATTACTTTGGACTTAGTGAATAGTGAGGGTAGCACCACTCCAGTGAGATGTCTTATAGACTGTTGTTCTCAACAAACATTTGTTTCACAAAATGTAGTAAATAAATTGGGTTTGACACCAAACCCGAATGAACAAAAACTCAATATTGCATCCTTTGTTAAGGATAACTCGGACAAAAATAGCTATAAGACAATTGACCTGGAACTACAGTTAGAAAATAAATTAGAGAAAATTGAAGCAGTTATTATTTCTAAAGTAGGACAAAACAAACTGGTTATACCCAAACTAGAACAAACCATAAATCATTTGGGAAAACACTACAAAATAGCTGATAGACATATCACAAACAACACAGTAGCTAACATTGAAATGTTAATGGGGGCAGATTATATTAATCTTATTCATAAGGGCATAGTGAAGATAGGTAATGGTATAGCTATTCAGACTCCATCAGGGATAGCCCCTTTGGGTGATCTATCCAAATACAACCTAGACCTAAACCAAAATAGTTCATGACCAACAAATACTATGTGCCTCAACTCAGTCCTACATAACACCTGTAAGAATAGCAACACTTTGAATAATATTATCTCAACTGAGAACATTAATTCATCTTTATCAAATGAAACTTTGGATGAGGCAATTCAAACTTTATGGTTGCTAGAATCTGTGGGTATACATGACACAAATCAAACTTCAGAAGATCAGTTAATGGTAGAAAGATTTGAAGACACCATTCAGTGCAAAGACAATAGTTTTTATTGAGTTACCTTGGAAAATAAATTGTCCAACTTTAAGAGATAATCTCAAAGTAGCTAAAGGACATTTATATAAAGTAATGAAAAAACTCAAACAAGATAATAATATAAAAACATATAATGATGTCTTCAAAGAACAGCTACAGAAAGGCTTCATTGAAGAAGTAACAAATAACCCTTTTAAAAAAGATGGTTGTCATTATTTAACCCACAGGGGGGGTCTATCGACAAGATGCCCCAACAACAAAACTCAGAGTAGTATATAACTGTAGCCTCAAAGACAGTGATAAACACAGTTTGAATGATTGCCTGATTGAGGGTCCTAATCTCATTTCTGACCTTGTGAAGATCTTACTGAGGTTCAGGTTAGATAAATATGCCGTACAAAGTGACATTTCAAAGGCATTTTTAGAATAAATCTTAAAAATGAATATGATAAGAACCAACTTAGGTTCTTATGGTTCAAGGATCCATTTGATTTGAATAAAGGGTTCATAACCTATAGATTTAATGTTGTGTTGTTTGGAGCCAATTGCTTACCTAGCCTATTAGCATTGACAATTAGACATCATTTAAACCAGTTTAATAACTCTTTAACATTGAACTTCCTTAAGGAACATTTTTACGTAGACAATCTAATAGGCTCAACAACAACAAAATCTGAATTATCTGAAGTCTATGAACACTCTCAAAACATTATGCAACAAGGTAACTTTGAACTTAGAGAGTGGATTTCAAATGATGAGGATTTAAACAAAACGATTTTAAAGGATAATAATGGTCTTACTAAGCATCAGACAGAGTTAAAACTTTAGGTATGAACTGGTATTTGGATGCAACTTCTAACAGTCATGATTCAATCTGTACTAAAGGTTTTAAACTTGATGAGGAAGCAAATACTAAAAGACAAAATTATCAGAGGCTTCCAAAATTTTTGATCCCATGGGTCTATTCCTGCCTTCAACAATAAAATCAAAGATTCTCCTCCAAGAAATTTGGAGGACAAATGTTGGGTGGGATGATCCAATAACAAATGAAAAAAAAATCTTGGAAGAAGTTAGCTGCTGATTTAACAAAACTGCAGAACATTAAAATTCAAAGGTGCTGTGGGTTTAGGGATAAGCCCCAGAGACTTCATGTGTTTGCTGATGCAAGCACACAAGCTTATGGGTGCTGTGCGTATCTTGTAAGCCCTACAGAAAGTCATCTAATTTATGCAAAAGGGAAAGTTGCACCTCTCAAACCTACCCGAACCATACCTCAATTGGAACTATTGGCTGCTGCATTAGCCATTAAAACCATTTCATTGCTTAAGGATGCTTACCATGATGTGAACATAACTCATATCCACATCTGGCTTGACAGTCAGATTTGTCTTGCCTGGATACGGAATGATAGCATTAATAGTAAGAATATCTTTGTAAGAAATAGGCTAAAAGAAATAGCTGAAGCTAATGAAAGCCTACAAGTAAACTTTCACTATGTTCCAACTAAACAAAATCCAGCAGACTTTCTGACCAGAGGTTTATCCTACAAGTTGTTGAAGTCAAACAAAACTTGGTTTATAGGACCTAAGTGGCTCTGTAATACAGACCAATGGCCTGTGGAACAAGTTAACTTGACATTAAATTTAATCTTTTCAAATGAAAAGGTTGAACCAATCACTAATTATGAAATTTATTCTGATTTCAACAAACTTGTCAGGGTTACAGCCTACTGTTTGAGGTTTGCTCACAACTGTTTAACTACAATTAACAAACAGCTAAATAAAAACAATCATAATTATACAGAAGTTGCAACCAAATACTGGATCGGCCATGCACAACAAAAAGAGTACAATAAAGAGTTAGAATTCTTAACTAATGGGAAACAAACAAAAGAACCTGTACCATCAGTAGTTGTGGATCTAAACTTGTTCAGAGATGAGGAAGGCCTTCTAAGGTGTAAAGGGAGATTAGACAAATCAAAACTGTCATACAAAAGCAAACATCCAATCCTTTTACCTAGATTTAGCTATTTGACAACATTAATCATCAGAAAAACACACAATGATGTATATCATATGGGGGTACCACAGACACTAACTACATTAAGAAAAACTTATTGGATACCCAAGGGAAGGATCACTGTTAAAACAGTCCTGAGTGAGTGTGTCACATGTAGGCGTATTCATGCTAGGCCCTATAGGAAACCAAATCCTCCTGCTTTGCCAGAGGAGAGAGTTACTCTCAACAGACCCTTTGAGACTGTAGGCATTGACTATACAGGAGCATTGACTGTAGGGGTGGGTGACACTGAACAAAAAATGTACATTGTACTGTTTACATGTGCTGCCTCACGAGCTGTTTATCTGGATGTTGTGGAGGACCTTACAGCAGAATCTTTTGTTGCTGTCTTTAAGAGATTCTGTGCACGACATTCAGTACCCAAGACAGTTTGGACTGACAATGCTACATATTTCAAGGCTGGTGAACAAGTCATCCACGACTTGTTAAGCAATGAACTCACACAATTATATATACAAAATTCAAACATAAAGTGGAAGTATATTCCGGTTGCCTCTCCTTGGTATGGTTCTATCTGGGAGAGGAATATACAAACAGTAAAGAATTGCTTGAAGAAAGCAATTGGTAAAAAACAGATACACTTATTCGGGTTGCTCACTCTCCTGGCTGAGATTGAGAACATCATTAACAATAGACCACTCACTTATGTGAGTGACAACATTAATGACCGGAACCATTAACTCCAAATCATTTGATTCGGGGGAGAACAAGTTAGTCTCCTGCCGGACTACATATAGACTCTTCAGAAGACCCAAACTGGACTCAACGACATGATGAGCTCCAGACTAAGTTACAACATTTAACTAGAGTTAAAGCTCATTTCATTAAACAGTGGAAAACTGAGTACTTGATGGGTCTAAGGGAGAGACATAAACAAATGACTAAGAAGGATTGGTCTGACACAATTAAGGTAGGGGACCTTGTTCTCATACATGACAGTACTCGAAGACAATACTGGCCTCTGGCTAGAGTTTCAGAACTCAGACCAGGGGCAGACGGGGTAACAAGAGTGGTCAAATTAAGGACTTCAACGGGTGACACAACAAGAGACATTTCTCTTTTTTACCTTTAGAGTCTGGACCCAAAACAATGGACTTTGGAGAACCTTCTCCACTGACAGTAACAACTGGAGACACTGAACTTCCAGTAACTATTCCTTTGACAGTAGGAGTGGTAACGCATCCTACTACAACATTGACAGACACAAGACCTCAGCGACAAACAGCATTAAAGGCGCGACTATTTTTACAACAAAAAATAGATGCTGGGGAATTGTAATTTTATCTTCTAACTTTCATTTTTCTTTCTTATGGTAAAGACCATAGACAGTTTCATCCTATGGATGTATATTTTCTCTTCTAATTAAATGCTACACCTTCTCCATGAGAAGGTGAGGATAGGCACTGTTAATCACATTAACAGGCATTTACAGTCAAATAGTTAGCTAGTCTACACTCAGACATAAAAATTGGTGACAATGACACCAAAATTTTTATCTCCCAAGGACCCCAGTATATGGAAAACTGATGAGTGGGTAGTTGGGAGGTAACGAAAATGGTTCACTGAGTAGGTAGGTAGTTAATCTAACAATTATTAAATTCCTTTTATGTCAATAACTGGGTGGATGAAACCAATTGGTTGCTCACCAGAGTTATTCTCCACACTAGTATTTATATACTGTGTGACAAGAGCGTGCTCGGTAATAGATATACATTACCGCTCAACCAACCGGGAAAAAAAACCAAGACTACACTGGTGGAAAAAGCCCCGCGAAGAGGAGAACAAAGGAGAACGAAAACGAGGAACGGGGCGAGAGGACGCAACTGGAGAAGGGACGAGAACGGACACCGAAGAAAGATCCCCACCAGCAAGTACGCTCTCGACAATTACTCAAGGAGAAAAGAGACTCTCTAATAACTAGCAGTAAGTGACTAATTGTGTTTTCAACCCAGGTTTACATAGATTCATTAAATTAAGCTGGGTCAGACAACTTAGGCCTACATTGTGGCCTAAGACCCAGCATCAACTCATAGCTTAACAAAGGTGAAGGTAGATTGCCCTAACCTAATTTGGTGAGGAATCCTACTGTGGACCTCAATTTATCTGCCCGCTCTGGACCATTTCCGGAATCTCTAGGCTGACCCCTCTAGGCTAGACTTGATCTACTCTATAGTTAGACTGGAGATATAAGGGGTGGGTTAATTGTGGACCAATTCATACAGAGCATTTTTCGCAATAGTTTTTTCACAGTTTATATTCAATCATTTCTTGTGGATCCATTTCTGCTTGTTCTGTAAAAATAGCTGAAAGATGATCTAGTGCTGGTGCTCCAGGGCACAGTTCACACCGTTGTAGCATACAGTCTTTTGACTCCAAATTGCAAACACATTTTTGCATCAGCATTTTGTAATCCTCATGAATATCAGCTCCAGCCAACATCAGTTTCACATTTTGGTGAATTGTACATACACCAACTGTCACACACACCTTTGGTCAAAGTTCACAGAACTTAGAGAAGCCAATTTCAGGGCCATTTCGATCTTTGTAAGCAATATACATTTCTTTCAAATTGCTGAGCAGCAGTCTTTTTTGTTTTTGAAGCTTTTTTCCATCAATCCTGACAGACACCCAATCTTTCTTCCCTGGGCACATCTGGCTGAGTTCATCATCTTCATAAAACTTTTGAACTTTTACTACTACTTCCTCAGGCAGTATTTTTCCTTTCTTTTTTCCTGGTATTGCAAGAATACCTGACTCTGCTTTCAACTTCCTGGCTGTTTTAACCATTCAAAGAGAAACTTGAAATTCTTCTGCTGTTTGTTGCATAGACCAGCTGTTAGGCTCCAGAGTTAGAATCTGCAGTTTCTTTTCTTTGTCTGATAATCATTTGGCTTTTCAATTCTTCCAACAGTATTTCATAATCTTCACAATTTCTGCACCTCTGCTGACTTGTGCTAGCTTCCATTTCACCCATATCAATCCCTGTAAGAGCTGCCATTTTCTGACCAATAGCTTCTTGTGCTTGTTTTCTTTCTTTTGACATATCCTGGTAATCTCTCTCACTCACTTTTTGTGGCTTTACAGGGGAAATGTCAAGTGCTGACAGCTGGTGTCTAGTTTCTGCTTTTGTGCTTCTGGTGGATCAAATGATTCATTTGATGATGTTGAACTGATTCTTTGTATTTCAGCCCTCTGTTTCCTGCAAACAGGACAAAGTTTCTGTCCAGGCTTGATGTCTTTGCCAGTCTCTTCCTTCAACAGGTCAGCTGTTGCAATGTCAATTGCCCAAAGTGATTTTTTGGGTAATGTTGATTTATGATATTCAAATGGGTTGCAACAGTGCTTCTGCAGACTCTCATGGTCAAAAGAAGCTGTTTATGATGCAAGCATATGCATGCATCTTCCTTAAATTGGACTACTACTATTCCTGTTCAAAGAAAAAGTAGTAGTCTTTCCTGAACTGTCAGCTCTGTCAACAGCTTCAAACCACATTTTCTGGAATATGTTTTCAGATGACACTCTGTTCCCTCTTTATTTCCAATAGTACAAGCTTCCAGTTTTCTTTCAGTTTCCATGGGTTCTCCCACATGAACATTACTAGTATCTGATGATTCGGCCATTTTCAGTTTTGATCTGAAAACAATAATAGTCATGTATTACATATTGTTGAACATAAATAAAAATATTATGTATAGCCTAGCACATAGCACCTAGTCCTGCACTATATATATAAATTGGTAATAAGAACAAAAGAAAAAAACATTGTGCCAATGAAATAACAATTATAATGCTAGAAACATCACACGGAACAAAATTTCAAGGCTCTACTAGACCTACAAAAAAGCAAGACACCAAAATAAAAAACTAGGCCCTAGTATTTCAGGACATGCTCTTCTCATTGGTTTTTGTTAGAGTATGGTGCGAGCTGTCCCACATGATCATTTTGAGCTTTAAAGATTGGACGTTTTTGTCACAAATTAATTTTGGCCATTTTTGATGCCTTATATCTCAGCAACTAGAACAGGTAGGAAGATCCGGATTGAAACATTTTGTAGCATATGGGCAGTACTTTCTTGGTTTCTAACAAAAGCTCACAGAGTCAAGTAGATCCAGAGCTATAATTTTCTAAACGTGGCTTCCCAGGAATCAAAATGTAATTTGAAGCCTAATTTGGGGATATTTTATGGAAAATCTATACTTCCTAGAGCTCTAGTAATGTGAGTTTTGAAATCTACAGTAAATTTTGACCCTAGGAGCATATTTTCAGAGCAGAAGGATTTGTTATTATGGAATGCTGACTAGCTAAAAATGGCACAAATAATTCGGTGCTCAATGTGATGGACAAAGTAGCCCATGTGACAGAACCACAAGAGATATGGAACTAACACTTTGCAGAACTAACTTTAAGGCTGAAAGGAATCTGTGAGCAAAGTTGAACAAAATCTGACATGGTGAGGTGGGGCACTTTTCCAAAATTGGTCCGCTTGATGTGGAATGACCCAAAACAATGGCAAAATATGACAAAAACTATCTAACACCACTGAACTTAATGCAGTAGCAGGACTGAGACAAAGGGTGATGCGAGAGGAGGGAGATGCAGGAATGTTGGATGTGTAGGAGAAGACACTAGAGGCATGCATACAGTACTACTGTATTAGAGCCATTTGGTGGACCATGTATAATCGGTAAATTTTTACAAGTGGACATAACAGGCTTTGTAAATCAAAACTATGTTTTTCTGATGGTTTTTGATGCAGTATGAACAAAGGTTAATTTCATTCAAACAACATCAAAAACAATCGGAAAAACATAGTTTTAATATGTAACCTAACCTAACCTAAAATTCTAAAATTCCTCAAAAGCCTGTAATGTATGCTTGTAAAAAAAGGTGCTTGTAAAAAAAGGTATTTTTTTAACAAGAGTACATTATAGGCTTTTGAGGAATTTTGGAATTTTAGGTTAGGTTATATAGGTAGGTATTAAAACTATGTTTTTGATGTTGTTTGAATGAAATTAACCTTCGTTCAAACCACATCAAAAACCATCAGAAAAACAGTTGATTTACAAATCTGTAATGTACACTCATAAAAATTTACCATATAATCAAATTTTCTACTTTCAGCAAATAATTGTTTGTATTTATTTTTGTGTTATAAGCAAGTTCACGCTGGGCAAACACGCATTGGATGAGGTTTTACTGTATTGGGTTATTGGGAGCATAATGTTTCTGTTGTACAAAGCTGCTGATGCTGGGTTGTTCTATCACTAATGGGTCATTCCATGTCAGTTCAATGGCGAAAAAAACTTGACCATCACTGATTTTTTTGAAAATTGCACACTTATAGATCTCTGTGAGAAAAACAGAATGACGCTTGTTTCAACACTAGGTCATATGGTTCCAGAGATATGGCCATTCGAATTTTGTAAAAAAAGGTCAATTTCCAAGGTCATACCATATTTCAACATGAAATATCTCAGCTCCTATTGCACTTACAGAGACCATTTAAACACTATTTTAAAGCTTTTAAGCAGATCTATAACTTGTTTCTATTCATATTTCACCTCAGTTATCAAAAAAAAAGTTGATCTTATTTTTTACCTTTGACCTTGTGTAGGTCATTTGATGTCACAACCGATTTTTTTCTCCTTTTACCCAATTTTGAGTACACATGTCTACCTTAACCTAAAACAAGATTTTTAGTGTTGATTAAGTTACTATAGATGCTACAGCCATTTCAGTGGACCATACCCACCTCCATTTTGACCAAGTACCTTTTTCCACCAAACTTTGGAGCACTGTATCTTTGGAACTATTTGAGCTAGTGTTGAGAAAAATACCATTAGATTTTTCTTACTAAGATATATAATGTCTGTTAATTTAAAAAAAAAAAATTGGTAATTATCTTACCTAACCCAGTTATTTGGTTGAATAAGTATCCAGCCCTATTATAAATTTTTTTTTTTTTGTATATTTCAGAGAATTATATAATATAGGTAATTTAAATTACATAATTAATTTATATAGACATTCAAAAGTGTGAAGAACTTCGAACCTGCTATCCTGTTTAAAGGTAAAGTTATGTACGTATATAAGCAATGCTGGGCAACCGCACACCAAATGGGAGGTTCGCACCCGCACTTCCGCACCCACACTTTAGCCTCTTCCGCACACCTCTAAGTTTTCGCACTTCCGCACAACCGCACCCTATTTACATATATAAAGTTTTATCGCAAGGAATATATAAGTTTCCATTAATATATTATACTTTTATAACTTTTATTTAATATTAATTGTGAAAATAAAGTTTTAATACAATAAAGTCATTTTTTTGTTATGAGAGGTCAGAAAATTACTAGAATACAATATCATTTAATTTTATTTTATACTAATACTATATTACTTTATTCACAGCTACTCAAATACAAAAGATACAATACAATACAATAGTAAAAAAGTGTATTTAGCACGGGTGTGCGGACCAATCCGCACACCTTCTGCACCCGCACCTCCGCACCTTTTTACCGAGGTGACCGCACACCGCACACCATTTCGCACGTCCGCACAGTGCGAATGTGCGGAAGGTGTGCGGAACTTGCCCAGCACTGTATATAAGTACCTTATAATAGGCTATAGGTACTACCCTATAGAATAAGTTCAGTTTTAAGAGTTAGATGAGTTTTAATAGAATTACTTAACTTTGTGTATTTATTCATTGTGTACAACAGTATGTACCCATGTGAAAATAAACTTATTTAAACCTTGGAACAAGGATTTTTTTGGCATCTATATTTATTCCAATCTGTAAATCAAACTGCACATTTTTTCTTGTTGTAGACCTCTGAAACAAGATCAGTAGGTCCCAAATTTTATTTGTGCCATCTAAGCAAAAATAGCTTTTAACAGGGTTGGATACAATGAATAATTGTAATTGTATTTTTAATTAAGTGATCCTAATTTCCATTAATTGTAATTTATTCAAAATAAAATAAAAATAAATATTTTTATTTTATTTTGAATCAATTACAATTAATGGAAATTAGGATCAATTAATTAAAATACAGTAACGGTTCAGAATAGGGGTGCCACCTCAATTTTTGTTGTTTCCACCAAAACATGCTAAAACCATTGGTTTCCTATTGTTTAGGATGAATGTGACCATCGCCATTACAGTAAATCATTGCTTGAAGTGATTTCACCCCTCCATCCCCTCCTACAATCTGGGGGGGACCACCGTGGGAACTAGGGGTTTTGGGTGGGGGGAACACAGCACAAGCAATAATTTACTGTAATAGCAATGGTCAGATTTATCCTAAACAACAGGAAACCAATGGTTTTAGCATGTTTTGGAGGAAAAAACACGGTAATTATTTACATTACTGGATGTATTTATTCCGAACATTTTTTACACATCAAATAGTACTAAAAGATGCATAAAAATGTGCAAATAAGTAATTAACCTAACCCAAGTTAATGAGGGGGGCTGCGCCCCCCCAACCCCCCCCTTATCATGATTTTAGGCTCAATGTTCACCACACTATCACAGGACAAATAGACAGAGGTAACTTTTATCAATTTGTGGTCTGCAAGTAATTTAATTAGTTTCATCTGATCCTCCAACATGGCCGCGAGCTCTACTAGCATCACCGCATAGCCATCACAGACCTAAGCCATTTTCAAACTGAAGTGAATGAACAATAGTAGGGTTGCCAACTCAAAATTTCCTAGATTCATACCCAAAAAGCACTGAAGTAGCTATATATATATTTTCGTAATTTTATAACTTCGTTTTTTTGACTATGCAACACATGCAATCAACGTATTTTAACGAGAGAAACAACTTTGTCTCTATGTTTTTTTTCGAAATTTTGCTTAATTAAGTGGCGCCCATATTCTGAACTATTACCAAAAATACAATAATTATTCATTGTATCCAACCCTGTTAAAAGCTATTTTTGTTTAGATGGCACAAATAAAATTTGGGATCTACTGATCTTGTTTCAGAGGTCTACAACAAGAAAAAATGTGCAGTTTGATTTACAGATTGGAATAAATACAGATGCCAAAAAAATCCTTGTTCCAAGGTTTAAATAAGTTTATTTTCACATGGGTACATACTGTTGTACACAATGAATAAATACACAAAGTAATTCTATTAAAACTCATCTAACTCTTAAAACTGAACTTATTCTATAGGGTAGTACCTATAGCCTAGTATAAGGTACTTATATACGTACATAACTTTACCTTTAAACAGGATAGCAGGTTCGAAGTTCTTCACACTTTTGAATGTCCATATAAATTAATTAATTATGTAATTTAAATTACCTATATTATATAATTCTCTGAAATATACAAGAAAAATTAAATTTTATAATAGGGCCGGATACTTACCGTATTCGACCAAATAACTGGGTTAGGTTAGGTTAGATAATTACCAATTTTTTTTAAATTAGCAGACATTATATATATCCAGGGCCGGTTTTAAGCCGATTAGACCGATTTGTTCAAATTGGGCCCCGCGCCCCGAGGGGACCCCGCGCACGCGCTCGAGTGGGGGACGCTATGATGAATTAATGAGTGTCCAGTGTGCACGAAGTTTCTTGTTACTGTGAAGGCAGTGAAACTATTCAGTCCGTCCTCGTATATCTACGTATGTTTCAATGTTTTATTGCTAATCGTTTGTTTATTTGTTTTGTAATTTCAGTTTATCGTCGCCGTTTAGCTTTTTTAAAAAAAAGGTAATTTGTGGACGATATTCAAACCCTCAACACAGAAAGAGCGCTGTTAATGAGATTATATAACATAAAGCTTGGAATGTAAAGTTGTGTTGTTTGTTAAATATGTCCAAATTGTTTATATGTCCAAACTGCAAACTTGAAGTGTCTTAAGCCTGCATGTAACAGAGAAACGTGGTGGTAAGTAGATCCTACATATTAAATTAACTAGTTTTTGCCTCATTATCATAGAGAGCATTTACATTTCTATTTACTAGAGCTTGTTCTTTTGCCCCCTGCGCTTTTCTTCTTACTCCCAGGCTTTTAAAAATCATGAAATCTTTTGCTTTAATCATTAGATGCATACATGCACATCTTTATTATTTTTCAGTGCCAGGGAGTCTTTATTGTGAATGATTTTGTTTTTTGTTTTGTAATTTCAGTTTATCGTCGCCGTTTAGCTTTTTTAAAAGAAAAGTAATTGAAAAAGCCCTTACATCATCGTCATCATGGCAAGCACAAGCAGAGATAGAGAGAAAGGGCGAAAGTATTTCAGCGGCAATCAGAAACGAGCACTGGCCAAGGCTAAGGCAGCTGAAAATGAAAAACAAAGAGGTGCTCTAGCGAAATTTCTTGTCACTCCAACTTTGAAACGACAACGGGTAGAGGGCCCCGCTAGGCGCTAACAATTTTCTAATTGGGCCCCGCACTTCCTAGCGCCGGCCCTGTATATATCAGTAAGAAAAATCTAATGGTATTTTTCTCAACACTCTAGCTCAAACAGTTCCAAAGATACGGTGCTCCAAAGTTTGGTGGAAAAAGGTACTTGGTCAAAATGGAGGTGGGTATGGTCCACTGAAATGGCTGTAGCATCTATACTAACTTAATCAACACTAAAAATCTTGTTTTAGGTTAAGGTAGACATGTGTACCCAAAATTGGGTGAAAGGAGAAAAAAAATCAGTTGTGACAACAAATGACCTACACAAGGTCAAAGGTCAAAAATAAGATCAACTTTTTTTTTTACCACTGAGGTAAAATATGAATAGAAACAAAGTTGTAGATCTGCTTAAAAGCTTTAAAATAGTGTTTAAGTGGTCTCTAAGTGCAATAGGAGCTGATATATTCCATGTTGAAATATGGTATGACCTTGGAAATTGACCTTTTTCACAAAATTTGAATGGCCATATCTCTGCAACCATATGACCTAGAGTGTTGAAACAAGTGTCATTCTGTTTTTCTCACCGAGATCTATAAGTGTGCCAATTTTCAAAAACATCAGTAATGGTCACGTTTTTTCGACCCAAAATTCCGTTGAACTGACATGGAATAACCCTAATGTGTTATCCCTGGGCTGTTTCACAGTAACTTTCTTCAGTTGTTCTGGGTGTTTCCTCTGCAGCAGGTAAGAATTTCCTAAATTATAATTATCATCATGAGGCAGTCACAGAGTTAAATATAAGAAAATACATAGTATCATTTTCATCAATTCAGGGATTTTCTTAAATGCATCAAGGCCCTAGTAGCCAATTTAAAAAAAAAAAAAGATATTATAGTTTCAACCACAACTTCATTACTACATATTTGATATGTTGTTTACCTGTATCGCTTAATTTCGGACAACTTTTTCTAATACTACTTCCGTCGCAAATGAATAATAACGGAGATAATAAATATAATAATTTTTGGTCCGTCATATTGTCTCAGTCTAGCCATGGGTACAGTGTGTGAAAGTTGTGCTCTTACTCCGTTTGAAGCGATTCATAATTTTTTTAAGAATAACTGACTTGTTAGGTCAACTGAATGCCCGGTTAGGGCAACTGTACACCCTTGATGATTGGTTAGGTTAAGTCATGATATTTTTGTTACCGTAGTTTAACAAAACAAGTGATTTGCGATGGAAATGGATGCCAAATTTGAATGAATCGCATCAAAAAACATAAGTTTCATGTTCAAAACGAATTGGGGCCAAAACTGCAAATTTACCAGGTTCAGTTCCTAGGTTTTCCGTTCGTTTCTGATGTGATTCATCTGAAAATGACATTCATTTCCATCGCAAATCACTCGTTTTTGACCCCCCCCCCCCACCCAAAAACCCCGATTTCCCATGCATTCCCCTATATTGTGTGGGGGGAGGGGGGATCATAAAAACGAGTAATTTGCGATGGAAATGAATGTCATTTTCGGATGAATCACCTCAGAAACCACCGGAAAACCTAATTTTTATTTTTCAAAATGAGTTGTGGTTGAAACTATAAATTTACCAAAAACAAAAGGATAATTGGCCTGAAAAAATCTGCAATGATCAAAGTGCCCAAGATTCTTTTTTTTGGTTAATATTCGTTTTAGTGCTTTGTTCGTTTTTGATAAGAGACATTCTATGACAATTTAACATATAAATTCGTATTCAGGACACCTTGAAACCTCAGGGAAACTGATAAAAATCAAGGAAATGCAGTAATTATTTTTTACGGAAAAAAAAAAATTAGACATAAAAAGCAGCCATTATAGGCCATTGACCGAGTGTTTACCTCTTTCTGCTGTTAAAATTTTGCCAGTCCTCGTCTTCTCCAGTTTTATGGGGAGACATCTCGTGGCAGAATTAGGAAATATAGGTCAAATCAGCCAATTAAATCTGGTTTTTGTTTCATGTTACCTTATCCGACCAATCAGAGACGTGTATTTTGAATCTCCAATAATGCATAATCATTCCAAAATCCTTTTCAGTTCGGTTTTCGCTATGGTTTGTCTTGGGTGTGATTTAGATTACTAAAAAAAAGAAGACGGTGCTGAAGTTTTCTTTACCAGTCATGGTGTTTTACCTACTCCTGTTATTTGTCCGCAGTATGGTCAATTGGTCATGAGTGTAATTATAGAAAAGTTGCTGACCAATATTATTGCAGAAGATTGACTAGGGATGAGCGCGGCAGAAAAAAAAAGTGTTTCTTCTTTATTTCCCGTCAAAAGGGCACGTGAGATGAAAAATCCCACCTCAAACTATGGCAAAACTTATTGTACATTGGGTTATTCTTGACAAAGCATTCGACACAGCTAGATGCACAGCTCTATTTAGCATTGGCTTCTGAGAGTGCGGTTAATTGGAGGAGTTTTTGCTTCGACTTCTGTGAGCATTGGCTAGGCCAACAAGTTCAAATTGGTGGGCCTGGCAAAATCGTCTATTTATTCCTGTTGGTCGCCGCTGATTTGTACAAACATCCCAACGCTGCTATTTAAGGTAAGAAATTACGAAAAACCGCGGGTTAGGTTAGGTTTGAACCAAAACACATTTTTCTGGTGTTTTTTGGTGCGATTTGTTCAAATCTGGGTTAATAGGAGTTTTATCGTACTCAGAATATCAAAAGCAAATATAATTATAAAATATTAAAGCATAATTTTCTCATCATTTTGATATAAGTCACTATGCTCGCAGATGCGTCCTTACCAAATTATATAGATTTGAATATTATGACATTTTTGCGACATTTTTGCGACATTTTTTTCCCACCCTCCCAATATTTGCCTGGTGATGTCATGAAAATATGATATATGAGCTAGGCTTGGGCTATTTTTTTGCTATTCTGCGACTTAATTAGTTGGAAGTTAACAGGTTAGGCCAACTGAATGCCCTTGATGATTGGTTAGGTTAAGTAATGATATTTTTGTTAGTTTTAGGGTTAGGTTAGGTAAGGCTAGGTTAATACCAAAATACATTTTTCTAGTAATATTTGATGTGTTGTGCGTAGATTTTGACCTCCATTTCCCTTGAAAATGAGCCAAACTTCAAAGTACTATAACTTTGTTGGAGCTCATTTCCGACGGAAATGGAGGTCAGATTTGAACAAATCACATAAAATACTACTAGAAAAATGTATTTTGGTGTGTAAAATGACTGAGTTACTCAATACACATAATTATCCAAATCTGAACTTCGTTTCTCTGGGAAATGAGCCGTGTTTGAGAAATTTTTAATTTTAAAATTTCTCAAAAACTGCTCATTCCCCAAAGAAAAGTTCAGATTTGAACAAAAAACACCAGAAAAATGTGTTTTGGTTCAGAAAGGAGAAAAAACACTAAAACAAATAATTACCTTTTTTTTTACCAACAATTCCTACCTTATCAAAAAGTAAGAATGTGCCACATGATCATTTTGGCGAGAGTTTCAAATAAAAATAATACTATTTCAATTCTATAAGAAAAGAGACTTCTCACATTTTCGATAGAAGGAGACATTCTATGACAATTTAACATATAAATTCGTATTCAGGACACCTTGAAACCTCAGGGAAACTGATAAAAATCAAGGAAATGTAATAATTATTTTTTATGAAAAAAAAAAAAAATTTAGACGTAAAAAGCAGCCATTATAGGCCATTGACCGAGTATTTAGCTCTTAACGCTGTTAAAATTTTAACGAACCTCGCCCTCTCCAGTTTTATGGGGACATCTCGTGGCAAAATTAGGAAACATAGGTCAAATCAGCCAATTAAATCTGGTTTTTGTTTCATGTGACCTTATCCGACCAATCAGAGACGTACATTTTGAATCTCTCATAATGCATACTCATTCAAGAATGCTTTTTCAGTCTGGTTTTCATTATGGTTTGCGGAGGTTGTGATTTGGATTACTATCAGTTAATACCTACCCACCTCAAACTGTGGCAAAACTTATTGTACGTTGGGTTATTCTTGACAAAGCTAGATG
Organism: Bathynomus jamesi; assembly: GCA_023014485.1. Classification (NCBI taxonomy): domain Eukaryota; kingdom Metazoa; phylum Arthropoda; class Malacostraca; order Isopoda; family Cirolanidae; genus Bathynomus; species Bathynomus jamesi. The sequence goes on along the minus strand of JAJOZX010006229.1, from coordinate 217,207 downwards.
CACAGCTCTATTTAGCGTTGGCTTCCGAAAGTGCAGTTAATTGGAGGAGTTTTTGCTTCAACGTCTGTGAGCATTGGTTAGGGCGGCCTAGGCCAACGAGTTCAAATTTGTGGGCCTGGCGAAATCGTCTATTTATTTCTGTTGGTCGCCGCTCATTTGTATAAACACCCCAATGCTGCTATTCAAGGTTAGAAATTGCAAAAAAACGCGGGTTAAGTTAGGTTAGGTCTGAACCAAAACACATTTTTCTGGTGTTTTTTGGTGTGATTTGCTCAAATCTGAACTTCGTTTCTTTGGGAAATGAGCCGTTTTTGAGAAATTTTCAATTTTAAAATTTCTAAAAAACGGCTCATTTCCCAAAGAAACGAAGTTCAGATTTGAACAAATCACACCAAAAAACACCAGAAAAATGTGTTTTGGTTCAGAAAGGAGAAAAAGCACTAAAACGAATAATTACCAAAAAATGATATAGTAATGGGCCCAATGTAGCCTAGCCTAGTAAACTACATCCTGGACCCTATAGCCCAGTCTAGTAAACTGCATCCTGGATCCTCTGTAGTCTAGCCTAGTAAACTACATCCTAGACCCTATGTAGCCTAGCCTAGTAAACTGCGTAAACAAACTATTTTAAATGATAAGTTGATAATACATACTTATCTGCCCAGGCAGATAAGTGGGAGATGACATTTAATGTTGATAAGTGCAAGGTTATGCATATTGGGCCAAAAAATCCAGAATTTAAATACAATATGAATGGAATTTGGATTAAAAATGATGATAAAGAGAGACTTGGGTGTCACTGTGACAAATGAACTTAAACCCTCAAATCACTGTACGGTAATCAGAAATAAAGCAAATGCTAGACTCAATCTCATGCAGACACATTGAATACAAATCACTCAATATTATAAAGCAACTATACATTTCATATATGAGACCCCTCCTCGAATACTGCATTCAATTTAATAGTCCCTATTTGATACAAGATATTGATAAACTGGAAAAAGTACAGAAACGAGGAACAAGAATGATCCCATCTCTAAGACAATTGACATATAAGGAAAGACTGGCGTATCTAAGCATGTTCTCATTAAAAAGGAGGAGGTTAAGGGGTGATATGATAGAGGTGTATAAAATGATAAAAGGGTTGGATAAGATAGATTTTGAGTCTCTTTTCATTAAAGATCACAATAATCAGACTAGAGGTCATAGTATGAAATTATTTAAGCCAAGATGTAGAACAAATTTAAGAAAACATAGTTTTACAAACAGAGTAATTAAGTTTTGGAACAGTCTGACAGAAGAAGTGGTGACTTCAGATACACTTGATTCTTTCAAAAGAAGGTTGGATAGTTTGATGTCTGCAAGGGACATCTGGTGATGGTGTTTAAGCCCATTTTTATTGCATGAATGGTACTAGTTTATTTCATATATATTATGTGCATTTGGGTGATACATCCTACAGCTCAACACAGGTGTTGTGGGATATAGGGAGGCAGCATCTTGGGTTAGGGGATACTCTCTGTCTTTACACACCTCATTTAAAGAGATTCCTCTGCTGAGCGGTGCCCCCCCATAGTACTGTGAGGTATCGAAAAACTCATGATCTTCACTTGCCCCACAAACACCTTTAAATGGGAGACCCAAAATGGGTGCACACACATTTCTACATTACTGTACAGTCTTTACAGCCACACCTACACTTTTCCTCCTAAGTATATATATATATTGTAAAGTATATGGTTGTAAATTGTGATGTGCTTGGTCCGCAATTGATATGGACCGTGACTTATTTTTGGTTGGCAAGGTACTGGTATTGATGGATACCGTAATGAAATTGACTGGATTCTTTGGATCTGATATATTTGCATGTCAGTTATAAATAGATATAGAGTGTAACATATTTGTGGATATAGCCTATTATGACTTTGATCCTCTGGATCCAGAGAGTCTATCTTTAGTTTTAAATTGATAATTAATTAGTTTTGTAAAAATTGGTTGTTGCCAATGTACAGGCAGTTTTTACATAGTGGAGCCACCTCGATGGGCCGAAGTGGCCCCTAGTGTGCCCACTATAAAAATTTCTGATGTTCTTATGTTGCACAATACTTGTACTTGGCTTTATAGCCAGTGGTGGATCTACTATGAAACTAATGAAGCTTAAGCTTCAGGGCCCCTAGTCCAGGAGGGGCCCTGAAGCAACTTTTTTTTAAATGAGTGAATTTTTCAACAAAATCGATGGAGTTTTTTTAAGTGTTTGTTATTAAAATAAGGCTATTTTAGTGATAGAATCATAAGCCAATGGGTTGAAGTACTTAATATTGACCTTAGAATATGCTCTAATACCCATTTCATATGGCCTCAAAATGCCCCTGTAATTGGTCAAATTTCAAAATTTTCTCGGGGGCTTGCAGCGCCCGAACCCCCAGCTGTATGGGCAATCTTTAAAAAAGGAAATAGAAACTTAGAAAAAAACTACAGACCCATCAGCCTCACCTCCATTATTTGCAAATTGCTCGAAAGTATCATCAGAGGTAAAGTTACTGAGTTCCTTGAAGAGTGCAACCTTATAAATGATAGCCAGCATGGCTTTCGAAATGGAAGGTCCTGTCTAACCAACTTGATTGAATTTTATGATGGAGTCCTATTGCATTTGGACAATAAAGAGCCAGTAGATATAGTATACTTAGATTTTGCAAAGGCATTTGATACTGTTCCTCACGCAACATTGTTGGTAAAAGTTATAGCCCATGGTATAAGAGGTCATATAGCTGATTGGATAGAAGAATGGCTGAGAAATAGAAAACAGAGAGTTCATCTAAATGGAAATAAGTCTACTTGGAGACCCGTATTGAGCGGAGTCCCACAGGGGTCTGTTCTGGGACCTCTGCTTTTTGTTGTCTATATAAATGATCTAGAGAAGGGCCTATCATGTAAAACCTCAAAATTTGCTGATGATACAAAATTAGGCCATAATGTTAAGTCAGTAGCAGGAGCAATGACAATACAAAAAGACTTAGACAGAGTAACAGCCTGGGCAGATAAGTGGGAGATGAAATTTAATGTTGATAAATGCAAGGTTATGCATATTGGGCCAAAAAATCCAGAATTTGAATACAATATGAATGGAATTTGGATTAAAAATGATGATAAAGAGAAAGACTTGGGTGTCACTGTGACAAATGAACTTAAACCCTCAAATCACTGTATGGTAATCAGAAATAAAGCAAATGCTAGACTCAATCTCATGCAGAGACACATTGAATACAAATCACCCAATATTATAAAGCAACTATACATTTCATATGTGAGACCCCTCCTCGAATACTGCATTCAATTTAATAGTCCCTATTTGATACAAGATACTGAAAAACTGGAAAAAGTACAGAAACGAGCAACAAGAATGATCCCATCTCTAAAACAATTGACATATAAGGAAAGACTGGCGTATCTAAGCATGTTCTCATTAAAAAGGAGGAGGTTAAGGAGTGATATGATAGAGGTGTATAAAATGATAAAAGGGTTGGATAAGATAGATTTTGAGTCTCTTTTCATTAAAGATCACAATAATCAGACTAGAGGTCATAGTATGAAATTATTTAAGTCAAGATGTAGAACAAATTTAAGAAAACATAGTTTTACAAACAGAGTAATTAAGTTTTGGAACAGTCTGACAGAAGAAGTGGTGACTTCAGATACGCTTGATTCTTTCAAAAGAAGGTTGGATAGTTTGATGTCTGCAAGGGACATCTGGTGATGGTGTTTAAGCCCATTTTTATTGCATGAATGGTACTAGTTTATTTCATATATATTATGTGCATTTGGGTGATAGATCCCACAGCTCAACACAGGTGTTGTGGGATATATGGAGGCAGTATCTTGGGTTAGGGGATACTCTCTGTCCTTACACACCCTATTTAAAGAGATTCCTCTGCCGAGCGGTGCCCCCCATAGTACTGTGAGGTATTGAAAAACTCATGATCTTCACTTGCCCCACAAACACCTTTAAATGGGAGACCCAAAATGGGTGCACACACATTTCTACATTACTGTACAGTCTTTACAGCCACACCTACACTTTTCCTCTATATTGTAATGTATATGGATGTAAATTGTGACTTGGTCCGCAATTGATATGGACCGTGACTTATTTTTGGTTGGCAAGGTACTGGTATTGATGGGTACCATAATGAAATTGACTGGATTCTTTGGATCTGATATATTTGCATGTCAGTTATAAATAGATATAGTGTGTAACATATTTGTGGATAGTAGCCTATTATGACTTTGATCCTCTGGATCCAGAGATTCTATCTTTAGTTTTAAATTGATAATTAATTAGTTTTGTAAAAATTGGTTATTGCCAATGTACAGGCAGTTTTTACATAGTGGAGCCACCTCGATGGGCCGAAGTGGCCCCTAGTGTGCCCACTATAAAAATTTCTTATGTTCTCGCTGAGCTCGCCAGAATCTATTCATAGTCTACATTTTGGCAGCTGGATCCTCGAATCCTTCGTTGGTGCACGGCTTAATAGTTCCATAGCTCAGCCCTTAGGCTAGAGCCAATCGGAACCATAAAAAGACATCTGAATTCTCAATTCAGGCTGCACTCGTCTCGCTTGTGCATTTTAACACCAAAAATCAGATTTTCACCTCACTGTATGGCCCATTTTCAAGGACACCACCCCACCACCCCGTTCTCCGCCATTTGGGCCTCGAGGTCCTTGCAAGGGCAACAAGGCCCTTTGAACCTTGTTGGATGTTGCCCTATTGTTGCTGGTTGCGAAGGGGCCCCCATAACAGTTCAAGCTTCAGGGTCCCAAAAATGTAGATCCGCCACTGTTTATAGCCATTGTCAGACTATTCAGTTTTGTCATAATGATCATACACACCAGAAGACTTTGCTACTGACATACTGATGACCAGATGGTCAGCGGGTCAAAATAATTAAATGTGAAATATATATAGGAATTACGTATTGTATTGGTTTTATTATTCATTCACGAGTTGCTTCCTGCTAAGCTAAGTATTTCTAACAGTGACCGCGTTCTTATGGCAACAGCAAACAGAGGCATCATAGGAAGTGTTGTCAAATCCTCAGATTTCACATTTTTACTGTTTACATGATGGAAAATTTTTGAAGTTTTGGAAGTTGCTAGGAATTGGCTTCCACTCGACGGGCGGGAGCACACAATATGCAAGGAATTCGGTACTCCGTTCGTGAAAAAGTGTTGGCATTGTCTATCTACCAGAAGTCCCCTGAAGTTTACAAATGGTTCAGAAAGTTGTTCAATTTGTCTTCAAAGTGAGTTTTGGATCAGTGGCTTGAAGATGTAGGCAGCCAGGACCCGCAGTTGCTCAAGAAACTCATGTATCACATCTATACCACTTATAATTTTAAGGCAAATGTTTGTTTTATAAAACTACACAACGAGTCCTTTAGTAATGTTCGGTATTGAGAGAGGATGAGGAAAACATAATGCAAAAGTTTACGTACTTTATTTTGTTAGTGAACTGCTTATTATAAATTTTTATTAATCTGTAGTGACTACGTTTTATTATTTATTATCTTCATTATTTATTTACGCTTCTTCCTACTTTATTATTATCTCTATTTATTCTCTATCGGCTCTTTGCTTCATTTATCACTTTCTTCGTATAGTTTCCGGTAGCCACGCCGAGTTCTGACTCTAAAACCGTTACAAAACGAAGGGGGAGGGGGAGGTATATTGATACTCTTTATTAACACTTATTACGTTTTATTAATTTCGAAATGGTTTAGTTAATTAGGGGTATGCGAGTATGAAATTTATATAAATAATTTAGGTCGGAGAGGGACACTCACTAAATTAATTTTACGTTACATTTCGTCAACCTATCCGTAACGCGCTGCTCAAGACTGGCTATTATGGGTAAGCCGCTCCTTGTCCCTGTCAGGACTACCAACTGTACCCATTTTAAACAATTTAAAACTAACAAACATGCTTTATCGTAATCATCACAATTTTTAGTAAATTTATATTAAACATTATCTTATTTAATTAAACAAATTAATATTCTTAACTAAGCATTACTACACTCGCATCACCCCCTTGAAAATAAGTTTTTCCATTAGAAAACTTATTAATATCGTTTAACAATGTCAATAAATTTATTCAACAAACTTTATATTTTGCAATTTTTTTTTTTTTTTTTTTTCTTTAACAATTCAAAGTTTAGAAATAGACAAGAAATAATAGAATGACAATTCCCATACATATATTGTATCATATTATAAAAACCGAAAACTTTATAATTTTCACATTTGCATAAAATAACATTTCACTCTAATAATTAAATTACAACCTGTAACTAATCTATACATGCCAAAAAAAATAACAGAAAATTTTCTTACAGTGGCTACACAAATCTCAAGTTCACAATCTATTCCCGCGATTTCTCATCAACGATCGCTTTACATTCGAAACAATTATTTGTATAGTTATACAGTTACTATCAGGGCAACATAGAAAAAAATAAGAAAAAGTTTACATAAAATACTGACCAAGAGCGCACATACTATTTCACGAAAAACACAACAAATATGGGCAATAATCGACCCTTTTCACTTATAATTTCATTAGATAATAATCAGTACATTTATTTGCTGGACGTTGTTTAGATGACACTCCGCACGCTGACAACGGATTTCAATTTTCAATCGCAGCTCTCCTACTCACTTCGCTAGAATGCAAGGGATTGCATCAATCAACATGCAACAGGGCAGCACGCTATAATGGTTCCGCTCTCTCTCCAATGGCGAAAAAAAAAACAAGAGACGTCCAATTCTAAAAGGATCAGGGGGGGAGATATCTGAAAGCGGGACCACGCGCTGGAATTGGACGGAATTTGCAATTCTAGAAGTCGATGAAGAAACTCGCCTTGTCTCATCTCCACTTTTGTCGGTGAACGCTGCTCTTCCTACGTCCAGCTGAAAGACTCTTCTACTGGCAACAATCAAACGATGACTCCGCCGTAGGCCGTTTCCCAACGAACCTACTGTATGTCTGTATGGACAGTACAGTCGTAGGCACCCGTTCAAGCTCTCGTGGCTTGTCTACCGCGCGCTTTGACACATATTTAGCGAAGCATTCGAGCAACGTGACCAGCTACTGCCCGAAAAATACCAGTAGACCATCTTCGATCGAAACTTTCGTGTGCCAAGACCCTGCACACGTAAATTTCTCTTCTCTTCCGAAACTGTCCTGCGCCAAGTCCATGCGCATTCGGTTCCTCTCTTCTCTTCCGAAACCATCCTGCGCCAAGTCCATGCGCATTCTGGTTTCTCTTCTCTCTCTCTCATTGGTGATCGATCACCTATCCGGTCGACTAAACTCACTTGATGGAACTCGGATTCAACTTGGTTGACCCAAACTGAGCCTTTGCAATTTTGAAAAAAAAGTTTATTCGAAACGTTTCTGTACTGCTTATCATTTCATTTTTAATTTATCGAATTTTCTCGACAGTTCACTTCGAAATACTAACTACACATTTGCTCTGGCCAAATTCACGGAAAAAAATATAAAAAATTTCGCAAAAACTTAATCAAATCTAGCTACCAATAAGGTCACTTATGGCAGTTACAGCAGAGAAGATAAAAAAAAGTCATAAAACGCTAAACAAAATTGTACAGTATAAATATAAAAGCGCCCATACATAGTAACTGTTAGTATAATTTAAGAATTATTATTGTTCAAACTATCGTCAGAAATCGCCTCAATACCTCCAAATACAAAAGACAAAAATGAACCCCAGAAACTTCATGTCATCCATTCTCTGACAATCATGAACCCTCTTGCTTTGAGGAGGAGCACACAGACGCCACAAAAACGTTACTGGCTATCTAGGAGGCTCCATTTCCGAGTGTACACTTGAGTCAATGTTTCAAATGCACTAGTTAACTCCGACTGAAGGTTTAAACAATAATAATTTTCTAAACAGTTATTAAAAAGTAAAAAAATTTAAATATTACTACCAAAAATTATTTTAATACAGTAATTCCAACTTGAAACGTCAAATTTCATAAGAATTGAACTTGCAATTCGCAAATTACATCTGAGATACAACTCTCTCCTTCAACAGAAACCCCAGTATGGTTTGCAAATCACAAAAATCTCAGTAATTTATCGTTTCCAAGTGAAACTACAAATTTGCATAGTTATACTAAATAAGAATAGATCATATGTACTAAAAAAAATACACGCACCCACTGTAAACAAAAACAACACATTACACAATTAAGAGCGGTCGCTTTGTTTGTAAGCGAACCTCTATACAAATATCCCTAACCGAATGAAACTGCATTATATCCTAACATAATTTCGTAATATTTTCCATGCAAACGCTCGAACTAAAAAAAAAGGACATTTTTCATTTCTAATTCCAAATTAAAATATCAAATTAAAACATCCTTTTTAGAATACAATCTAAATTTGAACTAAAAATTTTACCATTGTCATTGAACTGGAAAGAAAAAGAAAAATCGGCCTACCTGTACAAATAAATTTGATTATTGAATGAATTTATAAAACGTAAAGAAAATTTTCTACACAAATTTCTGTAATTCAAAAAAATTATAATTTCCAGATTTAGTAAAATGTGTACCGTAACTCACATTGGCCGCCAAAATAAAAATAAAATTTACTGCCGCTTTTAGGCCTATAATTAATAAATTCAATGTTATGCGTGAAAAGCACAATTTAGAATCCACGCATAACATTTGTGCTTATTAAAGAAAAATCCTATGCTTATTTATGTTAAACAAATTAAAATTTTGTTAAATAACTAAAAATTTACTACTCAATAGACATACCGTAATAACGGTTTATCTCCGAACAATATTTTACGATAGGCCTACAAGAAATTCTTCTTAAGTACGATACGATAGCCATCTTACCAAATATGTCGGAATTGTCGTGAAATGAATCGAAAGAAACAGAGAGAGGAGGAAAAAAATAATCAGCTTACCTACCAAAGGTTATGGGTATATAAATATATGTAATTATATATATAACTAATAAATACATATTAGTTAATAAGTAAGTATATAATTAATGAGTATATAAAAAATACAAAAAAACTTATAAAAAATTTTACAACACAATTTTCTATTTCAGTTAAACGAATTCTGCTTATTTTGAAATTTAACACAATCCTATACGGCGACTTATAATCTGACAAATTTAATATGTTTAAGATTACCTTTCGACTGTCAATTAACTGTAACTTAACCTATATAGCGCGAAGCGAGCGAAGCAAAAAGCCCGTAAATCTATATCAACAAAATAATCCTATTATTATATACAGGCAATCGAAATATAATCAAAAATCTGCTAATGAAACCCAGAAAATTTCTTTAAAATTTTCGCTAAAACATTTTGAAAGGACCATATGAAATGTGCATCATACTGTATTTAAACTAACAATTCACTTACGTACAAATCATTATTCTTATTATTATGATTATTACAATTATCACTAATTCCAAAAGTTTTAAACAAAAGTTAAAAAGGTAAGCTGAAAGAGTAGAAGAGATGAAAAAAAAAAATTGAGTCTCCAGGCAGCACGATAATTTTCAAACTATATCCTCTCCGACCAAAATGAACGAAATTTAACGTAATAATGACTCGCAATATTGAGTCGGACAAACGAAAAGCAACGGAACTGGACGAAACAAATTAAATTCTTAGGCGCGAAGTTTATCAGGGACGCTATCAGGACGCGAAGGCAAGCGCCATTTTTAAATTTTATTTACAATGAAATTTTAAGGCATGAAAATCGAAATTTGCCTGCAAACGGGGTAAACTTTGCATTTAGATATTTTAATAATCGAAATAAAATATTCATTAACGCTATTTGTTATTATACCGGGTTTTAAGAATTTTAATCGAAATACTAACACGTGGGTAAGCCTCACAAAATATGATGTAAGACCACCGCTCGCCACCAGATGTAGTGAATAGGTTTTATTATTTACTTTCTTCATTATTTATTTACGCTTCTTCCTACTTTATTATTATCTCTATTTATTCTCTATCGGCTCTTTGCTTCATTTATCACTTTCTTCGTATAGTTTCCGGTAGCCACGCCGAGTTCTGACTCTAAAACCGTTACAAAACGAAGGGGGGAGGGGGAGGTATATTGATACTCTTTATTAACACTTATTACGTTTTATTAATTTCGAAAATGGTTTAGTTAATTAGGGGATATGCGAGTATGACATTTATATATAATAATTTAGGTCGGAGAGGGACACTCACTAAATTAGTTTTACGTTACATTTCGTCAACCTATCACGTAACGCGCTGCTTCAAGACTGGCTATTATGGGTAAGCCGGCTCCTTGTGCCCTGTCCAGGACTACCAACTGTACCCATTTTAAACAATTCAAAACCAACAAACATGCTTTATCGCAATCATCACAATTTTTAATAAATTTATATTAAACATTATCTTATTTAATTAAACAAATTAATACTCTTAACTAAGCATTACTACAAATCAATAAATGTTATGCATTTAAAAAAAAAAAAAAAAAAAAAAAAAATCGCCCTTGACGATTGGTTAGGTTAGGTCGTGATATTTTTGTTAGTTAACCTTATAAAGCTAACTAAAGAAGGCTGGGGGCCCTGATCTTCAGGTGATCCCAATATGATTAAGGTATATCTGAAATCTGAATAGTGTTAAAAGAATTGTTTTCGCTTTTATCACTATTATTATTTAAAAGAAAATAATAAACAAGCTGGTTTCATAATTTTGAGTGTAAACATAGGTAGTTTCTTTCTTGTAAAAGTTAGGATAATGATTAAATAAAATAAAATGAAGGATAAAATCATTTTATTACAATCAAACACTAAGGAACAAAAAAAAAAACATTAAAACCAAATAAACCATGTTTTTTTTTTTTTTTTTTTTTTTAATAACTTAAAAAAAGTGGTTAGAAATAACCGCATATATTTCCAAATAAAATATAAACAAAATAAATAAAAATAACAACCCTCGTTTCTAACCAACTAGTGAAGTTGGGTTTCCCTAATTAACAAAAAGAAGAAAGAAAAAAGTTTCCAAGACAAAGAAAAACGGAGCTTTGTCCATTCTTGAAAATTGTTGACTGCATGAAGCAGACTAGGTTTTTCGTAAAATAAAAATGCTCGTGGTTACCCAACTAACCGGGTAACTTAGTCAACCTTTAAACCTTAAATCTTATAACCTTATCCTTACTAACCACTGCAATTAAGCAAAAACCCTGTTTAACTAAATGGAGGCCTATCAGAACTAGGTATAAGTAAGTTAATTAAAGAAAATAACTAAGGTAAGAGAAAAAACTAGGTACCTAGATGAAACTCGAACCGGGCTACAACTGCCCTAACTCAATAATTAAATGGCTGTTATAGCCCCTATTAAAACTTAAAGGCAATATAGCCCTAAATTGACTTGAGTAAAACCTTCAAAACCCTAAACCTTTAAAAACAAAAACTTAAGGGCAATACCGCCCTCGCCTAACTTAACCTGCCAAACCTAGGTCTGGGAAATAGCCCCTACAAATAAATAACCTAGCAGTGTGTTAAATAATAACTTAAAACTTAACAAATAAAATTCAAATCTGGAAACTAAATGAAACTTATGGATTAGTTAGAAACAGAAAGGGTAACGTTCAACTGGCAACTTCAATTTTGGTAAGTCTAAATTAATTTTGATGAATTTAGCTTGACCATAGTTAGTAATCTGGCTGCTGACCAAATTTTAACCTGAAAACCACTGCAACCTACAGTGAAAAAGTCTGTAGCAATGTTGACAGTGTCTAAATAGGCCATTATTATTTCTATAATTACTGTGTCTATTTAAAGTAAACTTAACCTTAATACTACACCTAAATAAAAATAATCTCAAGCTAAATAATAAATTCTAAATAATAAATTTTTCAATAATAACCATGTTTTTTTTCCCACCCTGTATGTATATAGTCTAAAAGTCACTAAAAGAAAACTAAATGGCAACAAAGCTAAGCAGCGAGATGCAGCCTGTTTGTTTATTGGGCTGACCTAAACAGCATGTACACTCGAACCTCTCTAATTCGACAATTGCGTAATTCGAGCAATTTTGGCAAGGGCAAATTACGAAAAAAATTCGAACGGTTTTTGAGTCAAATGTCGAATTACAGCGGTTTTGTTAGAATTAATTTTCCTCATGTGGTGCAATCAGTCAGCAAGTAGGAACATACAGTTTCCCTTTGTGTAGGCCTTCTAAGGTGCCAATTCCTACATTTTTAGCATTTGTTTCGTATATTTACCTGCTACCATGCATATTTAGCTTAACTGCTTCAGTTCTAGTGATTTTTCATTACAGTCTAGCCAATATTAAATGTACCTAATTTTTAGAGAAGAGTGCAAATGTAATGAATAACCTGGAGACCAGCATGATGCTGAGACATCCCATGACATCATGGGGAAGATGGCACGCGTTGGCTGATATGCAAAATTAAATGGTAAAATCCTATTTTAATACTAAATGAGAACCAACTCTTTGTAATCATTTATTTATTTATATAAAGTCAAACAATGACAACAGTCTTCTGAAAAAGGAATAAGCATAATAAGTAATCACTTGAATAAAACATAAACATAATCATTGTCCTCTATCTCCTCCCAAGTCTTTGATACTAGATGTGATATGAGGTAATTGCAGTACAGTAGTGCGAAGACTTATATTGTTTTATAAAGTGAATACAGTATAGTACTTTAATAGGAAAACATAGATACTAGTTTATTTAAGAGTAATATGAGAACATAAGGCTTTGCTATTACATCATGATGAATACGATACTGTAGAAACTAAAATATAAATACTTATGGAATTATACAGTACATTATATCCAATCAAACATATTACAATACAATTAGAGAGTTCAGCGAGAGATTGAATCGTATATTAAAATAAGGGTTGTACAACGGTATTCCTGACAAAAGTAATAGTACAGTAATGAGGTTACAGCTGTATTGGGAACACAATATAAAGTTCTTAGTAAGTAAAGTGTAAAGTGTGCTGTACTCTATCTCTCCCCCAAGTCTTTGAGCCAGTAGTTTTATAAAGAAGATTATTAAGGATAATATGGCAAAAAAAAATTTGTATGTTTACGGATAAAGACTAAACCTTATTTTGTCAGTGCCCTTAATTTAAAGCATACTTGATTGATTACTCTTCTTGATTCATATGGTAGTCTTCATGCCAGGTAGGGGGGCGTCTGGTACGGTTCGAACGCCTTAGTGGAGTTGCAGTTTGGGGTGCCGTACCCATTGGCCTAGGGGGTGCAGGTGGTAGTATGTCGATGGGCGGCGTTGACATGTCTTCTTGGGTGGGGGGTGTGGTCTCTTCAGGGGTCGGGCGCCTGCGTTCAACGTGTGGGCTGGACCGTGTCGGACTACGGGGTGAAGCGGGTGTCTTTGGTCCTGGTGCTGACCTGGCAGGTGTAGGTGGTGCAGCAGGTGGGCTGTTGGTGGGCACCGCTAGGAAGTTCTTCAAATGTTGGTCTATGGTCATCTTTGGAGCAGGTGTGCTGAAGGGTTCATATTTTTTAAGGAATTTCCTGTTCCTTACAGTTACCCTCCCAGATCCATCGACCCTAACCACGTACTGGTCAAACTGCTTGACTTCAATGACCACACCTGTCTTGTCCCATTTACGGGCGTGTGGACCGACCTGGTTCTGGATGCGTATAAGGTCTCCGACTGCTGGTGGGAGTCTCCTGGTGTGCTCTGACCAGCGTTCTGCTCCCCTCATGTGGCGGTTCCTCAGAGCTTCTTCTCGGGTGGCCAAGTTTTCGCGCCACGTGTCGTGTGGTTTATATCGGCCGGGAAGGATTGGAATGAAGTCCCGGATAGGGCGGCCGAATACACACATTGCTGGGGAGTGTTTTGTATCTCTATCCGGCGTGTTTCTGTATTGAAGCATGGCCCGTTGAAAGTTTTCGGTGTTGAGGTCGCCGTTTGGTCCAGTGTTGTCGGTTATTAGGCGTTTCGTTGTCTTGACACCAACTTCTGCCCGACAGTTGCTGTGAGGGAAAGCCACTGATGAGAGTCGGTGGTGTACGCCCCAGTTTTTGAGGAACTGCCGTGTGGCTGCTGTGGTAAATTCAGGGCCCCCATCGGAAGCCAGTTCGTCGGGGATGCCGAAGGTGACGAAGGTCCGTCGGAGGCAGGCGATGAGTCCAGCAGCACCATCTGATGGCCTCTCTACTATTGGCCAGTTAGAGTATCTGTCCACCACGACCAGGTAGTTTACTCCTTTGTAGTGGAAGTAGTTCGCGCAGACGCACTGGAATGGGTATCCTGGTGATGTTGGTGGAGTGGGTGGAGCGCTGGGCTGGGTTGGTGCCATGCGGTTGCAGTGGTTGCAGCTAGCCCGTAGTGCTGTGATGGCTGGTGTGATGCCAGGCCAGAAAATGGAGTCTTCTGCTCTGGAGATCATGGATGAAGTACCTTGATGAGCTGAGTGGAGTGAAGCCAGTACTTCTTGCCTGTGGGCCGGCGGGATAACCGTGCGGTTCCTGTACATTACCACGCCGTCAACAGTGCGGAGTTCGTCGCGAAACTGGTGATATTCCCGCAGCTGTGCAGGGAGTGCATGGCGGGATTCAGGCATGCCGGACTCTATGACATTGGCTAAACTATTCATGACTTCATCGCTGGTCGTGGCGGTGCGTACTCGATCCCATGTCACTGATGCCAGGCTCAGCGAGTTGAGTGTTGATGCGGCTGCAGAAATGACGCAGGCTTCCATGCCATTACCATCTGTCAGTGATGTCCGTATGCCGGCTAGGAAGGTGTGGGGGGGAAAGAACGCCGTTCCCTCGCATGGTTGATGGATGGCTGCTACGTTATCGGGGAGTGTCAGTGGTATGGGGTCGCCAGTGGGGTATCGTGACACCCCGTCAGCAGCTTTGTGTTTCGCGCCTGGTACGTGGATCATCCGGAAGCGGTACCTGAGGGTTTTTTCCTTCAAGTTTCTGAGGCGTGTATTAGATATGTCCTCTAGGGATCTGTCACCAAACACTTTGAGGAGAGGTTTGTGGTCCACTGCAATTATTAGGTCTTCGCATCCCAGCACGAAGTACCTCGCCTTGTCAAGGGCATCGGCGACAGCAAGTGCTTCTCCTTCTACTGGTGCATAGCGGGACTCAGCTGAGGTAGTGAATCTACTGCCGACCAATGTGACACGCCATCCAGTATGGCAGCAGAAGGGTACGACTCGTGTACAGGTGCAGTGTTTCTGAAGTAGCCAGTAGTCGATGCCTGTTTTCGACCAGTCTGTGGCGAGGCATGTGGGCTTGGTTTTGTCAAAAATTTTAACGCCTTCCTCTATTTCTGTGATGATGACATCCTTTGATTCTTCGAAGATGGTTTCCAATTCGTCATCCCACTTGAAAGGTGTTCCTGGCTTCAGAAGTAGGCGGAACGGCTGCATCCTCTTGGCCATGCTGAACTTGTAGGCTGACCATATTTCCTTGAGACAAAAACGGGACATTGGGATGGCAAAAAAAGGGACGGGGTTATGTAATATTCTGTATTCCTGAAAAAGTAAGTACATAAACATATTGAGCTTACAATTATTCTTCAGTGACAGAACCCATACAAAAATTTAGGTAGACGTAGTACTGTCCCGTTCAAAACGGTACGTATGGTCAGCCTACGCTGAAGGCATACGACACCTGGTTGATGAGCCTGAACCATGATCGAACGTCGGTGATGTTCTTTGGAGATGGAAACTCTAGGATTGCTTTGAGGTATTTTTTACAGGATCGGACACTATCAGATGTGATCTCGAAGCCTGCAAATTCAACCTTGTCCTGACAGAACACAAACTTGTCGGGGTTCAGTGTGATTCCGTGTCTGCCGCAGGTGTCAAGCCACTGGGTGGCCTGGAAGAAGCTCTCCTCCACTGTGTCTGACCAGAGCAAGACGTCGTCAATGCACTTTGTATTGTTAGGGATGCTCGATACAATTTCGTCGTACCTTCTTGTGTAACCGTCACCAGATGCAATGTAACCCTGGGGAGCGGTTTTGTAACGGTAGCGACCCCAGGGCGTTATGAAGGTGGTCAAGTGGCGGTCTTCTTCACAGATTGGTACGCTGTGATATCCATTCCATGCATCAAACACTGTTTTCTTTTTGCCTTGCGGTACTGATCTGGCCTGGTGGAATGGCGATTGAGTGTGGTGTGTTTCGCTGGTGGCGTGAGCGTTGAGGGGTTGAAAGTCAACGGTACGCCTTGGTTTTCCGTTCTTTTTGGCGCACACCACCATTCTGTGACACCAGGTTACGGGCTCACCAACGGGTACTGGTTCAAGGACACCCAGCTGACATCTTGGTCGAGGCCAGCCTTCACGTCCTCCTGCCAGTGGATTGGTACTGGGACGGGGGTGTGATGTGCGACTGGTTTGGCATTGGGGTCCACCATCAATTTCATTGGGGGGCCGTCCATCATGGGCAGCGCTTGGTGGTCACAAGTGTTGAAGGTGCTTGATTTGTAATAGTCCAGCAGGTATTCCTTGAGCTTTTGCTGGTTCGCCGCAACAGCGGGTAGCGGTAGCTCGATTGGAGGTGATGGAGGATGTTGGCGTCTTGGACAGTCACAGTTAGTTACAAGTCCGCTGTCACTGTGTGGCGTGCTGGCACTGTTGTTACAGTATTGTGCTGGATCCAGTTGGACTTCCCCCACTGTAGGGAATCTTCCCGAGATAATGCCGAGTGAAACGCATGCCTCTCTGCTGATGAAGAACTTGTCAGAAGAATCTGTCACATATGTTACCTGTCTCGTTTCTACTTGTTGGCCCTGTTCATCCTTGCCAGTGAGGCGAAGTATGGCTGCGCCAAGGATTTTGATGCCCTTGTTGTTGGCGGCGTGCATCTTCATGGTCACAGGGATGAGGTCAGACTGGAGAAGCCCGAGGCGGTGGATAACCTTGATACCGGTGAGGCAGCTCTGACAGCCTGTGTCTGCCATGGCAGGCAGTACCACGGTTTTTGGGTGGGCATAGAGGGTTGCCCCAAGCGCCTCGTAGTCTTCGGGGAGAGTCCTGACTGTCAGGTTGATGTGTGGCTGTGAGTTCTCCTTGATCCACATGTCCGATAGTTCATTGTAAATGTGATGGTCGAGGGCGATTGCTCTTTTCTTATGTGGCTCGGAAGTGTTGCTTGTGGCGCAAGAAGATCAAATACCGCACCTTCGCACTCATCAGCTTTATTAGGAGTGGCTGAAAGGCTCTTGTCCTTGTCTTTGCTCCTGCATACAGATTCCCAATGGCTGTCGCGCTTGCAAATTTTGCATTTGTGGTTGTACGCAGGGCAATCCTTCTTGCGTATGTGGACTGGGGCTCTTCTGCCGTGTCCTTTTTCACCACAATATGAACAAGGGGCATTTTTGTCTTGTGGGGGTATTTGCTTACTTCTCCTGTATGTGCTGCCTGCGGCTTCCACGGCATGGAGTCCAGCAGTCGTGATGCTGAGCGCTTGCCTGCTTCCTTCGCCTCGACAAACTGAAAGACGTCTTCCAGGGTCATCTCCTGGTTACTGTTGCCGAGGAGTTCCAGTTGTATTTCCGGGTCAGCAATTCCGCGGGTAAGGACGTCGCGAAGGATGGGGTCAGTGTAATTTACGTTGTTGTTGCAGCTTGGGCATTCAACAAGAAATTTGCAGACTCCGGCCTGACCACGAAGACGGGCTCCAAAACTGCGCACAGTTTCGTCGCGGTCTTGTCGCATATTGTGTAGGGTAACCCTGGCTACCATGGTGTTCTCCTCTCGGACAACTAGTTTCTTGATTGCAGCAAGGACTTCATCTTCGGTTTTGTTTGTTAGGCTTCCACCTGCGGATCTTGTCAAATCTTTGCGGAGTGAATCGTCGCAGCATTCAAGTAGTTGTACCACTTTGTCCCTACCAGTGATTTTTGTAGCTTCCGCATAATCTGTCCAACGCGACGTAAAATATGCCCAGTCTTCACTGGTACCTGCAGCCGAAATGGTTGGCCGTCTTACTTTCTCAACCTTTGCAGAGACTGTCGGGCTTGGGACATGGGTCGTGCAGTGGGCTGTTATAAGTGCGGCTACAATGGCTGGGTCCAGGTCTGCTGTGACATAGGTACAACCTGTGATAGGACATTCTACGGCAGGCATTGTGGATAGCGTTTGTTGAAGTTGCTTAATTAGGTTGGGGTGGTTGACAGTTGCTTGAATTTACCACGTATGTAGACTTATTTTATTATTTATTTAATTAATCAGTAATTTGTACCTAAGACCGTTGTCATAAATGAGAACCAACTCTTTGTAATCATTTATTTATTTATATAAAGTCAAACAATGACAACGGTCTTCTGAAAAAGGAATAAGCATAATAAGTAATCACTTGAATAAAACATAAACATAATCATTGTCCTCTAAATACAGTAAATTAAATGCCAAAAACGATATTGTTTAATAATATTATGCATACTATCAAAATAGTATATCTGGTTTAATTAATGAAAATAAACATTTTTTGAATAATTTTTGAATTTACCATATTAAGCTAGGTTTCGGATTTAATTTATTGACTGCACAGTTAGGTCAACTGCGCCCTTGACAATCAGTTAGGTTAAGTCATGATATTTTCATTTAAACTAAGGAAAATATCACGACTTAACCCCAACCAATCATCAAGGCATACAGTTAACCTAACTGGGCATTCAATTAACTGTGGAAAATTTGGGAGTACCGAAATGGAAGACCCACCTACAGGGCCGTTTCTAGCCATTAGTGGGCCCCTAAGCAGTATACCCATTTGAGGCCCCACCCCTCCATCCACCAACTCACGCCTTACTACATCACCTCAGCGCACACATACAAAAAATGGCTGTGTTAATAAAAAACAATTATGAAACAATTTTAATGAAACATTTATGTCCAAAACAACAAATATGTACTTTCAGAAGAGAAACAGAAAAAATACTCTTCATGAAATTCCTGAAAATTAGCTTATACATTATTTAAAATAAATGACACAGAACTATGTATAAAAAAATAATGCAATTATCAATTACTAACTACGATACAATCGTGTAATAGCTAACAGTTATACAGAACAGTTTGTATCTTCAAAATTTTTGCCTCCTAGATTTTTTCTGGGCGAAATCATCAATAACATCATCATATGAAATAGCCCTGCCAACGTCCTGGTTGATGCTTATGATGCCAAGGCCACTGAGGCGATCCTGCCCCATTGATGATCTGAGGTAGTTTTTTATTAGCTTCATCTTAGAGAAGCTCCTCTCGGCTGGCGCTATTGTCACAGGTAGAGTGCAGGCAATTCTTAGTGCAACCCAGAGATTGGGGTATAGTTCCTCCAGTTGCTTCTGATGAATGAAGGAGAGAAGCTCCAATGCAGTCATGTTGTGTGAAGGTAAAGTCGGCAAGTTCTTAATTAATTTCGAGGGCCAGTTCTCTTCCATCAATGTCAGAGTCCGCTCCAGAGCCCAGTATCTTAGAGAGCTTTTCACATTTGCAGGACAAGTCTTCCTTGTTCATTGTGGTGAAGTTTAGGAGAACCCCAAATATGTCCCTCACATCATCTAATGTTTTGAATCTCTCATTTATTGACCCGATGGCACAACCCACCACCACATTGAAAAATTTGACTTCCAGCCTCTTTAAGGCTTCTGTAAATGGTTCGTCAGGAGCTTCGTAAGCAAAGTGCTTTTTGTGGATCTGAGCCTCTTCTCCTTCAGCACAGCCTCCACATTCATTTCCTCACATATGTCCCTAACTACGACTTGTGCTGCAACAAAACCTGTGTTTCTGTAGCTGGTGAGTGAGTCTTTTGTTTTTGGAGGAGGTTGACTGCCACATGAAACTGCATTGTAGGAGACTGCAGAAGTTTGCTCACATGGTTAACTGCATGAAGAACGTCATACCATACTACTGTGCAAATTTGAAAGCGATAAGACCCTACCTCCTCTGCAAGTGCTTGTGCTTCAGTCCTGGCTATTGCATCTGTGGCATTGTTTCTGACTTCCAACAGGGCCTCTCTGATGTTGTGGCTCTGGTATCGCACAGCCTCAATGCTCTTAAGCCGGCTCTCCCACCTGGTTTCACTCCAAGACTTGAGTGTTATGTTCACGTGCTTCTTTAGGATTGTCCATCTCTGTGTAGCTGTTACAAAAAGGTTGTACAATTTTTGTACGTTGCCAAAGAAGCTGATGACATCTGTGGAAGCTTTAGTTGCATCAGCCACTACAAGATTCAGAGAGTGAGCCCCACATGGAACATAGAGTGCACGACAGTTCTTCTCTCATAACCTTGCCTGAACACTTTTGTTCTTGCCCTTCATGTTTGCTCCGTTGTCATATGACTGTCCTCTGCAGTCATTAAAGTGAATATTCAGTTCATCTAGTCTCTTCAGAATCAGAACTGATAAACCCAGCCCTGTACTTTCTGAAGCCTCAAGAAAGCCCAAGAAGTATTTTTTTATTTCTGGTACTTCACCCATTTTAACAGTTCTGATAATAATCGACATCTGTTCTTGGTGGCTTATGTCTGGAGTGCAATCTAAAATGAGTGAGTAATATTTAGCTTGTTTTATTTCTGCAACAATGGCATCCAAGATCTTCCCACTTATGGACCCAATGAGCTCATTTTGGATGATGTTTCCTAGGTAACTTGAATGACTATATTGGCCACTTTCGACTCTGCTGATGTGTTGTTTCATCACTGGATCAAATTTGGCAAGCAGCTGAACCTCCTTCAAGAAGTTGCCATTGTCTCGATTGTACAATGTAGAGGGAGACCCCCTGAAAGCAAGGTTTCTCTCTGCCAGTGAGTGGATTATACTTACAAGACGTGTGAGAACATCTCGCCAGCGTCTTCGCTCTACCTCCATTAATGACATTTCAGTTTGGTCAATGGTCCTCCCAGTTTTTAGCCGCAGTTCCAGATCCTTCCATGTTGCCATGTTATCTGCAAGTTCTGAACTATTTTCATGGCCTTTCAGAAGCGAATCAACGTTTATCCAGTATGAAAGTCCATCCGTAATTAGTTTGTACGACTTCCTTAAAACACATTGCAGCAGAAGCAATAAAGAGCATCATTCCTTCTAGAGTACATCAGCCAGCTTCACTTTATTTTTTCCTCATTAATTAATGTTTGTACATGTAATGGTGATGAAATGGACTGATTTGAAATGGTCCTCGAGACACCAGATCTGTCTTCAAGGCATCTGACAGGACAACTGGCCAGTCACACGGATCAAGCGGTGGAGCAGATCTTGGTTCTTGTTGCTCAGCTTCTCTTCTATTTTCTTCTTTTTCTGTTTTTCAGCTCCTGATGGATAATGTCGTTTCATATTCCAAGATGCACGAAGTCACATCTAGTTAACCACAACTAATCTGCTAAATAATAATAATCATGATAATAATGATGATGATGATAATAATAATAATAATAATAATGTTTTACAATACTAGAAAAATTAAGCATTTAGGAAAGTATAAACATATAGTAAGAATAAAGTTAAATAATAGAGAAATAAGATCTCACAATAGTTATTTACACATAACGACCAAAACGTTTCGTTTTCTCCGTTTTATCACATTTTCTCATACAAAAACTTTAATTAATACGACAATAATAATAATAATAATATTAATAATAACTTCAGCTATATTCCTATTCTTGCCTACTGAGCTATGACCTGGGAGCCTGTCTAGGGGCCACCTAGTAGTGGCCCTAAGCGGCCGCTTAGTTTGCTTATGCCAGGAAACGGCCCTGCCCACCTAATCTTGGATAAGTCATATTGACATTCAAAAATAATAATAAAAGTAAATCAGAAGGAAAACTTGAACTCTTGCTGGGAAAAATTAAAAAGACACCAACGAAGAAACAAATATGGGATGAAAAGAAAAAATATCCCATAGCTAGAAATGGCAACATGGTTTTGGGATGAAGAAAAAAATCGCAATGAGAACAACAAGAAGAGGGGGTGGAGAGGAAGAAGCCGGAATAAAAAGTTCATTATTGGTGTCAAAAAAATTAAATTTGGGATTTTATATCGTTTCAAGGTAAGAAGTTCATAAATTTCCCTTCAGTTATTAAATTTAGATTAAATAAGCTGACATTTCAGCTGTAATTGTTTAACAATAGAGTATGGAAGTCCAGTTTATGGACACATAGCTAGGCTGGTTCATCTTTAGCCTAGGTCTTCCATCTTCAACGTAGCTTAGGCTGTGTTTAGGCTACTCTAGTTGGAGCAGGACCTATTTTTTCCATAACTAAAATGGTGGCCCGTGTTGGGGAAGGGTTATTTGCTGTGAAAACCTTAACCTTGAATAAAATAACAAAACAGAATTAAAATAAACAAAAAAAAAAAGAGAAAATTACGCCTTATCAAATTTTGATGGTTAATATTGACCAGAATGATAGGCCTAACATTTTGACATATGAACAGAATTTATTCCATGTTTGGCTTTTTCAGACATTTACTATATATAAATAATAATAAATTACGAAACCCTAACTAAAAATAAAAATAAGAAATAATTCAAGTACTTCAAAACTTATCATTTGGCCATAAATGTGGTAAAATTCTAGAATAAGGGTAATCCGAAGCCTAGCCTATTTAACCAAGCTTAAAGCTTAAGTATTGTATACATAATATAAAATAAAGTTTATTTATAAAGTTGAAAGGGTTTTAGGATTTTGGGGACTTATTTTTGGAAAAAATAATTAAACAAAATATGGCTGAAGGTGAAGCAGTTGAGGCAAAGATTAAATCATTAAAAGGAAGAGATCAGCAAGGAAGGGAGTCATTACCAGGCTTTTAAATAGCTTTAATAACAAAGAAAATCCAAATAAAAGGGATTATGATACTATTTTGGGTGGTTTAAATAGAATTAAACAGGAAATAATAATTATAGACGAGGAAATTGTTACGGAAACTGATGGATTAGGTGTTGGCGAAGAGACATATACAGCACTTTTGTGGGAACAAGAACAGAATATTTTTGAAATAGATTCTCACATAAATTAATTATACGCTGCCTTAAATAATCTACCAAATAATTTAGAAGCTGCAAATCAAAGTTTGATTGATGCTGTGAAAAATGCTCTGTATGAATTGGTCCACAATTAACCCACCCCTTATATCTCCAGTCTAACTATAGAGTAGATTAAGTCTAGCCTTGTAGGGGTCAGCCTAGAGATTCCGGAAATGGTCCAGAGCGGGCAGATAAATTGAGGTCCACAGTAGGATTCCTCACCAAATTAGGTTAGGGCAATCTACCTTCACCTTTGTTAAGCTATGAGTTGATGCTAGGTCTTAGGCCACAATGTAGGCCTAATTTGTCTGACCGAGCTTAATTTAATGCGTTTACTTCTAACTGGGTTAAAAACACAATTAGTCACTTACTGCTAGTTATTAGAGTCCCTTTTCTCCTTTTTTGTTTAATTGTTGAGAGCGTACTTGCTGGTGGGGATCTTTTTTCGTTGTCTGTTCTTCTCCCTTCTCTCGTTCCGTCTTCTCGCCCCGTTCCTCGTTTTCGTTCTCCCTTGTCTTCCTTTTCGCGGGGCTTTTTCCACCAGCGTCGTCTTGGTTTTTTCTTCGGTTGGTTGATCGGTAATGTATATCTATTACCGAGCACGCTCTTGTCACACAGTATATAAATACTAGTGTGGAGAATAACTCTGGTGAGCAACCAATTGGTTTCATCCACCCAGTTATTGACATAAAAGGAATTTAATAATTGTTAGATTAACTACCTACCTACTCAGTGAACCATTTTCGTTACCTCCCAACTACCCACACATCAGTTTTCCATAGATGCCTTCAGAAATGCATCCATTTTTAATGATGACAATAAACAACTAAAAGTCAAGTTACCAACATTACAAGTACCAGTATTTGAGGGTGATCGAACAAAATTTCAGTCTTTTCTGGAACAGTTTGATAGTTTAATTGGCAACAAAGATTATATATCTGATGCTGACAAATTCAGTTATCCGCTTAATTATTTAAAGGGCCCAGCCCTAAAACTGGTTGATGCTGGACTAGTATGTTTCATGGACTGCTGTCGATTTTCCTACGAAATTGCAAACAAAGGCAGTCGATGACCCTGATTTTGTTTCTGCAATCGGTTTTCTTGAGAAATGATAAAGAAAAATGTTATTGGATATTGAATAAATTTATTTACTGAAACGACGCAATACACTCCAACATCTTTTTGAATAAGTCCGAGCTGGTGTGGCGCTTACGCCATACAAATTCACAACGGTACGAGTCAAGTTGGTCGCGATCTGTTCCGCATCGCAGTTTGTTCGATTGTTTCAATGAATTCCACAAGCTTTCCACCTGCTGAGTGTGAGCTCCGGTAGATGGGTCGATAAAGTTCATGCTGTGGTTAACAGTGTAATGCGAATAGTTGTACCCAGCGAGTTTATCAATGCCCTCGTACGCCTTCCACATGTCGCTCATGATCGTGAACCCTGGAAGAATGGATGCCTTTATACAGTCAACTAACGTTGTCCAATCGCGCTTGGGAACAGCGTAGAGAAACACGTCTGATTCTCTACAAACTCCACCAAATGCCCATTGCTGTGGCAACACGCGTCCTTTATTGTTTTTCCGGCGAGAATATAATGTCTCGTCAATTTCGACAGTACAACCAGGTCCGCCGATTTTCGTGTGATTTTTCAAAATATTATCAGCACACACTTCTCGAAGATAACTGTTGTAGTCGATTACGGTTGTGTGTGCCATGCCAAGTTCATCTGCACAGAACTTCAAATTGGTGTACTGCTTCGTCCAGGCGTATATGAACGCTACAATTTTTGATAGCGGTAGCGTTGAGCCCTCTAGCCAGGTACCTTTGCGTACCGAAACTTTTTCGTTGCACATGCTCCTCTGGCAACGCCAGGTCGGCACACCAGCCAAGCACTTAATTGCCATGTTGTGCTTACGTTTGCATAACTTTTTCTTAGGAATAACATCATGTTCCTGGGAAAACTTTACTGCAGATTCATCGTCAGGCACATTTTGCCATAGCCACTTCAAATTAATACAAACATCACTCATTGTTCTGCAAAAAAAATGACGAATTAGTGCAATATCTTGCAAAAACAATAGTATAAGAAACTCGATTAGGTCAGGTTAGGTTAGATTAGGTCAGGTTAGGTTAGGTTTCTCAAGAAAACCGATTGCAGAAACAAAATCAGGGTCATCGACTGCCCTTGTTTGCAATTTCGTAGGAAAATCGAGAGCAATCCATGAAACATACTAGGTCCGTTGATGCCTTACCAGCAATAGGCAGCTCATATAAAATAGCTCTCAAATTACTAGAAAGAAATTTCCTAAATAAAAAAGAAATAGTAAATGATTTAGCAATAAAATTAAAAATATAAAACCAGCCAAGGATAACCATCAGGATCTGTACAATTTCTATTGTGAAATTGAATGCATGTTAGGTCATCTACAAAATAATGACATAGATCTAGAGAAATCAGCATGGTTTATCCAAGCCATAATATTTGATTGTTTACCTACCCAAATTAGGGATATTTTCCAAACCAAAGAATAACGGGAAATACATACCCTACCCTTGGTGAAATAAGGAATGAATTTCCAAATGTTTTGTCAATGTACAAATCCTCAAAGATTAATTCACAAACAAAGATTGATTCACAAATAAACCAAACAAAGAAAATTCAAACAAAACCAAAGCCACAACAACAACAAAAAGACAAATCAGAACAAAAAATGATAGGTCTAACTCCTACACTACAAAATTTAATGTTACGATAGAATTTGTACGTATGTGTAAATTTTGTTTGGCTGATGATCACAATAGCACACGATGTACTAAATATGTAGATTTAGAATCCCGGATAAACAGGTGTTCTCAGTAAAACCTTTGTACTAAATGCACAGGTGCAGGACATACTAACAAAGACTGCAGAACAAAAATAAGATTCAAATGTGTTAATTGTGAAAGTTTAAATCATGTCTCTTGTCTTTGTGATTCATTTAAAAAATTTAAATAAACAAAACACGAAGAAAAATGAAAAAACGTTTAATGGACATGTATCACTAAATAATGTCAATAAAAATTCTAGTGTACTCCTACCTACAATAACTTTAGATTTAAAAAATAAAAAAGGTGGGACAACTCTTATAAGATGTCTAATAGATTCTTGTTCCCAACAAACATTTGTAGATCAATCATTAGTTAATCAATTAGGCCTACAAACTCATAAAAATGAACAAGAATTGTGTATAACAGCATTTGTCAAAGAAAATGGACAGAAAGAAAAATGTAGTACAGTCAATTTAGATCTGGATATACCCACAGAGAATAATAGTCCGGTTGCACAGGGTGGGAACCCTGCATTGTTTGTTATAAAGCAAATCTTGATATATTTTGAAAGCTTATACCACCCCATTCAAGAATCCATCGGGTGTACACCTGACCCCCGCTTGGCTTTTTCAATATGGCCGCCATTTTCCAAGATGGCCGGCGAAACTGAAAAATCCCATATCCTGGTCAATACTTGATGGATTTTGATGATCTTGGTGTCATTTCTAGGGTTTTTTAGGATGATGAGTCGATCTGGAGGGGTTGCAGATACTTTGGGAGTCGTTTTGACCCACATTCGTCAATACTCAAGGTCATTGGAGGTCAAACGCCCCCCGAAATAAGGAATATTCCACATCCCATATCACGTTGAATAATGAGGTGCACCTCATTTTTCAACGTTGAATAATGAGGTGCACCTCATTTTTCAACGTTGAATAATGAGGTGCACCTCATTTTTCAACGTTGAATAATGAGGTGCACTTCAATTTTCAACGTTGAAAAATGAAGTACATTGTTGAAAAATAAGACACTTCGTTGAAAATTGAGTTGAAGTAGGCTATAAGTTAAAGTAGCCCCTCAGAGCTTGGCCGTTCAAGGCTCACCTGGGATTCTGAACCCAATCAAAATAAATAAAACTAGCGGAGCGACCCGGCGTTGCCCGGGTGAAAGTTGAACTATATATATATATATATATACACACCAGTTACGTTAATTGAATGTGCCCGGTTAGGTCAACTGTACGCCCTTGACGATTGGTTAGGTTAAGTCGTGATATTTTCATTAAAATTAACGAAAATATCACGACTTAACCTCACTAATCGTCAAGGGCATACAATTAACCTAACCGGGCATTCAATTAACCTTACCAGGCATTCAATTAATCTAATCGAGCATTCAGTTGACCTAACCTGGCATTCAGTTAACGTAACCGGGCATATATATATATATATATATATATATATATATATATATATATATATATATTTCAGTGGCGACTCCAGCTCTTCAAGACTACTCGGGCTCTTTTTAAATTTTCAAGTCTACATATGAGCCGACATTTAAATGCATGAAAATAACTTAAGATTATCAATAAAATAAATAAATACATACCTCGGTAAAAAAAATTATTTGAATTTTATTTACTTGAACATAAAGTCCAAGCGTCTTGGTTTTAAAGCAAACTCCTTTAATATTCGGTCATGTAATTCCTTTTTGCTTTATAAATCAATAAGTATTTCTTTTTCAATTGAAATCGTAGCCAGGGACGAGAGCCGTTCTTGAGCCATTGTGTTTCTTAAATATGATCTAATTCGATGAAGAACAGAAAACTTCTTTCATTTGAAACAGAAGTTACAGGTATGGTAAGGAGAGCTGAATCAGCTTTGTGGTTTCCGACATCGCAGACAATAATCCTAGTTCGTGAAAGACTTCTAAAATTTCATTTGCAGATTTGCATTTTCTAAAGTCACTGTCACGATAAAATATTTCAACTCGCTAACTAAGGATTTGGAGTCAATTACATTTGGATATTTAGTTTGTAAAGCATTAAAATGATGCATTGGAAAATTTTCAGCAAATTCTGGAAATTTGGTCACATCAATCAACTCAAAGAACGCAAACTCCTGAATGCAATCAAATCGTTCCCTCATTGACATTAGTATAATGTCAATTATTTCGAAATATATTGCTTTATAGTTCATTTGTTTGCCTCTAGCTCTTTTTCTCGGGGGAGAAGGCAGGTCTTCGGATTGTTCGAAGTCTGCCATTGTTTCTTGAAAAACTTTATTATACGCTTTATCAGTACGAGCGCAGTCAATAAATTCAATAAAGTCATTTACTTTCTGTTGTGCAAACTTCATTTCAAGCTGCTTGCATTGTAGAAGATGAAATAGTTTTTCGGCTTGTGACAATATATTTTCAAAGCAGTTAATAAAAAACAGAAAAGTGAAATCATGCAATTTTATAAGTAGATTATCAGTTTGATTAAGAGTATCTTCATCTTCATCTAAAATCTTTTGAAATGCATTTTTCAGAGTTTCACGCTGCCTTTTTATTGCTCACATGGTTCTAGATCTATAGCACCACCTTGTTTCACAAAGTGATGGAATGCTGATATTAAGCTCTCTAAATACAGCTTTTCGTTTGTACTTGAAGAAGCAAATTTACTGAAAGCACATACATTGGAAAAGAACATTTTAGCCCCGTTAACTTTCTCTGACATTTTACTTAACACTAAATTTAACTTATGTGCATAGCAATGAATAAAATAGCCAAATTTAAAACCTTTTTCTCTCAGGCAGTTGAAGGCACGCTTATCGAAACTTAAAAAGTTACCATGTATCGCCAGAATTAAAAATTGTGCCTCTACAAGGCCGAAGGATATAAGCCGAGTTGAAATGTTTTTTCTTTATAAAAAAAAATTAATAGGAGGAAAAACGTATTTTATTTAATGAGAATTAGAAGAAGGACTATTATGTAACCGTATGCAAGCAAATAATTATTCATTAAAAGAACTTTAAATATACGATATTACTTATACTTTCTCGGGCGTAATGTCTTGCGCCCGAGTAAAGAATCTTGAAAGATTACACGAAAACTTAATGTGTCAATATAGTTTTTTTATAAGTAGTAAGGGTATCTAAATGCGTTCAAAATTTGCTTGCGTGACGAAGGCTAGACAGAAAATAGTTACATACTACCAGACAAAAACCATTTTTACAATTTGTATTTAAAACTTTTTTTTAAAACTTAAATCCATAAATACACAATTTTATCTCTTATGCTTCTCCTTGCTCCTTGCCTCTCGGGCTCAGCCCGAGAAGCCCGAGTGCAGGAGTCGCCACTGATATATATATATATATAGCGTTCAACTTCCACCCGGGAACGCCGGGTCGCTCCGTTAGTTTTATTTATTTTGATTGGGTTCAGAATCCCAGCTGAGCCTTGAACGGCCAAGCTCTGAGGGGCTACTTTAACATATAGCCCTCTTCAACGAAGTGTCTCATTTTTCAACAATGTACTTCATTTTTCAACGTTGAATAAAGAGGTGCACTTCATTATTCAACGTTACACGGGTGCTGCCCGAACTGTCATGTCTAAAACAGTTTTTGACAAAACTTTCAAATATACACCTAAACTACATGCATCTAAAACAATACTAAAAAAATATGGTAACATACAAATACCTTTTTGTAGAGAAGCATACATCACAGTTACACTCAACAAGAATACTTTGGAAACTTTTTCGTTAGTTACCAATTTACCGCATATTGTTTTCGTTATTTACCAGCAATTTTATTTTTTTATTTTTCTGCTATTGTATATATATTTTTTTCGATATAATTACAAGACTAATTGAATGCCCGGTTAGGTCAACTATATGCCCTTGACAAATGGTTAGGTTAAGTTGTGATATTTTCGTTAGTTTTAACGAAAATATCACGACTGGTTCTAACTGTACGCCCTTAAATTTATGAGAACTACATCGTTTGAGGCTACTACAAAGGACACTATTGATTGGCTCAAGAAGCATGTGCTACTATTCACCGAATTTTTTTTATATTTGCTAATAAATGTTTGGCTTAATATGCGGATAAATAACGAAAAAGAATATGCGGGTAAATATGAAAAAAGCGCCAAACTTTGTCTCATCCCTTAACCCTTTTAGTGGTGGATAAGCAAGAGTCTACTCTACTAGGCCATGATTGGATTGATGCATTGAAATTGCCTATTGACAAAATTTTGCCAAAGGGTCGGCAGATGTGCATACACTCACATATTCATCTGACATAGATTCATTGTTAACGGAGTTTTCTTCTCTTTTTGCGCCTGAAGTCGGCAAACTAAAAGACCTTCAGATCTGTATAGAGGTAGACCCTAATGTAACTCCAAAATTTTGTAAGGCTCGTCCAATTGCACATGCATTGTGGGAGAAGGTAGATTTAGAAATTGATAGACTGCTCAACGATAGAATTATCGAACCAGTCGCACACGCCAAGTAGACTGCCCCAGCAGTTCCTGTACTAAAACCTGACAAGTCAGTGCGTTTATGTGGGTGTGGTGGATTGATGTGACTAAAAGTCTGCAGATCGACACACCAAAAAAACACCTTAATAATAAAAACTAATATTGATCTGGCAGCACTGGTTTTGACGGATTAGGGCGGATATGCAGCGATGATGTTTTTGGATGATCATTAGCATTGTTGATTGTCGTTGTACTATTGTGAACTACTAGCCTATCTAGATATACTGATATAGCTATTGACTAACTAATAGATTGACAACTGCTAGACTAACGACTATTACTGGCTATCTAGAATATTGTCTGGAACTGTCGTTCTATACTTGAGGTGAGTCTATAATTATTTCGTTGTGTAACTTAATTCTGGTTATTGTACTGTATCTGTATATAGTGTGTGAATCATAGCCTTATCTACCGGTCACTACATTGGCGACGAGGTTTTTCTTTTTTTGTTTTTTGGTTGCATTTTTGTCTTTTTTCCGCTTGGGGGAAGGGGCTAGTAAAGTGCAAATTGCTAACCTACAGTTCAAGGGTTCTTGTATTGAGCCTAGTTTGTGTTTAGGCTATTTTGATTATGCCTGTTATTGGTCAAATAGGCCCCTATTCGGAGGGCAAAGAAAATTTTGACACGTACACAAATAGAGTGGAGTTGTTTTTGACAGCGAATTCTATACCAGATGATAAAAGGGTACCATCTTTTTTAACTCTAATAGGCCCTAAAACTTATAGTCTAGTTAAAGATCTGGTAGCTCCTAAGAGTACAGCAGAGTGTAGCTATACAGATTTAGTTACAGTTCTAAAAGATCACTATAAGCCTCAAGTGGTAGTGATTTTTGAGAGATTTCAGTTCTATTCTCGAAATCAGGCTGTAGGTGAATCAATTGCTGACTTTATAGCTAGCTTAAGGAAACTGGCTAGTACTTGTGAGTTTGGCCCTAACCTAACAGAAATGCTACGGGGTAGATTTGTCATGGGTTTGAGAGAGGAGGCCACTCAGCGAGAACTATTGACAATTAAAAACCTAACTTTTGATGCTGCAGTAGTACTAGCCACAACTAGGGAAGCTGCTGCTAAGAATGCAAAGGCATTTGGTGATGTGAATTTGATCAGGCCTAAATCTAATATTAACCTAAATAGTAGGTCTACAGGAACTAAGGCTAAGGATAATCCAAAGGTTAGCCAAAGAAACTTTCTAAAAGCAGATAGTTCAAAAAATTGTCCTAAGCAAAGTGCTAAACCTAAAACACATTGTACTGGCTGTGGCAAACAGCATTGGAAGGTAGACTGCCCTTTCAAGGAGGCAGTATGTTATAAATGTAACAAGGTTGGACATATAGCAAAGGTTTGTTTTTCTAAAATGCATAAACCTCCTTTATCAACCAACAGTCTAATGCAGTCACAGATAGGCTCTGAATATATTTTCAGTCAGGATGGCACTACAAATGCTGGTCCTTATATTATAGATGCTACTATAAATAAAGTCAAACTTCCAACGGAACTGGATACAGGTGCAGCTAGAACTATAATTTCTAAGGTTTATTTTGTAGAAAAATTCCAAAACTCCATACCACTATATCATTCTAAGGCTACTCTGAGAAAATATGGAAATGTTGAGATGCTAATAGTAGGAGAGGCTAAAGTTCAAGTTACAATAAATGATACAAAGTATCACAAACAGTTAACACTTTTAGTGATTGCTGAACCAGGTCCTACTCTTCTAGGTAGAGATTGGATTCATGCTCTAAACTTGCCTATTCACAACATTATAGTTGATCATCAATCAATAAATTGTTCTGTAATACCTAATAATATCTCAATTCTTTTAAAGGAATTTCCAAAATTATTTAGGCCTACTCTTGGCATGCTCAACAAAGATCATAAAGTGTTTATTGAATTGGATAATGAAGTCAGCCCTAAATTTTGTAAAGCTAGGCCATTGCCTTATGTTCTAAGAGAAAAGGTAGAATTGGAGCTATAATTGGAAAAGGTTACTGAACCTATATCGCACTCATTATGGGCAGCACCTATTGTCACTGTGTTAAAACCTAATAAGAGTGTTCTTATTTGTGGGGACTACAAAGTAACTGCTAATAAGGCTATTCTAATAGATAAATATCCTATTTCTAATCCTGCTGATATTTTTAGTAAGTTAGCTGGTAATAAATACTTCTCTAAGCTGGATATGTCACAAGCCTATGCACAGCTGGAGCTTGATGAAAAATCTAAGGATATCACAACTATAAATACTCACATGGGTCTATTTCGTTATAATAGATTATGTTATGGTATTTCATCAGCTCCTGGCATTTTCCAAAGAACTATTAGTCGCATATTAGATGGAATTTCAGATGTGATATGTTACCTGGATGACATCCTTATAGCTGGAAAAACAGAAGCAGAACATACGTCTAGTCTAAGGACAGTTTTGCAGAAGTTAGCAGCTGCTGGTTTAACTCTAAATAAGGAAAAATGTATCTGGATAACTAATGAAATTCAGTATTTGGGATTTAAGATTGATTCATTAGGTCTGCATCCTACTAAGGATAAAGTTGATGTTATTTGTGAGGCTCCTGCACCTACTAATGTCAGTCAGCTTCAAATATATCTAGGCTTGCTTAATTTCTACAGGAAATTTCTACCAAATGCTGCTACTACATTGGAACCACTAAGTAAATTACTCAGGAAAGAGACTAAATGGAGTTGGGGTAAAGAGGAACAGTCTAGTTTTCAACAGTCAAAGGAGCTCTTACTCAATTCTCGTTTTAGTGCATTTTGATCCTAAAGTACCTATAGTTGTAATTGCTGATAGCAACTCATATGGCATTGGAGCAGTACTTGCTCATAATATTAACGGGGAAGAAAGACCTATTTCTTTTGTTTCCCGCACTCTAAATACAGCAGAGAGGAATTATCGGCTCTAGGAAGATTACCACTGGGAAAATTGCCACTGGGAAGATTGCCCATGGGAAAATTGCCCATGGGAAAATTGCCCATGTAGGAAAATTCCCGAGGAGAAAATTGCCATGCGGAAAAATGCCATTCTGATAATGCAATATATTTTGTTTTTGTATAGAACTATCTGAAAAGTATTATAGTATGATAAATAAAAAAAATACATAATTGAAAAATTTATTTTATCCTATTCAAATAAAAATTTATAAATTAAAAGGAAGTAGTAATTTATTAAAATTATTAAAAAATTTGAAAAACTTTGTTTTAAAAAAATATGCATATTATAGGCAATAGATCTTAAATAGGTCATTTTATCATTTGCAGCACCATACTTTTCTACGATATTCTTGACTCTTGAATTTAAGTCCTTATATTTTTTTTGCGTAGGAAGTGAATCCCCTCGTTCAAATTGAACGCGCTTAGCTTTGGCCAAGCATTCTTCACGTTTAAGTGCGTCAATTAACTTCCAGATGTTAGGGTGGAATTACTTACTGCTTTATTTAGGACATTATGAAAACTTTCACGCTGTTGTTCGTGCGGGGCAACGAATTTTCCACACCGGAGTAAACATTCCAGAGGGGAATTGGAAACATAGGGGTGTCTCTTCTTCGGTTATTTCGCGTTCCCCTTTCAATCCCTATGTATGTAAATTCAAAATAAGACAAAAATTCCTGTGGTATATCATCATCTCCAGAGATTCTTCAAAAAATTCAATAACATCTAGCATGGCACAAAAGCAAGGGCAAAAATATCGCATCTTCAAAGAGAATTCGTTGTCGTTGTGGTATTGTTGTTTAAACCCAAGATCGACAATTTTCCTATATAACGATTGAGAAAAGTGGAAGAAGCAGCCGTTAAGGGAAGCATTCGGGAAGACAGATTTCAATGCATTGAGGGAGGCTTTTTCAAAATCACTAGTGACATTTTCAGGCGTTTCATTAATTACAAGTTCCTTAATTTTTTCAGAGAATGCTCTATAAGTAGATTCGGATTTGTTTGGTATGAGGGCAAATATGCGAGGAATACTACAAATTCGCCTTTTGTATATGAATGGTTAGAAGTTGAGTACATATCTGGAGCTACTTTAAAGGTACCATCAATTGCCCAGTTCTTGTATCTTTTAAGATCTTCCAAACCCTCAGCCGTTGCGAATATCAATATGCGATATTCATCATCAATTCCAGAATCATATTGAGAAAGTTTTCCCCTGAATCAAGAGCTTTAAATTCTGGTGGTATGCTATATCCTGTCCTTCCAGATGGCACGGCTGGGAAATTGCAAGCCTTTTGTCTCCATTTACGAACATTTCTGCTTATGTTACTTACATTTGCATTTGAGAGAGAGCAGCTTCATCTAGAGACGCAGTAGCTTGAGATACCAAAACACGACTTGATTGATGAGACGTTGCGGCCATGGATTTCAAAGTTTCATGCGCATTTTTCGCATCAACTCTATCCTTAGTTGATGAGTGTGTATGCTCATTCACCGATTTTAAAACTTCGAAATTATCCGCGGATGACTTCGAGTGCAATCTCGCTTTGCAGTTTTTTTGTTTTCGTTGACTACACTCCCAATATAAAATTGTACCACTTTTATTAGTACCATGTTTATGATACATATATTGTAGTTCATCTACAAGCATATCCTTCCCGCGTTCACTCTTTATTATCGACACCATTATGGGTTAAACTACTGCTTACTTCCAAAACAGAATATATATCACGTCCTTGGCTTGGTGTTGAGTTGCTAATTGGTAATTTTTACGGTAAAATCTTTAAACGACAGATATGCATACAATTTTTGATTAAATAAGCGAATAAATTTCATTTTAAAATATTATTAATTGTATTCACAAACATTCAAATATAAATAGATTTTTAGTTTTATTGTAAAAGCTTAAACGATGCCAACGTTGCCACATCTCATTATATTTTCAGGGCACCCATAATTTTTTTTTTATTAATATTACTCCGCATGGCAATTTTCTCCTCGGGAATTTTCCTACATGGGCAATTTTCCCATGGGCAATTTTCCCACAAGGGCAGTTTTCCCATGGGCAATCTTCTCAGTGACAATTTTCCCAGTGCCAATCGTCCGCGTACGGAATTATTCATAGGTAGAACGTGAAGCATTAGCCCTAATCTTCGCCATAAAAAAGTTTCATTTTTACTTGTGGGGTCAGCAGTTTACCCTAGTGACTGGTCATAAACCGTTGTTAGGGTTGTTTGCTCCTAATAAACAAATTCCTATCTTGGCTGCAGGACGAATACAACGTTGGGCTCTCATGCTACAAGCCTATTCTTTCAATCTAGTGCACCGGTCAGGTAAGCATTTGGGTAATGCTGATGCTTTAAGCCGGTTACCTTTAGATGCTTCCATTGAATGTGTCCCAATTCCAGCTGAATGGGTTCACTTAGTTGAATTTCTAGGGACAACACCAGTTACAGCTATGATTACACCAGTACACATTTGAAAACTTGTCGATCGATTTTTACAAACTAGTTGGTGATTCTATATAATTTGAGTGCGCTGATCTCAAAAATATAGTTAGTTTTTCCCTATCACGTATGGTTTTCTTACTACAGGGTGTGTCATAAATCCCCCATTTATCCCCAAATGTGAACCATCTTATCGAGACCAACATTGGATTGCACATGCTAAACCATAAATTTTGTTGTTATAGACTACAGTAACGCTTACATAATAATATATGGTAAATATATATAACAACCAGTCCCGTTCCCAGCAAAATACTCTCTCACCTCCCATCAATGGGTGGTTAATATTTGGGGACAGATGAGGTATTACAACACCCCTTGTAGCACGAAATCTTTAGGTGATAGAGTAAAACCTAATTAAAGCAGAATTAAATAGCTCCTAGCTCTTGACAAGCATATTGCTTGTTTATGAAAGAATAAAAAAATAACTGAAAGAAACAAAATATATTTACCTTCTTTACTTGCAAACATTTCAGGACTTATTCCAAAGACTTAAGACTACGAAGGTAGATCTGACTAATGACGACTAAACCGGTGCTTCTTTGATGTTTTCTTATGCTGTGCGTTAGGCTGATCTCGTTGCAGACACCAGCAGTAATCCGCCATCATATTTGTATGCCATCTTCCTTGATATCTTCTTTCCATGGTTTTGATGTCCTGGTGAAATCGTTCCCCTTGCTCCTCACTGAAATCTCCGAGATTTTTGGGAAAACGGTCAAGATGCGAAAATAAGAAGTGAACTTTCAGGCTCATGTTGCAGCCTAAGGTGCAAAACTTTTTAAGCATATTTTCCACCAGTCTTTCATAATTTTGGCTTTTGTAGTTTCCCAAGAAGTTTTCAACAACATCTTTGAAACCAAGCCATGCTTCTTTTTCTTTATTGGTCATTGTGTTCAGGAAATGATCGTCTGTCAATAACTTGCTAATCTGAGGACCTATAAAAACACCTTCCTTTATTTTCTCGTAGCTAATCTTTGGATATTTTGAACAAATGTACTTGAAACATTCACCTTCTCTATTCAATGCTTTGACATACTGCTTCATCAAGCCTAACTTAATGTGCAAGGGTGGTAGGAGGATTTCATTTGGTTCAACTAGATGTTCATGTAAAATGTTCTTTGATCCTAGGGTAAGATTCTCTTTAGGAGGCCAAGTTTTCCTCTTCCAGTGCTGGTCACGTGCTCGACTATCCCATTCGCATATGAAACATGGCATCTTAGTGTATCCTGATTGCTGCCCAAGTAACATGCAAAGGACTTTGAGATCCCCACACAATATCCATCTGTGATTTTGATACTGAATTTTTTCCAGAAGCAGTTTCATGTTATCATAGGTCTCTTTTAAATGAGTAGAATGGGCCACTGGGATTGATGCATATTTGTTACCGTTGTGCAGTAACACTCCTTTTAGACTGGTTTTAGAGGAATCTATAAACAACCTCCAGTCACTGGTTTGGTATTCGATGCCTAGCTTGCACACTAATCCTGTGATGTCCTTGCAAAATACCAAGGGACCATCTTCTTCGAAAAAAGGCACGAAGTCTTTCTCACGATTTCTCTACCAAGCGAAGTATGTGTCGGATGCCAATAAATTGTTCTCCTGCAATCTAGACCCCAAAAGTTCTGCAGAGTCCTTAGGCAGATTCAAATCCCTGACTAAGTCATTTAGTGCGGCTTGGGTTAATGGTTTAGGAGGACCTCGGTCAGCTGTTGGCTGTTCATAAACATCATCATTGTCTGGATTTGGAGCTGAATCAGAATCTGAATTGTATTGATCCAGACTCTCGGGTGGGCGGGGAATAGGAACTTCTGGACCATGGGGTACCGGCCTTATTGCAGATGGAAGACTTGGGTATTGAAGGCTCTCTTTATTCTTTGCATTATAACCTTTAACATTGCAAGAACAGAAGTAGCAGTCGTCGGTATGGTTTCTAGGCTCGCGCCATACCATAAGGATCCCAAATGGCAAACTTTTCTTTTTACCTTTGCTCCAATTCCTTAATGCCGCAACACACGTAAGACAAACCTTGTGTGGAGCCCAACTTTTGTCTTGATCTCCTAATTTAATTCCAAAATAAGCATGATAAGCTCTCTTAATGAAGGTCGTTACATTTGTCCTTTGTTTTACAACAATATACCGACCACAAATATAACAAAATATGTCTGGACTATGGGTACATCCTCTAGAAGCCATTACTAAAATTTTAAAGACGTAATGTTAGAATTATCTATCTGAAAAATATGAAAAAACGAAATTAATTAAAGATAAAAAAGGTAAAAAATTACAAAACGTCCCAAAATTGTTTTGCTAGTAACTTTAAAACTGTGGGTGGTAGAAAAAAAACTGGTAGCATTTTTTAATTCAGCGCAGCGAACTGCTTCAGAATCACAACTCAAAATAAAGAAATCGATTTTCATGCAGACCGGTGTTATTGCTCAGTGGACTAAATCTGATCCTATTTTGTCTCATGTTTATCAGATGGTCTCTAGTGGGTGGCCTATGAAGGTGGACAGTTCTTACCAACCTTTCCACCAAAGACGCACAGAGTTGTCTATTCAGGATGGATGTGTCCTTTGGGGGTCTCGGGTTCTTACCCCAGACCTGGGCAAGTCTCTTTTGCTTAAAGAACTTCATTCCGATCATATGAGTACTCCTCGTATGAAGGAACTGGCCCAAAGTTATTTTTGGTGGCCCGGACTGGATAGTGACATCCTTTCGCTTGTGAATTCATGCTCTCGGTGTTTGGGATTACGTGATACTCCTAAAAAGGGTTTTCTATATCCCTGGGAATGGCCTTCCCATCCATGGCACAGAATTCATATTGATTATGCGGGTCCCATCAATCACCACTATCTTCTAGTCATTGTCGATGCTTATTCTAAATGGGTAGAGGTTCTTTCTACTACATCTATGTCTTCATCCTCTACTATTCGTCTGTTGCGTTCTATTTTTGCCAGATTTAGCCTTCCAGTTGTTTTGGTTTCTGATAATGGCCCAAGTTTTACTAGTTCTGATTTTTCTACGTTTTTGTCTTCCAATGGTATTCGTCATGTTCGTACTGCTCCCTACCACCCATCTTCAAATGGCTTGGCTGAGAACATGTTCCGTTCTGTTAAGTCTGCTTTGCTTCATGCAAAGGGGGGGTGAATTCAGCTTGCTTTGGATCGCTTTCTCATGAAATACAGGTTGACACTCCATTCTACTACGGGTGTTGCACCGTCCGAGTTGATGTTTGGCCGTCGTATTCGCTGTATTTTTGATCTTGTGCGTCCTCATGATTCTATTTGTCAAAGAGTTTACAGTCGGC
Organism: Bathynomus jamesi; assembly: GCA_023014485.1. Lineage (NCBI taxonomy): Eukaryota > Metazoa > Arthropoda > Malacostraca > Isopoda > Cirolanidae > Bathynomus > Bathynomus jamesi. The sequence continues at coordinate 178,022 of JAJOZX010006229.1, read as the reverse complement.
AAGAGCGGCAAAAACGTACCTTTGAATCTAAGATTCCTAGGACGCTAGAGCTGCTACCTCAAAATAAGGTCATGATTCGCGATTACTCTCAGGGTCCCAAGTGGGTACCAGCTATAATTAGAAAGCAGACTGGTCCTGTTTCCTACAGATGTGTAACTGAAGATGGTCGAATTCAGAATCGATATCAGGATCAGATTCTACCTCATTCTATGCCTTCCACTATCCCTACTATTCCTCCTACTCTAGAGCGTACACCTATTCCTACTACTCCAGAGAGTACCACTACTATTCCAACCGAAATGGAAACACAATCCTCTCTGTCACCTGTGGCTGAGCCAGAGGAATCTACTGCACTTGGAGTTCGTCGTTCTACCAGGGTTAAAAAAGCCCCGGAACGTCTGAACTTGTAGGGGAGGAGTGTGGTGGATTGGTGTGACTAAAAGTCTGCAGATCGACACACCAAAAAAACACCTTAATAGTAAAAACTAATATTGATCTGGCAGCACTGGTTTTGACGGATTACTTTTTTTGGTAGACGGAACGGCGTTCCCTCACTATTTCAAATAAATCCGAACTTACAAATCTCTAACGTCATGAAATTTTAATTCCCACCCCTAGAAGAAATATGAGAAAGAATCATTAACTGCTTCATTTCTTTTAGCTTCGACTGAGGCAATGCTAGCCTATAAAGATCTGGTGAAACAGTCACCACGGCGTACCAGTTGTTAACTTTTTTTTAGTTAATCATTCCAGTTGTTAGCTATTTTTATTGATCGTACTGGATGTCGTATATCTAATGACACTGGAAATACTGCATCTTCAACCTTGGAATATATCCTAATATCCAGTGCATATGACCTCAAAATATCCCTGAAATTGGTCAGATTTCAAAAGATTTCCCGGGGGGCTTACAGTGCCCCCGGACCCCCAGCTGTATGGGCTCGCCGCGCTCGCCATTGTCCCCCCGCATCTGAGTAACACTTTCAAAATGCGTTTCCTCACTTCTTTATTTAGCACTACACCACTGCTACTAGCCTATGTAGATATACTGATATATCTATTGACTAACTAATAGACTGACAACTGCTAGACTAACGACTATTACTGGCTATCTAGAATATTGTCTGGAACTGTTGTTCTACACTTGAGGTGAGTCTATAGTTATTTCGTTGTGTAACTTAATTCTGGTTATTGTACTGTATCTGTATATAGTGTGTGAACCATAGCCTTATCTACCAGTCACTACAGTGGGGATTACTGTTTAACAGCAAATAGAGCAGTTCTTCTACACTGCTGTAGATATGTCACAAGCCTTATGCTCAACTAAGTTTAGACGAAAATTCTAAAGAACTATCATAAATACACACTGAGGCCTATATATGTATAATAGGCTATGCTATGGAATAGCATCGGCTCCGGGTATTTTTCAGAGTATAATGGACTAAGTTCTAGGTCACATTCCAGGTGTACTTTGTTTACTAGATGATGTCCTCATTTCAGGTTCATCTAAAAAAGAACACAACAACAGTTCTTAAAAGACCTGGGGATGCCGGACTTAAGCTAAAAAAAGAAAAGTTGACCTAACTGGGCATTCAATTAACCTAACCAGGCATTCAGTTCACCTATCTGGGCATTCGATAATCTAATCAGGCATTCAGTTGATCTCACCAGACATTCAATTAACCTAACCGGGCATTCATTTAACCTAACATAGTCTGTAGTGTATCCCGTCAACAATATATCTCGCGAACTTGTTGGCGTGAACTTAAATCCTTCCAAACTGTAATTTCTTAATTAAGTAAATTTGAAAAGGCAAATAACTTGAAAAACATAAATTTGCGAGGAAAATGCTACAGAGTAAAGTATTCTTATTTTTTTTCTCTATATCTCTGCATAAAAATCAGTATAGACTTCTGTCCATGTACACTAACTAATCTTTACCGAGTCCACTCTCCTAGTACATTATGAACCTAAACTTCCTCTTGTAGTTTCGGCAGATAGCAGTTCTTATGGAATTGGGGCAGTGTTTTCTCACCACATTGATGGTATAGATAGGCCTTATCTGTTTTGCTTCTAGAACACTAGCTGAGACTGAAAGGCGATATGCACAATTTGAACGTGAAGCCTTAGCTTTAGTATTTGCAGTAAAGAAATTTCATTTCTATCTATGGGGTCATGAATTCAAACGAATTGCTGACCATAAGCCTCTTTTAGGTTTATTTGCACCTACTAAAAATATTCCAGTTATGGCCTCAGGTAGGAATCAACGATGGGCATTGATTCTACAAGCCTATAAATTTGACTTAGTAGCCTACATTGGTCAGGCAAACTTCGAGGTACGGCTGATGTTCTAAATAGGTTGCCTTTAGAAAATCCAAATGAATGCGTACCTATACCTACAGAATGGGTTGACTTGGTGGAGTTTTTGGACTTCACTCCAGTGACTGCAGTACAGATAGAGCAGTGGACAAAATCAGACCCGATTCTGTCTAGGGTCATCCATTACTGCTCAGTTGGTTGGCGTACTAAGGTTGAGAGTGAATTACACCCTTTTTATCAACGTCAGTCTGGGGTCTGAATCCAAAATTGCTGTCTCTTATGGGGTCACAAAGTGATAATTCCAAATGAAGGCAGGTCGAATTTAGTGAAGGAACTTCATGCTAAACACATGGGTGCAAAAAAAATGAAAGAGCTGGCGAGAACTTATTTCTGGTGGCCCGGTTTAGATGGAGAACTCGAATCATTGGTTCGTTCCTGTCAAAACTGTCTAGAAAATGGAGATCTTTTAGAAAATCTAGAAGAGGAAAAGCTATTGTTGTTCCAAGGCGATATGATGACTAAACTGATTGATGCAGCATTGATTGTACGTATTAAGTTAAGGTGTATATATATCAATCTCATAATTGTAAGGTTAGTGAAAAATTCACATAATTTAGAGCTAGCATTTTTGGGCTCTTGTGGCAGCATTGTTTGGGCACTCTTGTGGCCACTGGCGTAGCGACGGGGGGGGCAAGGGGGGGCTCGTGCCTTCGGCGCTGGTTTTGGGGGGGCGCCAAATCGGCCGAGGGCGCAATTTTTTTAGCATGACATTTCTGTTTTTTACATCCGCGGCCGGGAGACAAGTTTGGACATGTATCATAACCACAGACAGGGGTATTAATAGTAGTAGTAATAATGATAATAATAATAGTGTTTATTTCTGTTAAAAAAATTAAATTTAAAATTTGATTTATTGATAAAAACTGGTACATATAGAAACAAATTGATACATATATGCTAATATAGCAAATGTATCAAAAGAAGTGTATTAAATAAAATCGTGACAAAAATATAGAAATATGATGTGCATTGCCACAAGCTTTAACCAGTTGAGCCAACGGCCTAGCAGTTAACCACTGCCTTAAGTGTGCTATATAAATTATTGTGGTTGTAACAGATTGTAATGTATTCACATAGTTAGTGAATGACAAATATTTACTGTAAATAACCACTATTATAATTTTGATGCCCAAAATTCACTTCGTTTCTGCTATCAGCGGGTAGCCTTCAAACAGAATGAGTGAAATATATATAAGTTAAGCACACAAATAACGATGAAAAACTAGACACCGACCGGTTTCGAACTCATTTGTTCTCATCAGGATATTACAAACTTTAACCAATTTTGTTCAAGGATGTACAAGTACATTGGAAAGACTAATTGTAGGCAAATAAGACAATATATTACATTTTATTGACTAGTGTGTACTGTGTATACGTAAACCTATTATATAATTAGAAATATATTTGAGAAAAAATTCAAATGTTGTGAACACCTCTAGATTTTTTTGATAAAAATAAAACTGAAAGATGAAGGCAAAACTGAATCTGTGCAAAATTTGATTTTTCAAGTTTTTGTTCATTACTTTGGTATACTACTAGGGCACTCAATATATTTTGCCCCACCCTTTTTTCTTAGCTAAATAATAGGTCATGGGGCTGAAATCTCTTTTGGGCTGTAAGTTTGAACTTTCTGCGTTTCACATAACCAGATTTTTTCACTTTGAACTTCTCCTTGTATAAAACCACTTTTAAACGCCCTTGTATAAAACCGATGGTTAACGCAGTTTCGAAAATTGCGTCTGGCAGTGATGTTCGTCGTAAACAGAGAGCTGTTATCGAGTTCTTAACCGCAGAGAAGGAAACGGAAATATTCATAAACGTCTACAAAACGTTTACGGAGATGCTGTTGTTGATCGAAGCACAGTTGGACACTGTTCTAAACGTGTGAGATCATCGGAGAGAGGGAGAGCCAGCCTCGATGATGAGCCACGCAGCGGTCGCCCGGCATCGGCTGTGACATCTCACACTGTGCAACGTGCTAACAGCATCATTCGATCAAATCGGCGCGTCACATACAAGGAGCTATCACTGGAGCTAGGAATTAGTGAAGGAAGTGTGAATACGATAATTTAACAACTGGGATACTCAAAAGTGTGTTCACGGTTTGTTCCTCGCGAACTGACTGAAGATCACAAAGCCCAAGGAAAAGAAATTGCTTCTGAGTCGTTGGTTCGATAAGAGACAGAAGGGGATGACTTCCTTTTACGAATTGTGACTGGGGATGAGACTTGGGTACACCACTTTCAACCTGAAACAAAGCGCCAATCTATAGAGTGGCATCACGCAGACTCCCCATGCAAGAAAAAGTTCAAAATGGCTTCCTCTGCAGGAAAGGTTATGGTAACCATCTTCTAGGACATGAAAGGGGTGATTTTAAACAATCGGCTCAGAGGCGTATATTTCTACCCTACAGAGACTCCAGAGACGTATAAAACGAGTTCGACCGGTGAGAAAACTGGAAGACGTCCTTCTTTTGCACGATAACACAAGACCATACAACAGTTTGCAAAAATGCGCTTCACTGTGTTACCCCACCCTCCATACAGCCCGGATCTGGCACCTTCAGACTTCCATTTGTTTGGGCCAATGAAGGATGCTATTCGTGGAAGAAAGTTTCAGAGTGACGATGGGGTTGTTGAGGAGGTTAAGAGGTGGCTCCAGCGGATCCCAGCGGACTTTTACCAGCAAGGGATAAAGGCCCTTGTTTCGAGGTGGAGGAAAGCCATAGAAAAGGATGGAGACTATGTGGAAAAATAAAAACTTGTAAAAAAGGTATGTAACTACTTGTGTACAAAATTTCTGGAACTTACAAGGAAACTTGGAAAGAAAAAAAACGGTGGGCGAAATATATTGAGTGACCCTCTTATTTTCAAATTTTCATGAAAACAGTGATTTATTTAGTAAAATAAAATAGGTTAAAATAACCGATAATCTTATTAATCTACCTTGAAAATAGGTGTTTAAAATAGTTGAAAATATGGCTCAGATTGCGTGAAATCGACTCTTCGTAGTCAAAATTTTCCCGAGGGAGGGCCCCCGGACCCTCCGCCTTAGCGCCTAACTCGGGCTGTCTTCGGCAGCCCTCGATAGGGGGGCGCCTTTCTCTACCCTTGCCTCGGGGCGCCACGAACCCTCGCTATGTCACTGCTTGTGGCATAAATTTTTTGGGCACTGGCGCGTCCTTTCTACATTTTTGTTGAATGCGGCACTTACAGGGCGTGGTCTTATAGAGAGCTCTCTTACATTTCAGTTTGGTTGTTTAGATACAACATTGTTGCATCGTGCAATGGTGCAGGTTGTGTTGTTGTTGCAAGGTTTAGTAAGAAGACCATAAATAGTGTCCCTTTTGTTTTTTTCTTAATTTTATGCTACTGAGGCCTAACGTAAGCCCACATCGAGTCAGCAACCCTGAGGTAGGACCTAATAGGACCTCCAAGTCCGTGTGTCTTAGTCTAGCTGAACTTAGGCTATAAGTTAAAGTAGCCCCTCAGAGCTTGGCCGTTCAAGGCTCAGCTGGGATTCTGAATCCAATCAAAATAAATAAAATAACAAGATCTACTAAAGAAAAGTCCACTTCATCCTTGGGAATGGCCTACTATACCTTGGCATAGGATCCATGTTGACTATGCAGGTCCTATAAATAATACTTATTTCCTGGTCATTGTGGATGCCTACTCTAGGTGGGTGGAAAATTTCCACGACTTTGGGTGTTACTATTCGCCTACTCCGTTCGTGTTTTGCTCGATGGGGTTTACCCATAGTTCTGGTTTCCGACAATGATACTTGTTTTATTCGTGAGGAATTTCATTCTTTTGTCCACCAAAATGGCATTAGACATGTCCGGTCTAGTGTTTTTCACCCGTTACTAACGGTCTCGCGGAAAAGATGGTCTACTTTTAAGTCGGCCCTGCGTTATTCTCATGGGGAGGAAATGCAAGTGGTGTTGGATAAATTTTCGTTTAAATATCGACTAATACCTCACACGACGACGGGGTTGTCGCCTTCTAAACTCATTATTGGCTGGAGAATTCGCTCTGTTTTCGATCTGTTACGTCCAAATGAAACGTTACAACAACGAGTTTTAGGCCATCAGTAAAAAACAGAAGTTGTATCACGACACTAAGAAAATGAGAATTATAAAAGCGCAACCTAATGAGCCAGTTATGATTCGCAACTATGGGTCTGGACCAAAATGGGTTCCTGCAACGGTGCAGGAGAGAACGGGCCCGGTTTCCTTCAAGTGCCAACTAGAAGATGGTCGTTCTATTAAACGCCATCAGCACCAGGTATGGGAATGTGAATTGCAGGATGACCAAAGTGCTCCGGAAGGGAGACCCAATTCTCCCGAAAATGGTTCAAATCGCCCACCTATACAGGTTGCACCTATTCCTACTACATCAACCCTGCTCCGCAGATCGACTAGGGTCTCTCACCCCCATGCAGACTCAACTTGTAGGGGAGGAGTGAGGTGACGTGTGTATATATATATATATATATATATATATCGTAAAGAACGACGCTTGTATAGGAGATATTCCGCGCAAGACGAGAAAGAGAAAACAACAAATGAAAAAATGAAGTACCACCTGGGAATCGAACCGGGATCTTCCGATTGCCGGTCAGACGCGATAACCACTACACCATGGACTTCACTCTTCCAAATGCCGTAATTCCTCACATACTCGCAGAAACCAATGCCCCAAGGGGCACCTCCGCATGCCGTAACATTATATACATTCAACTGCAAAGAACACGCAGTATAAATAACGTAAAGAACGACGCTTGTATAGGATATTCCGCGCAAGACGAGAAAGAGAAAACAACAAATGAAAAAATGAAGTACCACCTGGGAATCGAACCCGGGATCTTCCGATTGCCGGTCAGACGCGATAACCACTACACCATGGACTTCACTCTTCCAAATGCCGTAATTCCTCTACATACTCGCAGAAACCAATGCCCCAAGGGGGCACCTCCCGCATGCCGTAACATTATATACATTCAACTGCAAAGAACACGCAGTATAAATAACGTAAAGAACGACGCTTGTATAGGAGATATTCCGCGCAAGACGAGAAAGAGAAAACAACAAATGAAAATGAAGTACCACCTGGGAATCGAACCCGGGATCTTCCGATTGCCGGTCAGACGCGATAACCACTACACCATGGACTTCACTCTTCCAAATGCCGTAATTCCTCTACATACTCGCAGAAACCAATGCCCCAAGGGGGCACCTCTTGCGCGGAATATCTCCTATACAAGCGTCGTTCTTTACGTTATTTATACTGCGTGTTCTTTGCAGTTGAATGTATATAATGTTACGGCATGCGGGAGGTGCCCCCTTGGGGCATTGGTTTCTGCGAGTATGTAGAGGAATTACGGCATTTGGAAGAGTGAAGTCCATGGTGTAGTGGTTATCGCGTCTGACCGGCAATCGGAAGATCCCGGGTTCGATTCCAGGTGGTACTTCATTTTTTCATTTGTTGTTTTCTCTTTCTCGTCTTGCGCGGAATATCTCCTATACAAGCGTCGTTCTTTACGTTATTTATACTGCGTGTTCTTTGCAGTTGAATGTATATAATGTTACGGCATGCGGGAGGTGCCCCTTGGGCATTGGTTTCTGCGAGTATGTAGAGGAATTACGGCATTTGGAAGAGTGAAGTCCATGGTGTAGTGGTTATCGCGTCTGACCGGCAATCGGAAGATCCCGGGTTCGATTCCCAGGTGGTACTTCATTTTTTCATTTGTTGTTTTCTCTTTCTCGTCTTGCGCGGAATATCTCCTATACAAGCGTCGTTCTTTACGTTATTTATACTGCGTGTTCTTTGCAGTTGAATGTATATAATGTTACGGCATGCGGGAGGTGCCCCTTGGGGCATTGGTTTCTGCGAGTATGTAGAGGAATTACGGCATTTGGAAGAGTGAAGTCCATGGTGTAGTGGTTATCGCGTCTGACGGCAATCGGAAGATCCCGGGTTCGATTCCCAGGTGGTACTTCATTTTTTCATTTGTTGTTTTCTCTTTCTCGTCTTGCGCGGAATATCTCCTATACAAGCGTCGTTCTTTACGTTATTTATACTGCGTGTTCTTTGCAGTTGAATGTATATAATGTTACGGCATGCGGGAGGTGCCCCCTTGGGGCATTGGTTTCTGCGAGTATGTAGAGGAATTACGGCATTTGGAAGAGTGAAGTCCATGGTAGTGGTTATCGCGTCTGACCGGCAATCGGAAGATCCCGGTTCGATTCCCAGGTGGTACTTCATTTTTTCATTTGTTGTTTCTCTTTCTCGTCTTGCGCGGAATATCTCCTATACAAGCGTCGTTCTTTACGTTATTTATACTGCGTGTTCTTTGCAGTTGAATGTATATATATATATATATAAGGGAAGAGGAAAAGGTGGTTGAAGCAATAAAGGAAAATCCAAAATACTTCTACAGCTATGCGAAAAGGAAAACAAAAACGCGCGCTACAATCGGGCCCTTAAGGAAAGGAAATAATGAACTAACAGACGATCTAAAAGAAATATCTGAAACATTGAGAGCTCAGTATGAATCGGTTTTCAGTACCCCTAAAAGTGACAAAGCGATACCTGACATAGAAGCATTCTTCGAAAAGAAATTGAAAGGAGAATGTATAACAGACTTTGATTTTACCCCAAAAGATGTAGCGAGAGCTACAGAACAAATGAAATCACATTCAGCTGCAGCTCCGGACAAATGGAACGCACTATTAATTAAAATCTGTAAAAATGAAATAGCTACACCCTTATACTGGATATGGAGAAGATTCCTAGACACTGGAGAAATACCGAGCATCTTGAAAAGAGCAAACATTGTCCCTATATATAAAGGCGGGATAGATCTCAAGCAAAGAACTATAGACCAGTGTCATTCACGTCCCACCTCACCAAGATATTTGAAAGAATAGTCAGAGGAAATCTATGACTTCTTGGAGACATTGGAAAGATTCAACGAAAATCAGCACGGATTCCGATCAGGAAGATCATGCCTATCACAACTTACAGAGCATTATAACAATGTCCTAGATGCATTTGAAGGCAACGAAAACTATGATGCCATATAAACGGATTTTGCTAAATCTTTCGACAAATGCGATCATGGTATAATAGCACATAAAATGAAACATATGGGAATAACAGGCAAAGTGGGAAAATGGATCTACAACTTCCTCAGTAAACGACCACAGGTGGTCAAGATTCAAGGGGTGTCATCATTAGAGTTAGAAGTACGCAGCTCAGTACCACAAGGTACAGTGCTGGCCCCACTCCTCTTCATTATCATGCTAACAGACATAGACAGTGGAGTTAACAGCAACAGTATAGTAACATCCTTTGCGGACGATACAAAGATCAGCAGAAAAATCAGCGATGCAAATGAAGTAGAGGCCTTGCAAAGGGACACGAACAAAATATATACATAGTCAGAAGACAACAATATGACATTTAACACCGAGAAATTTCAGCTCTTGAGATATGGTAGAAATGAGGAACTTAGACTGCATATTATGCCACAGATAGACAAGAAATTCAGAGAAGCACGAAAGCGGTCGGCTTGAGGGGTAATAATGACCGATGATGCCAAATTCGAAACACAAAATCAGATAGCAATAAACAAAGCAAAAAGAGTCGTGGGACAGGTACTAAGAACTTTCAAAAGGAGGGACAAGACAGTGATGACTCCCCTGCTGAGAACACTGATCATACCAAAGCTTGAATACTGCTCAGTTTTGACGTCCCCATATAAAAAGGAAAAAATTAATAAACTCGAAGAAACGCAGAGATATTTCACAGCCAAGACTGGTGGCTGTAAAAAACTCAACTACTGGGAAAGACTACATAAACTAAATCTGTACTCCCTGGAAAGAAGAAGAGAGAGGTATACCATAATCTACATATGGAAAATGATCGAAAAACTGGTACCAAACCTCAAACTAAACCCCATTACCATCCAAACAACGCTGGAAAATAGGAAAGGCAGAATGTGTAGTGTTCCCAAATTAAAGGCCCAACAAGGGACCTCCTCAACATTGAAGGAAAATAGCTTGGTTGTCAGGGGGCCAAGAATTTTCAACCAGCTTCCAAAGGACCTCAGAAACGTTACACGGGTCAAAATTGAAGTCTTCAAGAGAAGACGACGCATGGCTCAGAAACGGTACCGATGAGCCGGGTATGGCTATGTTCGGTGGAGAGTACAAGAGAGCAACTCGCTCCTCCACCAACAGGACTAGAGGCAGGGCTACCAGCTTGACCTCCGTGTGAAGAGAGACCAACGCACGAAACAACATAAGGTTCATAAGGTAAGGTATATATATATATATGATGAATAAAACCACGAAGGAAAAAGAAACACAAAGGGTGCTCAAGCGCTTTCGTCTAATGACATCCTCAGGAAACACTGGAAGTGAAAGGACAGATCAAGGCAATATATAGGTTACAAAAATAAACATACATACATACACATTCACATATATATTACATATATATATATACATATATATATATATATATAAAATATATACATATATATAGTAGCATAGAAAAAAATTGTGGGAGGAGCCAACATTTATATGGTCACAGAAGAAAAGAAATAAAAATAAATATAAATATAAATGAGAAAAATTAATTACAAAATAGTGCCTTAGTGATATATATGTCACAGCCTAAATAATCATAAAGAAATAAACAGGCAAATAAAAAAAACCCATAAATACATATACATACATATATATATGTATATATGTATGTATATGTTATGGTTTTTTTATATATATATATGTATGTATATGTATTTATGGGTTTTTTTATTTGCCTGTTATTCTTTATGATATTAGGCTGTGACATATATATCATAAGGCACTATTTTGTAATTAATTTTTTCTCAATTTATATTTATATTTATTTTTATTCTTTATTCTTTGTGACCATATAAATGTTGTTCCTCCACAATTTTTTTCTATGCTTACTATATATATGTATATATTTATATATATCTATATATTATGTATATATATATATGTATATATATGTGAATGTGTATGTATGTAGTTTTATTTTTGTAACCTATATATTGCCTTGATCTGTCCTTTCACCCAGTGTTCCTGAGGATGTCATTAGACGAAAGCGCTTGAGCACCCCTTTGTGTTTCTTTTCCTTCGTGGTTTATTCATCATAAATACTTTCACGTGTACTTTCGTGAAATAATTTTTCTATATATATATATATAAAAGTCACTGAATGGGAAAGTCACTAAAAGAAAACTAAATTGCAAAACAAAAAGATAAACAGCGAGACGCGGCTATTCGTTTATTGGGCTGACCTAAACAACATGTATTTTTCTATCTGCAATAATCGTTGATTCTAAGTTTAATTTGGTGATGCTTCGAAAGTGATGGATTAGTGATTAGGTTAAGTTGTCTAATTTTTATGTCAGTTAGGGGTAATGTCTATAGCTTCTAAATTAGAAAATTAGCACTAAGTTCGTCGAGGTTGGGTGACCTAATACCTAACGGGGTCTAACACCCCCACGTTATTACAAACTTCAAGAGCCTCGCAGTCCCCTGGGGAGGGAACTATAAATGTCCCCACTTCTGGCTACCCCCCCCCCCCCCCCCGTCGATACGGGAACGCAGACCCGTTGACCCGTTTAGTGGGGCTGGATCTGCTACCGCCCATTCGAGATGTTCTGGACATCTGTCTGATTCACTTTTCTTAAACTTCTGCAACATTCGTGGCCTTTTCTCAAATTTTCAATCTGTTGAACACCACCTCTCCTCCTCTACAATCTCATCTTCTTTTCCTCACTGAAACTCACGTGTCTGGGACAACTGACAGCAACCCCTTTTCTGTACCCTCTTACTTTCTCTATACCCAATTTCAATCCAAAGGTGGATGTTGTGTACATGTACGCAATGACCTAACTTGTTCTCGAATCTTCCGAATTCTGTACCCTTTGGCTACGGTTTACATGCCAATCTCAAACTAAACACATCTGCGCTGTTTATCTTTCTCCTAATTCTACTGACTATCCAAAATTCGTTGACTACTTCACTTCCAAAGTGGAATACATTCTCTCCCGCTCTCCCTTTGCTGAAATCTCGATTTTAGGAGATTTCAATGTTCACCACCACCTCTGGTTTTCCTCCCATTTCACTGACATTCCTGGTGAACTAGCTCACAACTTTTCTATCCTAAATGACTCGTATCCCCGATCGCCTTCTCTCATTCTTCTTACTCTGTGAAACGTTTTCTCTGTTGGGCTCCTATCACAATCTTATATTTGTTTCCTGTCCTATCGCTCCAATTCGGCCTTTGGCACTTTGGCGTTGCTGATTGGGAGGCCCTTAGGCAGTACTTCTGTGATTTCCCATGGAATGATTACTGCTTCCGTAGTAACAAGTAAAGTTAAACCACGGTTTTTTTGCATTAGTAGTAGGAATAGAATATGGAATGTACGCCCCCATGCCCGAGAGAATCACCTCTGTGATGCGCTCAGCACACTTGGAAGGGCCCCCCTTCCAAGTGTACTAAGCACACCAACTTGGAGTTCACCCTTTGCGCCCTCTCTGCAGATTCTCGTCGTACCTATCTCACCCTCCCCATAATGCAGTCCCCCGTGGGAGTACGGCCGTCTTCGTCCGGTCTGACGCACAGTCTACTCCTCTTTTTCGCACTCCTCTCCACGCTGTTGCGACCCGGGTTTTACCTGACCGACTGTATTCACTCTGTTCCTATATTCCCTCCGTCACAAGAAGTTTCTGTTATGATATTTCTGCCCTCCTTTTGCAGCTCTCTCCCCCTTCCAAGATTTCACCGCGCCCCATCCTCTGTGGGGTGATACTATCACCAACCAGCGGGGTGGTGTTGTGGTCTCCCTTCTCTCAACTCCTTTTGTTTGTCTCCTCAACACCGGCCAACCCACAGCTTTTCACCTCCAGACCCGTACGTTTTCCTCCATAGATCTTTCGTTGGTTTCTCCTGCCTTGATTTCGCTTGGTCTGTCACTCCAAACATTTATGGCAGTTACATTTTTCCCCTCCTCCTCCGTACGTCTCGGGCCCACGGCTCCTCTGCTCTTCCTACCCGATGGTCTCTTGCCAAAGTCGACTAATCTTTTTTCCGGTCTGAAAGCCAAACGTACGCAGTCCGAGCAACTTTCCGACTATCGATGATGCCTCCATCTACCTCACCGATCACGTCACTTGTGCCGCTCTGTCCTCCATTCCAAGATTAACATTCCCCCGCACAATCGCCACTTCTGTTCCATGGTGGGCCCCAAAATGCGCCCTAGCCGTTCGAACCAAGAAGTCGGCCTTTCGCCGATCCCGCTTTCCTTCTACGTAAGGCTTTGCTTGCTCGCTCCCCTAATCTTTTCCAAACTCCCAATAACTTCTCTTACAACCGACTTTTTTCCATGTCGGAACTGCGCTCGACATTGGCTTCTTGCGGCAAGTCTGCTCCCGGTCGCGATGGCATCCATTTTGATATGCTGCGCCACCTACACCCTCCGGTTCTTTTCTATCTGCTCACCCGCTATAACTGGATTTGGATGGAGGTCGCCTTCCCCTCCTGTTGGAGAGAGGCAGTGGTGCTCCCCTTTCCTAAGCCCGGTAAGGACCCGATATCTCCCTTTAACTATCGCCCAGGAGCCCTTACTAACTGCCTCTCGAAACCTCTTGAGAAGATGGTTTCTCGGCGTCTGGTATGGCAACTGGAACGCCACAATTTACTTTCTCCCACACAGAGAGGTTTTCGCAGGGGCCGTAGCACCACTGACATCTTAGTTCAATTGAAAACTGCGGTGCGTGTGTCTTTTGCAGAGCGACGTCACCGCTATGCAGTTTTTTTTATTTGGAGAAAGCATATGACACTACCTGGCAGTGGTGGATCTGTCGTAAATTTTATCTCTTGGGTTTCCGAGGTTTTCTCCCTTCCTTCATCTCCAACTTTTTGTCTTCCCGCTCCTTTCGTGTTCAGGTGGGTACCTCCTTCTCTTCTGTGCACTCGCAGGAAGAAGGGGTTCCCCAAGGCAGCGTCCTGAGCGTCATCTGCTTCGCCTTGGCGATTGATGATGTGGTGACGGCTCTGCCCTCGGGGATTACAGCCACCTTGTATGTCGACGACCTAGCCATTTATTGTTCAGGTTCCCGATCCACCTTCCTTGAACGTCTCCTCCATCGGGCCCTGGACTCGATCTCTAGATGGGCCACAGATCACGAGTTTCGGTTCTCTCCCGAGAAGACGGCGGTGATGCATTTTTGTCGCCGCCGTCGCTGCACTGCCGTCCCTTCACTCTCCCTTTATGGGTCGCCGCTTCTTGTTGTTCCCGAAACGAGATTTTTGGGTTTCCTCCTTATTCCCGCCTCTCTCGGATTCCCCACCTGAAGTCTCTGAAGCTTCGTGCCTTCAGAATTGCACCCTTCTGAAGTTTCTTTCCTATACCGATTGGGGTTCTGACCGACACACCCTTTAGCGGCTTTACCACTCTCTGGTCCAAAGCAAGTTGGATTATGGCTGTCAGGCCTGTTTCTCCGCCCCTACCTCCACCCTGCGCATGCTGGACCCTTTCCGCTCCCTGGGGGTATGCATCAGCAGCGGCGCATTCCGGTCCTCTCCTATTGTCATCTCCTGTTGGATGACCATCGTACCTTAGCGGGCTTAAAATATCTCTTTTACGTCCGGCAATTTCTTTCCACCCGGGTCTACCAATCCCTCTTCGGCTACTTTGACCGATGTCCCCATTTGGTTCGACCGTACGGTCTAATGATAAGGATGGCCACCGTCTTGTCTCCTTTAGGGCCGGAAGGGCAAGTACTTCCCTCTCCTCCCTCTACCTTTCCCCAGTGGACATTTCCGCCCCTCCGTATCTGTTTCTTCCTCTCTACTGTGCCAAAGTCACAGTTCCATCCTTTTGCTCTCCGCCAATTGTTTTTATCCCATTTCTCTTCCCATTCTGATTCTATCCCTGTGTTCACTGACTGCTCTCGCTCGCCACTTGGAGTGGGTTGCGCGGTAGCCTTCCCGTCCGTAGTTCAATCGCCATCCCTACCCCCAGCAGCTTCCATTTTTACGGCGGAACTCTCAGCTATTCTCTTGGCCCTTCGATTCCTCTCTCAACTCTCATCTACGTCTTTTGTCGTTTATTCTGACTCCCGCAGCGCTCTTGAGGTCCTGTCCTCTCTCGTCTCCCCGCATCCGTTAGTGCGACAGATCCAGGACTGACTTGTCCTTCTTTCATCACGCCGTAAGTTGGTCACCATTTGTTGGGTATCTTCCCACGTCGGTGTTCCGGGCAACAAACGCGCGGACGCAGCGGCGAGGGAGGTGTCCTCTCTACCTTTCAAGCCTAACACACCTCTCCCGGCGTCGGATTTCTCATGGATTTTCGGGATGCACTCTTTTGGCGGTGTCAGCGCCGGTGGGAGGATATGTCCAGGAATTTCCTGAGGGCCTTGAATCCCACGATTCGTCAATGGCCTTCCTCCTGTCAACGTGATCGACGCTTTGAGACTGCTCTGGTACGGCTGCGCATTGGGCACAGAGGCGTACCGAAGGGGAGGGCGACAGGGGCGATCGTCCCCTCCCCTTGAGCTAATAAATTATTATTATTTTCCCAGTAAAATTGATGTTACAACAGGATGAGAATGAAAGTGAAAAAATTTCAGCGCTTTCGGCGCTAGCTCTTGCTTCCCCTACTACTAAAAATCTAAAATGGCTTAGGATCCCGAAAACTCTTAATCCGACCCTGAGAATAATTTTCTTTTATAAAGGTAACAGTCCAAGGAAATGCTTAATCTCGAAATTAGCACTTTTTTATTCTTATGTTAATACAAATCTGAGCATCCTAATTGCGGTTTGCATTGAATATTATGTTACTAATCAGATTTTTATCATAATTTTTATATTTTTTATAATATAATTTTTATATTTTTATTCATAATGTGTCTTAGCAGTAGCTAGTTAATCATCTCTAACTGGACGATAAGCTCATCATGAACGTACATAAAAATTATTTATCTCTATTTCAATTATACTTCTACGATTAGTTCCAAGTTCGCCTCCCCTTGGCAAATTTCTGGGTACACCCTGATTGGGCACACTTGCCTCACGCATGGCCATCTAATGAAGGGGGATCCTGTCCCATTCTGCCCTTGCGGCATTCCTCTCTCCGTCTCACATTTACTTTTAGTTTGCCCTACCTTTGCCGCCGGCTGTTCTGAGTTCCTCTTTTTCTGTCCTTTAGGCTCCACTCTTACTCTTTCTTTTGATGGGTGGCTCCACGCCTGTACCGAAGAACACACTTTTCTACTTTCTCCGCCAGACTGGCCTTCTACTTTCTATTTAATGTGACTCAGGTATAACGTCTTCCTCTCTCTGCTGTTCCTACTGCCTTTTCTCTTTTCTCACAGTCTTTCTTCCCCTGCTCCTTCTCCATTGTCTCGCTCTCTCTCTGTATTAGTTTCGGCGTGATATGACCTCGGCAGTCGAAGTGCCGGTGAAGTACTGCTATTCATTCAATTCAATTCAGTCAATAAGATAATGGAAGCCATGGTTAGTGGTTTGATATCCGATATATTTTATAGATCTCAAATCTGGAAGCATTGACGTAGGCAACTGTATGTTCATTATTCGCAGCGTTTCACTGGCCTACATAGTCAGTGCTCTCTTAACCTTCTATGGACCACTTGTATAATGTTTGTACCTGTTGAGTCTGAAATAAAGTGTTTGTTGTTGATGTTGTTGCTGGGTTTGAGGTATACATATATCTATCTCATAACTCTTATGGGGAGCTCTCTTGCAATTCAGTTTTGGTAGTTTAGATACAGAATTGTTGCACTGTGCAGTGGTGCAGGTTGTGATGTTGTTGCAAGGTTTAGAAAGAAGACAATAAATAGTGCCCTTTTTTCATTTTATGCTACTGAGGCCTAAAGTCCCATATCGAATCAGCAACCTTGAGATAGGACTGAAAAGACTCTCCAAGTCCGTAAAGTCTGTTTTAGTTTAGCTTAACTTAGGCTATAAGTTGAAGTAGTCCTTCAGAGCAGAGCTTGGACGTTTAAGGCTCAGCTGGAATTCTGAAACCAATAAAAAAATAAATTAACATGTATGGTTCTGTCAGAAGTGAGCCAGACTAAGTATCTGGACCACATACTAACTGATGGTCTTCCAGATGACTGTGACATTCTAAGGCAATGTAGACAATTATATGGTCAAGGAAATACTTTGATTAAAAAATTTCATATGTGTACATTAAATGTTAAGTTGATCTTGTCAAAACTTTTTGTACCCTAATGTATACAGTTCATTTGTAGCTCATCTGGATGTTGCATATAATAATATTTGTAGGAGTTTATTAAGAACTAGATTTATAAATGGTGCTCCTTCTACTGCCAGTATGCTGTTTGTAGTCAATAACTGTACCAGTGTCAAACGCAATTTTGTATTTAAATTTATCACTAGGCTTGGTGAGTCAGTCAATAAGATAATAAAAGCCATGGTTAGTGGCTTTATAGATCTCAAATCTGAAAGCATTAGCGTCGGCAACTGTATGTTCATTATTCATAGTGTTCCATTGGCCTACATAGTCAGTGCTCCAGACAACTCTCTCTTAACCTTCTATGAACGACTTGTATAATGTTTGTACCTGTTGAGTCTGAAATGAAGTGTTTGTTTGTTCGTTTGTTATTAGTAGGGGTGTAGTGCTGCGGGAGCGTACAGGAGCGCTGCTCCCGCACCTCCATTCATCCAAATTTTATTTATTTATTTGTTTTAGTTGATACTTGGAAGTTGGGAACAAACAAACTGAGATGAAAACACTGGCTTCTAATTGTGATTTCAAATTTTTAATATTCCAAGTCTAAGTGAAGTACAGGTATACCCCGTTATTCATAGCTTCGTTTATACGTAATATATTTTTTGACACCAAATTCCGCTATTCGCAAACTCAGCTCAGTTATTCGCAATGACAGATAAGGGAAAAAATAATTCACAATTCTGCCTGCTACCAAACGCAGTGCAGTATGCTCGTATCGCAGGCTATTATTCAAGAAAAGGCACGGTCTTTGTGGCATGATGTGAGGAAGGAAGTCGTTGGTGAGGGCGAGAGCAGTGGTGGTGAAACTTTCAGTGCGAGTCGGGGTGGTTTGAGGAAATAAAAGTACAGTACAGGTATGCTTATTCTTTTATTGATGTTATTCATAACTTGCTATGCTAATACAGGTCTGTATTTGTTTCATACTCGCTTTTATGTATCGTATGGGAACGTATCCAAACATCTTCCCTTCTGAAAAATGGCCACCGGAACGCATCCTCCCATAAAACGTATTTATATGGGAAAAAAATGATTCGTTATTAGCAATTTCGCTATTCGTAATGAGTCTGAGGAACATAACTCTTGCGAAAACCGGGGTATACCTGTATTATTATTATTATTTTAGAAAGTCTATATTATTATTATATTATTAAAAAATACAGGGTGTCCCATAAGTCCGGCATCATAGGAGAAATTCATATTTTTCTATTTCTACAAACCATAATTCATATTTTTCTCTTTCTACAGGCCATAATGTCTGTGAGCAAGGAAGAACGAATCCAGATAATTCTACTCATAGGAAATCGGAGTCAAAGAGACTGCAACAAGTCTGCTAACACAACTCTGTGTTATTGGCTCGCGGTCTGGATGCAGTCTGTTAAATTCAGCAGCGGTCTCTCTTTGACTCCGATTTCCTATGAGTAGAATTATCTGGATTCGTTCTTCCTTGCTCACACACATCATGGCCTGTAGAAAGAGAAAAATATGAATTATGGTTTGTAGAAATAGAAAAATATGAATTTCTCCTATGATGCCGGACTTATGGGACACCCTGTAGTTTAACCAGCACTATATATCACAACCTGGCTGCGGTATCACAGATCGGCAGAAGATTCGAGGACATAAGTTGCTTCTTCCCACAAGAGATATGTAGAACCAGACTCTTTGTGGAAACTGTTACGAAGTATAATTTTGGTAAGTAAAGTGCTTGCAATGCATGTTGTTTAAACTTGTTTATATTCTTGATTTAAATACACTGCATCCTGGTGAAACACTATTAATACTGAGGTCAAGGATTCAAAACACCATGAAATTGTTCCAGATAAAATGCTTATGTCACCGACCAGCGCTACTGGTTTACTTAGTGAAAAGGCATATTTTATCGAAATAGGGAGCCAAATTTTCCCCATAAATATGATTTGTAATTACGAAAATTGGATGAGTTTATTATTACGCCTCGGTGTACTACTATAAAATTCTTGTATTCAACTTTTCGCTCATTCTGGGGAGTAACCTGATGTACCGGTGCAAGGAAATAATAGCAGAATTTAAACTTATGTACCAACATGCTGGTATTTCCTTAGAGCTCCTGCACCTTAAAATTTGCCACTACACCCCCGGTTATTGGTACTTGATGTTTTACTTATCGTTCTGTGAATGTTATTTGACCTACGTAGCATACATCAGGTGTAGAATCTGCACTGATGGAATATTTTACTTTCTTCAATTCGATAACTATCGCCGATAAAACTTTCTAACCAATCAAAGCAATGATCTCTTCACAGATGTTCGCAAACAAATATGATGGGATACCTTTGCCGGCGTTTCCACACTTTTTGATATGCTCAGTAGTATGAATGCAAAAAGAGAGTGCAATGCAATTGCAAAAGTTGATCAATATTGCAAAATGGAAGGTTGCAAGATGTTATGCAACAAGGGGGAGGGGGAGAAAGGAGAAGGGAGAGGAGAAGGAGAGAGGAGTGTTCGCTTGACAGGAGCCAAGCGCATATTGAGAGTTCATCCGAGCGCCCGCTGTCTTATAAGATCCTAATCAACCAGTTGGCTTAACTGGCTGAGTTGCCAGATTGCGCTATTTATTTAATTAAAGCATATATTAACAGTTGGCTTAGAAGGCTTCTTAGAAGGCGTAAATGGCTTGTTCAGATGTACATTATTAGGGTTTAGTTGGCAGATTGCGCTATTTAATTAATTAAAGCATATATTCTGGCTTTCCGCCAGTTGGCATATTCCACCAGTTGGCTTAACCAGACAGTTGACCTAGAATACCTAGAAGGTACATATATATACACATATATACATTACCTTTTCAACTGGCAGATTGCGCTATTCAGATATTCTTGACAGTTGGTTTAGAAATCTGTAAGTCAGTTTAAAAGGCAGCCATTTGGTATAATTAAATAATAATATCGTTTACAACCAAAATAATTAAATAAAACACCATTACATCTTTCTGTTTGTTTAGACGAATTATTGGAATCAATTTCACGAAATATATAGAAAATAAATATACAATCAAACGATGGAATATAGATGACCAAAAAAAAAAAAATAATAATAGCATAAGAACGAGGAATATATTATATATATATATATATATATATATATATATATATATATATATATATACACACACATTATATATATATATATATATATATATATAATAAAATATACAAAACGATAGAGTATAATCATCAATATATTAGTACAGGAAAAATATATATACACATAGTTATATTAAATAATTAAATATATTGAAAATAATAATATTGAAAATAAGATAATAATATACAAAACGAAGGAGTATAATCAGCAACATATTAGTACAGGAAAAATATACAGGGTGTCCCAAAAAAACCTATATACTCTTTATAGCATCATATATTTTATAATTTAAAAAACAAACAAACAATATATTGTTATAGCAATTGCCAATGAAAGGTAAATTAGTAATCTAAGTGATGAAAATGTTATAGCGAGTTTGCATATGACGCGTTCGGTGGAGAAGGGGCGAACGCAACATTTTCGAATTATGCCACAAAATGCAGTTAAAGTTTGTAAACTTTAAACCTTTGTATTTTTCCGGTTTATTGAAATGTTGTATGAATTTGAACACATATTTAAGTAAAATATTGTTGTGTAATGTGTCGATATAATAAAACGCCAAGAAATTTTACAATATTATTTATTGATAGCTTCTGATGTTAACTGGTGTAATCCATTATTTGGTCCTCTTCGTCGAATGTTGTATTACCTGCTTCAACTGTTTCGGTTTCTTCCAGTTCCTTTAACAATCTTGTATAATAGTTCACTGCAGTTGCAGGCATTAGGTCTGATAATTCTTTGAGATCTTTATTTTTTCCTTAGTTATTGGCAGCAATTGGGAATACTTTGGTTGCAGTGTCTGCTGGGCTAGATTGAATAAACTGCTGTAGGATTTTTTCCCTTTCTGCAGTCTGACGAGATGGCTATTATCTGGGGTTGTGCGGTATGCAGTAGATATTACGTAGCCTTCTTTGTGTTGAAAGTTAAATATTAACTTTCTTGCATCTGTAAATTTAGTAGTTGTTGATTTCCTAATGACAATGCACCTTTTTAGGACGTCAAAATCGAGAAAATCAGCCTGTTTCATTTCTACAACTAGGAAGCGCTGCGAAACGGCTGTAGTTATGGCCGTAACAATCTTTTTTGGTGTAAATAATATTGCTGTAATTATTTTTATATTTTGTTCAATTTGGCCAAATTGAGTATCACAGGGCATTGTCGAGTGACCAGAAAGTAGATAGATGTGTTCAATGTGAAGCAGTGATGCGGATGAATTTCTCTGAGATACATTAAAACCTAAATTTACCGTGAAAGAGTGCAGACTAACATCTAATTTTTTGCATAGGTAAAGCAAAGGTTTTAAAGGATAATTATATGACAAAAAACTCATTTTTCGAATTTTGTGGCGTTCGCCCCTTCTCCACCGAACGCGTCATATAAAATTTAATTAACTACGCCAAGTGCTCAAAATGTTCTCCGGCGGCATGAATGCACTTTTGAATGCGTCGACTAAGTGATTCGCAGACATGGACTAATGTGGATGCTGTGATGGTCCCGCACTTTTCCCTAATTGCATCCTTAAGGTGTTCGAGTGTTGCAGGTCTTGTACCATAAACTGCATCCTTCAAGTAGCCCCACAAGTAAAAATCAAGTGGAGTCAAGTCCAGTGAACGTGGAGGATACTCAACGCTTCCTCTTCGTCCTATCCAACGGTTAGGCAACGTTTCATTGAGGTACCTTCTGATATCACAATGATAAAGAAGGGGCTCCATCTTGTTGAAAGTAAAAGTCGTCGTTTCCAAACAACTTCCGAACTGCAGGTATAATTTCTGTCCGCAGCATGTCGAGATATGCGGCACCGGTAACTGTCCCATTAAAGAAAAATGGTCCAACCAAACCCCTGGATGATAAACCACACCAGGCTGTTAATCCTGGTAAATTAACATGTTTATCCACATAAACGTGTGGATTATCAAGTGACCAGTACCTGCAGTTGTGTCGATTTACTGTGCCACTCAGCTTGAAGGTAGCTTCATCAGACCACACGATTTTGTTGTATTGAAAGTGCATTCATGCCGCCAGAGAACATTTTGAGCACTTGGCGTAGTTAATTAAATTTTATATGCAAACAACTCGCTATAACATTTTGATCACTTAGATTACTAATTTACCTTTCATTGGCAATTGCTATAACAATATATTATTTTTTTTTTTAAATTATAAAATATATGATGCTATAAAGAGTATATAGTTTTTTTTGGGACACCCTATACATATACACACACAATTATATTAAATAATTAAATATATTGAAAATAAATATACATCAAAATGCTGTATGTTCTACGGCGCAAAAAACTAAACTCACACGTGGTCTGCAGTCATCATTATTGCTTTGCACTACGCGGTAAATACGGCTTAACATTATTTCACCGCTCAAGTTATACGGATACCTATGCTCGATATAAATGACCATATCATTCAATACTATTTTTGTGCCCACTTTACATTCGGTTGGTAAGTTATCTTTAAACAGCCAAAATACACTCAAAAGCACGCATAAAGAGGGCATCGTTAGTTATCACGTCATTATTAAATACAAGTTTATAAACACTCCTTTCCAATCGAGGGTGTTTTCTTACCGTCCCGAGCTTTTCAATCGTGAACTCTTCTTCACTCTGCATGGCGGCAATTGAAATAATCTTCCATGTCGTAACGACAGCTACTCATTATGTAGAGATACAACTCTTCAGGGTGAACAGTGTAGGCGAGCTCTGCCCTGTACCGCTCAAGTCCTTTGTACCAAAGTTCGGGATATTTCGAAGAGTCTAAACCTTTTAAATAAGCATCCAGCTCTAGACCATTCTCGCCTTATTCATTCCTACATTCGATAAATCCGTCGAGCAGAGTGGTGTATGCGTATTCAAAAACCGTGTCAAAATAAATCATATCGTAACACGCGCCTCTAATATAGGCTTCAGCTTGCGGAATCCGACGATATCAAACATTTTGTCGAGGATAAGTCGGTTTCGCGTAGGGAGAAGAACGTTATTGTCAGATGCATTCTTCCACATCCGTATATCAATGCATGGCTGATCGTTATTTATACACAACGTAAAAACAACGGCATATGAGGAGGCATCACTAATCTGTTCTCTTCTTGTACCTACACCTGCAGGTATTTTATAACGGTCCTCACCCCACTTCTCAACGATCACGAAGCTTCTATTCATCTCCTCAACACTTAAATAATAACATAACGTTTGTTTGCTTGCCGCCAAATCGTTTCAAGTACATAGTTAATGATGCCGGTTTCACGCCTGAACATACGCAATGACTTCGTCACGGACACATCGTACGCGGCATTGAGAATGCTTCTCAAAGGAAATTCCATCGTATTTGCACGTCCAGTCAGTTCAAGCTCTGAAATGACTATGAGCAACCGGTGCGCTGTTTAGCTCGGGGAACAGGTGTGGAGGAATGAGTCACACGGGTGAAACGTGTACGGGTTTGTTCCAACATGAAAGAGTCGTGTGAATACTTGTGCCCCATTATACTGGGCAATCAGAATTTTTTCGCTACATGAAGCAATACCAGTTTTACTGTTTCATCCGAATGCGCACCAGATATTTTCGTTCATTTTCACGAACTAAACACATCTTATTCACAATCCGGTGCACCATTTAAGAGAAACATATGCCCATATTTTTCCGTTTTGCTTAGCAGACGATACTCGTCTCTAAAGTCCGTTAAAAACTCGCACAGGCCTTTAGCCACAACCTCACTACAAACCTCGTCATGATATATATATTAATATAGTGGTAAAAATACTTAAGATTCTCCATGATGACAAGATTTACATTCTCAACCGTAGGGTACGAGTACTCGGTATGATGTAACATGACATAATATCGCTTGTCATACCACTCATCAACAAGACCCACTAACCATAACCGTTGCTTATCTTTTGAACGTGTTGTTTCTTCTACTTCGCGGTATATGTGAGCTTTTATAAAGGTTAGGTCTACAACATACTTCAATACATCGCTTGTACTACGAAATCCTACAATGCCCTCGCCAGAATGCCCTCGGGGATTACAGCCACCTTGTATGTCGACGACCTAGCCATTTATTGTTCAGGTTCCCGATCCACCTTCCTTGAACGTCTCCTCCATCGGGCCCTGGACTCGATCTCTAGATGGGCCACAGATCACGAGTTTCGGTTCTCTCCCGAGAAGACGGCGGTGATGCATTTTTGTCGCCGCCGTCGCTGCACTGCCGTCCCTTCACTCTCCCTTTATGGGTCGCCGCTTCTTGTTGTTCCCGAAACGAGATTTTTGGGTTTCCTCCTTATTCCCGCCTCTCTCGGATTCCCCACCTGAAGTCTCTGAAGGCTTCGTGCCTTCAGAATTGCACCCTTCTGAAGTTTCTTTCCTATACCGATTGGGGTTCTGACCGACACACCCTTTAGCGGCTTTACCACTCTCTGGTCCAAAGCAAGTTGGATTATGGCTGTCAGGCCTGTTTCTCCGCCCCTACCTCCACCCTGCGCATGCTGGACCCTTTCCGCTCCCTGGGGGTATGCATCAGCAGCGGCGCATTCCGGTCCTCTCCTATTGTCATCTCCTGTTGGATGACCATCGTACCTTAGCGGGCTTAAAATATCTCTTTTACGTCCGGCAATTTCTTTCCACCCGGGTCTACCAATCCCTCTTCGGCTACTTTGACCGATGTCCCCATTTGGTTCGACCGTACGGTCTAATGATAAGGATGGCCACCGTCTTGTCTCCTTTAGGGCCGGAAGGGCAAGTACTTCCCTCTCCTCCCTCTACCTTTCCCCCGTGGACCTTTCCGCCCCTCCGTATCTGTTTCTTCCTCTCTACTGTGCCAAAGTCACAGTTCCATCCTTTTGCTCTCCGCCAATTGTTTTTATCCCATTTCTCTTCCCATTCTGATTCTATCCCTGTGTTCACTGACTGCTCTCGCTCGCCACTTGGAGTGGGTTGCGCGGTAGCCTTCCCGTCCGTAGTTCAATCGCCATCCCTACCCCCAGCAGCTTCCATTTTTACGGCGGAACTCTCAGCTATTCTCTTGGCCCTTCGATTCCTCTCTCAACTCTCATCTACGTCTTTTGTCGTTTATTCTGACTCCCGCAGCGCTCTTGAGGTCCTGTCCTCTCTCGTCTCCCCGCATCCGTTAGTGCGACAGATCCAGGACTGACTTGTCCTTCTTTCATCACGCCGTAAGTTGGTCACCATTTGTTGGGTATCTTCCCACGTCGGTGTTCCGGGCAACAAACGCGCGGACGCAGCGGCGAGGGAGGTGTCCTCTCTACCTTTCAAGCCTAACACACCTCTCCCGGCGTCGGATTTCTCATGGATTTTCGGGATGCACTCTTTTGGCGGTGTCAGCGCCGGTGGGAGGATATGTCCAGGAATTTCTGAGGGCCTTGAATCCCACGATTCGTCAATGGCCTTCCTCCTGTCAACGTGATCGACGCTTTGAGACTGCTCTGGTACGGCTGCGCATTGGGCACAGAGGCGTACCGAAGGGGAGGGCGACAGGGGCGATCGTCCCCTCCCCTTGAGCTAATAAATTATTATTATTTTCCCAGTAAAATTGATGTTACAACAGGATGAGAATGAAAGTGAAAAAATTTCAGCGCTTTCGGCGCTAGCTCTTGCTTCCCCTACTACTAAAAATCTAAAATGGCTTAGGATCCCGAAAACTCTTAATCCGACCCTGAGAATAATTTTCTTTTATAAAGGTAACAGTCCAAGGAAATGCTTAATCTCGAAATTAGCACTTTTTTATTCTTATGTTAATACAAATCTGAGCATCCTAATTGCGGTTTGCATTGAATATTATGTTACTAATCAGATTTTTATCATAATTTTTATATTTTTTATAATATAATTTTTATATTTTTATTCATAATGTGTCTTAGCAGTAGCTAGTTAATCATCTCTAACTGGACGATAAGCTCATCATGAACGTACATAAAAATTATTTATCTCTATTTCAATTATACTTCTACGATTAGTTCCAAGTTCGCCTCCCCTTGGCAAATTTCTGGGTACACCCCTGATTGGGCACACTTGCCTCACGCATGGCCATCTAATGAAGGGGGATCCTGTCCCATTCTGCCCTTGCGGCATTCCTCTCTCCGTCTCACATTTACTTTTAGTTTGCCCTACCTTTGCCGCCGGCCGTTCTCAGTTCCTCTTTTTCTGTCCTTTAGGCTCCACTCTTACTCTTTCTCTTTTGATGGGTGGCTCCACGCCTGTACCGAAGAACACACTTTTCTACTTTCTCCGCCAGACTGGCCTTCTACTTTCTATTTAATGTGACTCAGGTATAACGTCTTCCTCTCTCTGCTGTTCCTACTGCCTTTTCTCTTTTCTCACAGTCTTTCTTCCCCTGCTCCTTCTCCATTGTCTCGCTCTCTCTCTGTATTAGTTTCGGCGTGATATGACCTCGGCAGTCGAAGTGCCGGTGAAGTACTGCTATTCATTCAATTCAATTCAGTCAATAAGATAATGGAAGCCATGGTTAGTGGTTTGATATCCGATATATTTTATAGATCTCAAATCTGGAAGCATTGACGTAGGCAACTGTATGTTCATTATTCGCAGCGTTTCACTGGCCTACATAGTCAGTGCTCTCTTAACCTTCTATGGACCACTTGTATAATGTTTGTACCTGTTGAGTCTGAAATAAAGTGTTTGTTGTTGATGTTGTTGCTGGGTTTGAGGTATACATATATCTATCTCATAACTCTTATGGGGAGCTCTCTTGCAATTCAGTTTTGGTAGTTTAGATACAGAATTGTTGCACTGTGCAGTGGTGCAGGTTGTGATGTTGTTGCATGGTTTAGAAAGAAGACAATAAATAGTGCCCTTTTTTCATTTTATGCTACTGAGGCCTAAAGTCCCATATCGAATCAGCAACCTTGAGATAGGACTGAAAAGACTCTCCAAGTCCGTAAAGTCTGTTTTAGTTTAGCTTAACTTAGGCTATAAGTTGAAGTAGTCCTTCAGAGCAGAGCTTGGACGTTTAAGGCTCAGCTGGAATTCTGAAACCAATAAAAAAATAAATTAACATGTATGGTTCTGTCAGAAGTGAGCCAGACTAAGTATCTGGACCACATACTAACTGATGGTCTTCCAGATGACTGTGACATTCTAAGGCAATGTAGACAATTATATGGTCAAGGAAATACTTTGATTAAAAAATTTCATATGTGTACATTAAATGTTAAGTTGATCTTGTCAAAACTTTTTGTACCCTAATGTATACAGTTCATTTGTAGCTCATCTGGATGTTGCATATAATAATATTTGTAGGAGTTTATTAAGAACTAGATTTATAAATGGTGCTCCTTCTACTGCCAGTATGCTGTTTGTAGTCAATAACTGTACCAGTGTCAAACGCAATTTTGTATTTAAATTTATCACTAGGCTTGGTGAGTCAGTCAATAAGATAATAAAAGCCATGGTTAGTGGCTTTATAGATCTCAAATCTGAAAGCATTAGCGTCGGCAACTGTATGTTCATTATTCATAGTGTTCCATTGGCCTACATAGTCAGTGCTCCAGACAACTTCTCTTAACCTTCTATGAACGACTTGTATAATGTTTGTACCTGTTGAGTCTGAAATGAAGTGTTTGTTTGTTCGTTTGTTATTAGTAGGGGTGTAGTGCTGCGGGAGCGTACAGGAGCGCTGCTCCCGCACCTCCATTCATCCAAATTTTATTTATTTATTTGTTTTAGTTGATACTTGGAAGTTGGGAACAAACAAACTGAGATGAAAACACTGGCTTCTAATTGTGATTTCAAATTTTTAATATTCCAAGTCTAAGTGAAGTACAGGTATACCCCGTTATTCATAGCTTCGTTTATACGTAATATATTTTTTGACACCAAATTCCGCTATTCGCAAACTCAGCTCAGTTATTCGCAATGACAGATAAGGGAAAAAATAATTCACAATTCTGCCTGCTACCAAACGCAGTGCAGTATGCTCGTATCGCAGGCTATTATTCAAGAAAAGGCACGGTCTTTGTGGCATGATGTGAGGAAGGAAGTCGTTGGTGAGGGCGAGAGCAGTGGTGGTGAAACTTTCAGTGCGAGTCGGGGTGGTTTGAGGAAATAAAAGTACAGTACAGGTATGCTTATTCTTTTATTGATGTTATTCATAACTTGCTATGCTAATACAGGTCTGTATTTGTTTCATACTCGCTTTTATGTATCGTATGGGAACGTATCCAAACATCTTCCCTTCTGAAAAATGGCCACCGGAACGCATCCTCCCATAAAACGTATTTATATGGGAAAAAAATGATTCGTTATTAGCAATTTCGCTATTCGTAATGAGTCTGAGGAACATAACTCTTGCGAAAACCGGGGTATACCTGTATTATTATTATTATTTTAGAAAGTCTATATTATTATTATTATTATTAAAAAATACAGGGTGTCCCATAAGTCCGGCATCATAGGAGAAATTCATATTTTTCTATTTCTACAAACCATAATTCATATTTTTCTCTTTCTACAGGCCATAATGTCTGTGAGCAAGGAAGAACGAATCCAGATAATTCTACTCATAGGAAATCGGAGTCAAAGAGACTGCAACAAGTCTGCTAACACAACTCTGTGTTATTGGCTCGCGGTCTGGATGCAGTCTGTTAAATTCAGCAGCGGTCTCTCTTTGACTCCGATTTCCTATGAGTAGAATTATCTGGATTCGTTCTTCCTTGCTCACACACATCATGGCCTGTAGAAAGAGAAAAATATGAATTATGGTTTGTAGAAATAGAAAAATATGAATTTCTCCTATGATGCCGGACTTATGGGACACCCTGTAGTTTAACCAGCACTATATATCACAACCTGGCTGCGGTATCACAGATCGGCAGAAGATTCGAGGACATAAGTTGCTTCTTCCCACAAGAGATATGTAGAACCAGACTCTTTGTGAAAACTGTTACGAAGTATAATTTTGGTAAGTAAAGTGCTTGCAATGCATGTTGTTTAAACTTGTTTATATTCTTGATTTAAATACACTGCATCCTGGTGAAACACTATTAATACTGAGGTCAAGGATTCAAAACACCATGAAATTGTTCCAGATAAAATGCTTATGTCACCGACCAGCGCTACTGGTTTACTTAGTGAAAAGGCATATTTTATCGAAATAGGGAGCCAAATTTTCCCCATAAATATGATTTGTAATTACGAAAATTGGATGAGTTTATTATTACGCCTCGGTGTACTACTATAAAATTCTTGTATTCAACTTTTCGCTCATTCTGGGGAGTAACCTGATGTACCGGTGCAAGGAAATAATAGCAGAATTTAAACTTATGTACCAACATGCTGGTATTTCCTTAGAGCTCCTGCACCTTAAAATTTGCCACTACACCCCCGGTTATTGGTACTTGATGTTTTACTTATCGTTCTGTGAATGTTATTTGACCTACGTAGCATACATCAGGTGTAGAATCTGCACTGATGGAATATTTTACTTTCTTCAATTCGATAACTATCGCCGATAAAACTTTCTAACCAATCAAAGCAATGATCTCTTCACAGATGTTCGCAAACAAATATGATGGGATACCTTTGCCGGCGTTTCCACACTTTTTGATATGCTCAGTAGTATGAATGCAAAAAGAGAGTGCAATGCAATTGCAAAAGTTGATCAATATTGCAAAATGGAAGGTTGCAAGATGTTATGCAACAAGGGGGAGGGGGAGAAAGGAGAAGGGAGAGGAGAAGGAGAGAGGAGTGTTCGCTTGACAGGAGCCAAGCGCATATTGAGAGTTCATCCGAGCGCCCGCTGTCTTATAAGATCCTAATCAACCAGTTGGCTTAACTGGCTGAGTTGCCAGATTGCGCTATTTATTTAATTAAAGCATATATTAACAGTTGGCTTAGAAGGCTTCTTAGAAGGCGTAAATGGCTTGTTCAGATGTACATTATTAGGGTTTAGTTGGCAGATTGCGCTATTTAATTAATTAAAGCATATATTCTGGCTTTCCGCCAGTTGGCATATTCCACCAGTTGGCTTAACCAGACAGTTGACCTAGAATACCTAGAAGGTACATATATATACACATATATATACATTACCTTTTCAACTGGCAGATTGCGCTATTCAGATATTCTTGACAGTTGGTTTAGAAATCTGTAAGTCAGTTTAAAAGGCAGCCATTTGGTATAATTAAATAATAATATCGTTTACAACCAAAATAATTAAATAAAACACCATTACATCTTTCTGTTTGTTTAGACGAATTATTGGAATCAATTTCACGAAATATATAGAAAATAAATATACAATCAAACGATGGAATATAGATGACCAAAAAAAATAAAAAATAATAATAGCATAAGAACGAGGAATATATATATATATATATATATATATATATATATATATATATATATATATATATATATATATATATATATATATATATACACACATATATATATATATATATATATATAATAAAATATACAAAACGATAGAGTATAATCATCAATATATTAGTCCAGGAAAAATATATATACACATAGTTATATTAAATAATTAAATATATTGAAAATAATAATATTGAAAATAAGATAATAATATACAAAACGAAGGAGTATAATCAGCAACATATTAGTACAGGAAAAATATACAGGGTGTCCCAAAAAAACCTATATACTCTTTATAGCATCATATATTTTATAATTTAAAAAACAAACAAACAATATATTGTTATAGCAATTGCCAATGAAAGGTAAATTAGTAATCTAAGTGATGAAAATGTTATAGCGAGTTTGCATATGACGCGTTCGGTGGAGAAAGGGCGAACGCAACATTTTCGAATTATGCCACAAAATGCAGTTAAAGTTTGTAAACTTTAAACCTTTGTATTTTTCCGGTTTATTGAAATGTTGTATGAATTTGAACACATATTTAAGTAAAATATTGTTGTGTAATGTGTCGATATAATAAAACGCCAAGAAATTTTACAATATTATTTATTGATAGCTTCTGATGTTAACTGGTGTAATCCATTATTTGGTCCTCTTCGTCGAATGTTGTATTACCTGCTTCAACTGTTTCGGTTTCTTCCAGTTCCTTTAACAATCTTGTATAATAGTTCACTGCAGTTGCAGGCATTAGGTCTGATAATTCTTTGAGATCTTTTATTTTTTCCTTAGTTATTGGCAGCAATTGGGAATACTTTGGTTGCAGTGTCTGCTGGGCTAGATTGAATAAACTGCTGTAGGATTTTTTCCCTTTCTGCAGTCTGACGAGATGGCTATTATCTGGGGTTGTGCGGTATGCAGTAGATATTACGTAGCCTTCTTTGTGTTGAAAGTTAAATATTAACTTTCTTGCATCTGTAAATTTAGTAGTTGTTGATTTCCTAATGACAATGCACCTTTTTAGGACGTCAAAATCGAGAAAATCAGCCTGTTTCATTTCTACAACTAGGAAGCGCTGCGAAACGGCTGTAGTTATGGCCGTAACAATCTTTTTTGGTGTAAATAATATTGCTGTAATTATTTTTTATATTTTGTTCAATTTGGCCAAATTGAGTATCACAGGGCATTGTCGAGTGACCAGAAAGTAGATAGATGTGTTCAATGTGAAGCAGTGATGCGGAGTGAATTTCTCTGAGATACATTAAAACCTAAATTTTACCGTGAAAGAGTGCAGACTAACATCTAATTTTTTGCATAGGTAAAGCAAAGGTTTTAAAGGATAATTATATGACAAAAAACTCATTTTTCGAATTTTGTGGCGTTCGCCCCTTCTCCACCGAACGCGTCATATAAAATTTAATTAACTACGCCAAGTGCTCAAAATGTTCTCCGGCGGCATGAATGCACTTTTGAATGCGTCGACTAAGTGATTCGCAGACATGGACTAATGTGGATGCTGTGATGGTCCCGCACTTTTCCCTAATTGCATCCTTAAGGTGTTCGAGTGTTGCAGGTCTTGTACCATAAACTGCATCCTTCAAGTAGCCCCACAAGTAAAAATCAAGTGGAGTCAAGTCCAGTGAACGTGGAGGATACTCAACGCTTCCTCTTCGTCCTATCCAACGGTTAGGCAACGTTTCATTGAGGTACCTTCTGATATCACAATGATAAAGAAGGGGGCTCCATCTTGTTGAAAGTAAAAGTCGTCGTTTCCAAACAACTTCCGAACTGCAGGTATAATTTCTGTCCGCAGCATGTCGAGATATGCGGCACCGGTAACTGTCCCATTAAAGAAAAATGGTCCAACCAAACCCCTGGATGATAAACCACACCAGGCTGTTAATCCTGGTAAATTAACATGTTTATCCACATAAACGTGTGGATTATCAAGTGACCAGTACCTGCAGTTGTGTCGATTTACTGTGCCACTCAGCTTGAAGGTAGCTTCATCAGACCACACGATTTTGTTGTATTGAAAGTGCATTCATGCCGCCAGAGAACATTTTGAGCACTTGGCGTAGTTAATTAAATTTTATATGCAAACAACTCGCTATAACATTTTGATCACTTAGATTACTAATTTACCTTTCATTGGCAATTGCTATAACAATATATTATTTTTTTTTTTAAATTATAAAATATATGATGCTATAAAGAGTATATAGTTTTTTTTGGGACACCCTATACATATACACACACAATTATATTAAATAATTAAATATATTGAAAATAAATATACATCAAAATGCTGTATGTTCTACGGCGCAAAAAACTAAACTCACACGTGGTCTGCAGTCACATCATTATTGCTTTGCACTACGCGGTAAATACGGCTTAACATTATTTCACCGCTCAAGTTATACGGATACCTATGCTCGATATAAATGACCATATCATTCAATACTATTTTTGTGCCCACTTTACATTCGGTTGGTAAGTTATCTTTAAACAGCCAAAATACACTCAAAAGCACGCATAAAGAGGGCATCGTTAGTTATCACGTCATTATTAAATACAAGTTTATAAACACTCCTTTCCAATCGAGGGTGTTTTCTTACCGTCCCGAGCTTTTCAATCGTGAACTCTTCTTCACTCTGCATGGCGGCAATTGAAATAATCTTCCATGTCGTAACGACAGCTACTCATTATGTAGAGATACAACTCTTCAGGGTGAACAGTGTAGGCGAGCTCTGCCCTGTACCGCTCAAGTCCTTTGTACCAAAGTTCGGGATATTTCGAAGAGTCTAAACCTTTTAAATAAGCATCCAGCTCTAGACCATTCTCGCCTTATTCATTCCTACATTCGATAAATCCGTCGAGCAGAGTGGTGTATGCGTATTCAAAAACCGTGTCAAAATAAATCATATCGTAACACGCGCCTCTAATATAGGCTTCAGCTTGCGGAATCCGACGATATCAAACATTTTGTCGAGGATAAGTCGGTTTCGCGTAGGGAGAAGAACGTTATTGTCAGATGCATTCTTCCACATCAGCCGTATATCAATGCATGGCTGATCGTTATTTATACACAACGTAAAAACAACGGCATATGAGGAGGCATCACTAATCTGTTCTCTTCTTGTACCTACACCTGCAGGTATTTTATAACGGTCCTCACCCCACTTCTCAACGATCACGAAGCTTCTATTCATCTCCTCAACACTTAAATAAATAACATAACGTTTGTTTGCTTGCCGCCAAATCGTTTCAAGTACATAGTTAATGATGCCGGTTTCACGCCTGAACATACGCAATGACTTCGTCACGGACACATCGTACGCGGCATTGAGAATGCTTCTCAAAGGAAATTCCATCGTATTTGCACGTCCAGTCAGTTCAAGCTCTGAAATGACTATGAGCAACCGGTGCGCTGTTTAGCTCGGGGAACAGGTGTGGAGGAATGAGTCACACGGGTGAAACGTGTACGGGTTTGTTCCAACATGAAAGAGTCGTGTGAATACTTGTGCCCCATTATACTGGGCAATCAGAATTTTTTCGCTACATGAAGCAATACCAGTTTTACTGTTTCATCCGAATGCGCACCAGATATTTTCGTTCATTTTCACGAACTAAACACATCTTATTCACAATCCGGTGCACCATTTAAGAGAAACATATGCCCATATTTTTCCGTTTTGCTTAGCAGACGATACTCGTCTCTAAAGTCCGTTAAAAACTCGCACAGGCCTTTAGCCACAACCTCACTACAAACCTCGTCATGATATATATATTAATATAGTGGTAAAAATACTTAAGATTCTCCATGATGACAAGATTTACATTCTCAACCGTAGGGTACGAGTACTCGGTATGATGTAACATGACATAATATCGCTTGTCATACCACTCATCAACAAGACCCACTAACCATAACCGTTGCTTATCTTTTGAACGTGTTGTTTCTTCTACTTCGCGGTATATGTGAGCTTTTATAAAGGTTAGGTCTACAACATACTTCAATACATCGCTTGTACTACGAAATCCTACAATGCCCTCGCCAGAATAGCCGTAGAGTATTTATGCCTCTTGGTCCTTCGCACGGTTCAATGTAGCATTAAAAGTATCAAAGGAGGGCGGAATAGGGAGGCTTTCAGTATCCACCACATCTTCACACTTTGCCGAATACCAATTCATAAACGTAATCACGCAATATGCTCAGGTAGTGGCAGGAGTCACGTGACTGATCTTACAGTGGGCGGAGCTTAGGAATGTACACACGCAAGCAGGCAAAGGAGAAATGAAACCTTAACTGAAGCAAATATACATAATAAATAAGCATATCATTAAAAATACACACACACACACATATATATATATATATATATATATATATATATATATATATATATATATGTGTGTGTGTAAATACAATCAAGGATTAAGGTATCCAAAGGGTATGGTATCGTAGGTACCAGGCACCTGGTAACGTTTCCTATAGGTGTTATGGCATACCTTCGTGCCCCTAAGTTCCTTCACACATCCCAGTTTGTGCACCCGAAAATTGTGGGTTCCCACAGTCAGTTCGGGTGGCTGGTCGCCCTCATCTTCCAATCACACTAGATCCTTCAACGAGTCAAAGTTAACGACTTGTCGGTTCGCATGGTTAAGCGTGATGCCCTTAGCCTTCACGATATATTTCATATCATCCCTCACCCTCACCAGTACTCCATAGGTTTTTGGCACTGTTGATACAAATGAGTCTGCGTATGCACCATCACCATACTCATCCTTGATCTCGTCAGTTAACTCTCCGAGGAATTCCCCAATAGCAGGCATGTATTCACCCTCCCTCGCTGTGAATATCACGCTATCTGTGTCAGCGTACAGCACCCTCTGCCCAAGAGAGTGTAGTAGTCCCCAAAGCTTGATGCGGGCGTAGGCTGTTGTGAAGCTGGTTACAGGTATGTTTGTTACCCGTGAGGTATCTGTGGCCAGTTCGGTGGTGTTGTACTTTATTTGTAAGTATTACCCACATTCACGAACTCCATAATCACTTTATCGGGAGCGTTGGCATAATCCCAGACTTCACTATAACTATGCCAAATGAACGTTCCCTTTGCCGGTATTCTGTGCAAATTTCCCCCAAAGACTGTTTAGACACAACTTTGCACTAAAGCGCTTGCCAGGATTCTTAAAATTTGGGGACGGTCAAGCTGTATACCTTCATGGCACGGTAACATTGAATATAAGCCGTTTCTTCATCTTCGGTATCAACTCGCGGATATCCCGATGGTCCTACCTTATCCTTCAGAAAAGCGTTTATATATGGTGTGAAAAGGTTGGGTAGCTTCTGAAACCTCCACACCTCATGTATCTTCAATATTCTGTACCCATGATGAACAGCTAAAATAAGCTCAGGGCTTGTATATTAGGGTGGCCCACTTTTCAATTTTTTTTTAAAAGTATAGGTTATCGTAGTTTTTCCCATCATTTGGCACTATACTAGCACATTAGTACCATTTTTACAAAAATTGATCAATATTTAGGGGTCTCGCATCGACCTTGAAATTACGAGTTTTTTTTTAAAATGCGTACTTTTTAAATTTTTACTGAATCAAGATAAATCATTAGTAGGGATGTTTTCTGAATCCTCTTGATGAGAGAAGTCGTTTGGTGTGCCTTCCAATGTCATACGACTAACGGTTTAAAAGTTGTGCCTGTATACAGGTAATACCAATGTGCTAGTATAGTGCCAAATAATGGGAAAAACCACGATCACCTATACTTTTCAAAAAATCAGCAAATAGCAGACAAATAAGGAAGAAAGAAACAATACTTAAACAATCACTTTTGCATTGTATTGACCACTATCACACGTCACTGGCTGCAACGTTGTCCCTCTGTGCTGTCATCGTGGCGAGTATGACTTCTTGAAGTCGCCGAGCTCTTTCCGGTTCTTTTCCACCACTTGCAGAAGATCCTGCAGCTGTGCCTCGTCCTTTGTGACCGTGTTCGCATAGTCTTGTATCAGTTGGACTCCTCTTTCAGCGACGTCATTGGTGACCTGGAGATTAGAGATCACATCCTTCAGACGACAAAAGTCCTCGTTCTCGTCCCACTTATCAGTTGGCAGGGTGAGCCACGAAGACCCATACATCTTCAGACCTGCAAATAAGAACCAGGAGGACTCGTCGATCAGGTCGGGGAGTAGCGTCATCTCGTCGACTGAGACGTTCTCGTATGTGAAGTCTTTGGGTACAGGGAGGTGGGACAGCTTCTCTGCCATCTGTTGCTTCACAGTGCCATCCACCTTGTTGCTGCATAGAGCGAAGATGACGGTCTGAGGCCTCAGATACCAGAAGTGCCGCCTCATCACTGCCAGTGACGCTTCTGCCACCTCGCGGTCCACTGCCCTATACCTCAGAAAACGCTGGTATAGTACCAGGTCATTCAACGGCGCATCAGCTGCTACAGGGGCCGCCAACCAAGCTGGTACGTACAGAAGAGCGATGAACACCACGATCCTGTGCAGTTTGTCGACCAGCTCGGCGTCGAGCTCCAGCTGCCTACTGAACATCAGCAGTTTTGTGTAGTAGATGACCTGAAACAGAATAGGCACCATTGTAAGTAAGACAGGTTTATTGTTACCAATTACTTTGTTTGCGTTATAATGAAATGTTTATCTTTGAATAACATTTAAACTTATCTCTAGATTATTTTTGTTTGAAAATACTAACTTTAGCCATCCATCTTGCGTGGTGGTAGGCTCCTGGGCGCATGAGGTGAATGCCACGGCGTGGTTGTGTCCGAGTACCAGGAGCGTGATCTCTGCCACTTCCCGGTAATCGTCTCTGACGAAACCAGAAGCTGTGCTCAGGAAGCTGACCGCCGCGTCCCGGAGTTCTATTAGCCACGTACTCTCCGCCAGATTCTCGACCTGCAGCTTGCAGTAGGTCGAGAGATCGAGCTCGTCCCATCTTCAAAAATAATAAACAAGAAAATTGTGTGAGAAAACTCTGAAGTTCCGGTTTGGCTTGCTGTTTTATAAACTAGTGGAATATCATGTGTGTCCTAACTTTACCTTGCACAAAAAATGAACTAACCTTCTCTTCAACTGCTGAAACAAAGGATCAGTTGGTGCCGTAGTCCTTCCGAGCAGGGTGACGGCTACTGCCCCCACGATAAGCTCTAGGACGTGATGACGGCATCCCAGCTGGAGTAGCGGTCGCCCGAGCATGTTTTCCAGCCGGACAACTGCACCCTGCACCCTCCCCGTGTTGGTGGAAGTGGTGTCGAAGCAGAGTCCGATGACGCTCTCCTCACATCCCCAATCTTCGAGAGCATGTATGGTTGCCCGCGCCTGCGACAGTCCGGTGCCGTCAGCAACAGCTGGGACTGACAGCAACTTTCCTTCTGTGCAATGAGGAGCCCCGGAGATGAGAATTGCTTGGCGGTGCTCCGCCGTTCCAAGGAAGTTCTGAAACACATGCCATATATTTCAATTTCATGGTTGTAAAGTAACCTATTTTTGTTCACATTCAGTTCTCTTTTTAATTGACATTATGCTTCATGAATCTCATTACTAAATTGATAGCTATGAAAACTTAATCAACTGACCTTGACCATTTTGCCATCCAGTGGACAACAGTGTGCCTCGGTGGCGTGAAGGAGTCCTTCACAGCCGTCGCCACTTCACGGCGATGTGACACTCTTCCCCGGCGAGCCGTTTCTTTCGAGATGCTGAACTGATTGAGGTCTGCTGGTGGATCCGCCAAACGTGTGATAGCAGCCACAATGCTTACTACCTATGTAGAGAATGGAAAGTGGAAAGGAAACTGTCAAGAATACATGTGGGTTACGGGACACTTTAAAACTGACGCTATCGATGAATACTATACACAATACGCACCTGATTATTGGACATGCGGAAACGATCAGCCACTTCCATGACAGCAGGTGCATTAAGGATGCGGCGAGGAAGATTGACAGACACACTTGGCTCTTTCGGCAGGGGGAACGCTAGTTCTGTCTCCGACTCTCCTGACATGCCAGTATCATCATTCTCCATGGCCTCATCTCCGGTTTCGTATGCACACTTTGAGGTTTGCGGCTCCTGGCGAGGACGTTTTCTTCCTTCCTGTAGCTTTCTTTTTACAGCGAAAACTTTATCGTTCCCGCTCATCGTTGCCACCCGAGGACCACGTTGATCGAGGTAGAAGTCAATGTCTTCTTTCTTGTCCTTGTCGGACAGCAGTCGATTCTTCTTTATATCTTCGACAGCGTCAGATGCTCCGATATCCCACAGCTTGTCACACTGTCCGAAAACTTCTGCCGTTTTCCTCCGGCGTCAGTTTCTCGTTTTCTGCTCTTTTGGAGTAAGTGCCACTCTTTCCACAATGCCTCTAGCTTCCGTTCGCAGTTGAGCTTTGTGATTGTTTTAATGCGGGCCATGTTCCAAAACTTTAAGACGTTGTTTACGGTTTCTTTGAATGCGTCTTTCCTGTTAGCAGTGTACTGGATAAACTGAAGAAGTATTGCAAAACCTGCCGTGTTGTTGGCAATTTGCTACCACTGATGGAGGACGACGGTTGGCCAACTAAAAAAATTTCCGAGGCCGATCTTAGAGAAGGTAGCGATGTTATTTTCGCCTTTCCTTTTGATGACTCTTCCTTATGGTTGCCATCGATTTGTCCATGACAAAGGATGAGGAACTCAGACAGAATTTCAAAATGTTATGATCTGCAAAAAAAGAAATAGGTTAGGTACCTGGCACAGGCATAGTGCATTTTCTAATTACCTATATACATTATACATTCCGCCCGGGTATGGTGACTCATTTTTTTGAAAAGTATAGGTGATCGTGGTTTTTCCCATTATTTGGCACTATACTAGCACATTGGTATTACCTGTATACAGGCACAACCTTTAAACCGTTAGTCGTATGACATTGGCAGGCACACCAAACGACTTCTCTCATTAAGAGGATTCAGAAAACATCCCTACTTAATGATTTATCTTGATTCAGTAAAAAGTTAAAAAGTACACATTTTTAAAAAAAAACTAGTAATTTCAAGGTCGATGCGAGACCCCTAAATATTGATCAATTTTTGTAAAAATGGTACCAATGTGCTAGTATAGTGCCAATAATGGGAAAAAACCACGATCACCTATACTTTTAAAAAAAAATTGAAAAGTGGGCCACCCTTGTATATACACCTCTGATCTTACGCTGGTTGGTTGTATGATTACAATCACCGTTGTTTCTCTGCGCACTTCAGCACAGGGGAAACATGAGCTTGTGATCTATAACGACGGGTAAGATCGGCATCCATAAATCGCGAGGGGAGCACGTCTACGAAAGAGAGTCCAAAGTAGCGCTCATTCAAGTTAGTTGAGAAATCCTCGATGGTTGGCATGGTCGGACCCACCATTTTTTCAGGCGCACCTACGGGGTACGGATTGTTCTTCATCACGTAGGTATAAAGAACAGAAGTCGTAGTAATGGAGTTTCATGCCCTCCGTAGGCGGAAAGTATAGCTTGAATGGGTTTGTACGCCCTCCAAACAACCTGTCACCACATTTGAGGGGTCCAACACCATTGAACGTTTGATGACCCTTATTTCTTCACGGTACTGGTCATCTGTTTCCATCTATGCATCATACTCATGCTCCCACACGATCTTGTGAGTGAACTGGGAGCCTATAAGTTGATCGCGGTTACGGGTCCATGCGAGTCTGTCGGCGGGGGATCATCCATGGAGGTCTCCTGTGACGGCACAGTAAGCGTGCGGGCATCCATGCCACCAGCAGCCGTTAAAGAAATACAGTCTTCTCACCAGTGGTTGGATGCTCACTTAGACCATCAACCCAAAAAACACGACCATTCACCTTAATGGGTTCTTCACCGGTGTTGCCGGCATGTTTTATGTATACCTCGATCTGTTGTTGTAGGTGTATGAGCCAGTAAATAGCCTTGTGCCCATAACTGCGGGGATTGTTTCTGTGAATGACTGCTAAGATGTCTTTAGGCATGAAGTTATTCTTGAACACCGTAAAACATAATGAGGCGATCGTGGTTGCGACTTGCAGCGGATCGCATTTGAAACGGGCTATGTACATCCTTCTAAAGGCCTGGAAACATACTCTAAGCATGCGCACATCATTCACGCAATAACGTTCACATTCATCAGCTATATTGTATGGACTAGCTTCATTAAACTGTTGTAGTAGCGGTCAAAATCTTCACGCTAACTATCACTCATGTTGGTGTAGTTAAAGTAATGTTTGGGTGGAGGTAGTCCTACGTAATTTAAAGTTTCGCTAGTGAGGAATGTGTAAGGGAAATACCCTTTTGAAACTTCAGCGGCTACGCCCATGACCTTGGGTAGCTTTGCTAATTTATAAGGTGTGAACAGCAGGGTGTCTTCAAACTGTACATTACCTCTTATCCGCATGTGTATTAGTTTGTTGTCTCTTTTCAAGGGATCACCTGTAAATATCGCACACGACTCGTGTTTAAGCAACTCCTTATAAAGGAACTGTGTCAAATTTTGCTCCGTTATGG
Source organism: Bathynomus jamesi (assembly GCA_023014485.1). Classification (NCBI taxonomy): domain Eukaryota; kingdom Metazoa; phylum Arthropoda; class Malacostraca; order Isopoda; family Cirolanidae; genus Bathynomus; species Bathynomus jamesi. The sequence goes on along the minus strand of JAJOZX010006229.1, from coordinate 136,250 downwards.
GTAAGAATATATATAGTCATTTTATTGAATTGTCCGCTAATTTGACAATATAGGATACAAAGAATTTCACAGGGCTGTCGCGTGCATTCTTTTTAAAAATGTTTGTCCGTTTTCCACATTTGTGACACTCATCACACTCGATCTCCATGCACTCATTACAGATAGTCTGACTTACGAGTAAATGTGGAATAACCTCTTTGGTTTCAGCGTTCGTGTAAGTTTCTATATCGTAGTACACGGTTATACAAGGGCTACTTTTAGGCTTAGCATCTTTCACATGGGCGGATCTAGTGGGGGGGGGGTCGGCGGGGTCCGGACCCCCCTCAATATTTTAAGGTGCCCTTTTTTTCAGCCGTTACAAATAAAAGACAGGTAGGTATGTTTACTGATAAGCCATTAATATTCTGGTCCGTTTGGTCAGACATGCTCTGTGGAGGGTGCAGCCATATCACTTACGGTAGCATCTTCATCTAATATTGTTAGTTATTAATTTAACTTGCAAGACATTTGAAATTATGATTTTCATTATGTCTATTTGAATAAGACTGATATCTAATAAAACAATAAAATTGGTACTGCACTCGCTCATTGAACCAAGTGATTATTCAAGGAAATATATACTGTTGTGCCCTTTTTGTTATATAGGGAATGCCCTTTTTTTTCTCTGGACCCCCCTCACTGAAATGTCTGGATCCGCCCCTGTTTCATATAACATACATGCTTCACTCCATCCGCCTTATATTTTTCATGACATGTAGAACAGTGAATTTCATCACATTTATGTGTGAAATTCCCCCAATTATCCATCATGTGAAACATACCGCACTTACAAATCCTCATTTTCCTGCAAGTGCCAATTGATTTATGGAGTCCAAAGCATTTATTATTGAAAAATGTACGTCTACTCACATTACATTCCCTCTTCTCGGTTTCAACTACACGACTTTCACATTTGGGGCTTTTACACTGCTCACATACCATGTAGCAATTCTTACAATGTTTCACTGTATCATCCGCAAACTCGAGACATCCCTTACACAAATCATGGTGACTTCCATATTTTCGACTTTTATCATAACTAGCGTAAAGAGTCCTTATGTTACGGGTGGGGAGATACGATGTTTCTGACAATCCTAAAATAAGTAGAGGTCTTGTACGATCTCTCACACAGCTTTTAAAAACATACACAGTCCTACGACGATCATCCATTCCAAATACGATTATACGTGCATTCCTTTCCTGCTCGACCCTTCTCAGTTCTTCAGTACCCATATTACACTCAAACTCAAGCTTACAATCTGAAGCCAGTTTACGGGCACGCTGCACAACCGTAGGCAGCCAAATATTTTGCGGCTATGTATTTAGTACAGTGAACATATGACCTAAGACTAATGCTATAAAGCCGCAACCACGATCGACGTTTGAATGCTTTCTGTAAATAACTGGAGAATTGAAATTAAGAGTATAAGGTGTGGCACTATGACCAGCAACCCGGAATACTCTGTCAATATCTACCATGAAGTTGTCCATATTGAAGGCTGTACTACTTTGAGAGGCCTGCATTATACGGCCCAAGATATATTGTAAGTCTACAGCCACCAAACGTCTGAACGGTATTACTACCCAAAAATCATCTACGTCACCGTCATCTGAACCGAACCTGAAGGATAGCCTCGTCCGGACTTCACGTTCGTCGTGGTTCTGAAGGGCAAACTCCACAATAGGTTCAACTACGCGTCGCAATCTAACACCGTTGCTATAAATGGATCCAGGGTCAACCCTGACCACGTACCGATTTCTAGTCAGGGCAGGGGTGGGGGTAGCGGTGCGCACCAACTCGAATGTTATACTTCCTCCATTTTTTAATAAATCGAAATGTGTTCAGAAATCATAGCTCAGTGCTAATGCAAACTAGGCTATAATTGAGGATACCCGCTAATGAAACATTTACGATAAAATGTGAGGAGTAGAAGTGTGTTATTACAACCATACCGTGTATATATATATAATTTAGGTGATTCAAATATGGGGGTAAAAATTTTTTTTAAATATTTTAATGTGTTCAACCCTTTAAATGGTTCATTTCAGCATAAAACCAACTATCCTAAAATATTTTAGCAAATTTTTAATTTTTAGGGGTTGCTACCAGCAATTAAAAATTGACAGAACGACTCAAATTGTCAAATTTTTCCACACCACCCAGGGGGTACAGTACAAGGCGCAATTTTTTTTTTAATGTGGAAAGCTCCCCCGTAGGTCCTACCATAACCACAAGCATGCATAATTAAACTAGCATGATATTTGAGACATTAGCTGTCCTTACTTCATCAATGTTTCTTTCTTTCTATCAGGGTAAACAGTCCTGTAGTTTTTCACTACTTGTAGCAAGAATTGTTTTTGATCTTCATCATGTGTTAGTATTTTATTATATTCATCCATTAATTTTACTCCTCTTTCCGCTATATCATTCACGACTTTCCACTGTTTGATAGATTTCTTAGCGGAGTTATACTCTTCATCATTATGCCATTCTTTAGCATCTTTGAGTAAAATTTTGAACGAAATTCTGTTATTGTAAAGAATCTTTGAGTATTTGATGACAAAATCTTCTAATTTCTTCGTTGGAATAAGTGCAGGATCTAGAAAAGCCCGTTTTGCAGGAAGAGTTTCTGTTGTATTTTGCAAGGCCTTTACAATTTTGTTTTTCGTTTCAGTAGGCACTTCATCATCATAAAAGGCCAAGGCTACCAGTTCTTCTGATAGGTACCAGAGGTGACCTAACAGTTTTTTAATAGCAACAAATGCAATTGTGTCATTTATTTGTTTGTAGACTACAAGATTCTGTAATAATTCCAGAGCAAGACGAGGAGCGCAAGATGGCACAGGAGCTGTAAACCATGCCTTTACATATAACCGAGTAGCAAATAGACAGATGTCTTTTAGTCCTTTTTTGTCTTTTACTGAAATTTTGAACTGAGATTTGAACATAAAATTTTTTAATGAATATGTAATTTTGGCCATCCACCTAGCCCGATGAAGTCCCGCTGGATGTTTAAATTTGATTCCACCTTTTGGTTCACCTCCCAAAAAAATAATTGTTAACTGCAATAGTTCTAGGTAATCGTCTCTTGGTTGGAATGTATCTAGTTGATTTGTTGCAAATATAATTATGTCATCTTTGATGTCATGAATATTTTCATAGATATCTGGATCTGATAATGCTGTTTCGTAGTCCTCCTTATTAATGCTTGACCATTTTTCTCTGAACTTCTTAAAAAGGACTATATCTGGGCCAGAAGATGGTGATAAAGACTGAAACAACAGTTTCCAGCATAATTTCAAATATATGGTGTCAACATGCCAGCCACAATAAATCGTTGTCGAATTTTTGTTCTAGAAGAATAGCTGCATCATTTCTAGGACCAGCATTGGCTGCCGTTGTATTGAAACACATGCATTTTATTTGTTCGCAGATGTCCCATTCAAGCGATGTCTGATTGTTTGCATTAAAAATAGACGCATTTCTGTCACTCAATTTTGCAACATCAAGACTTCCTAATAATTTATCATCAAACAATTTTCTACGTTTGCCAACCTTACTTTTCCATGTTGAAGGTTGTGCAGCACAGAAACCAGATTCATCACTTTTACTCTCTTCTGATTCTGATGATGTACTGGTGAGTATGACAGCCTCTTCATTCTTCTTTTTTTGATCTCTTCTTCTGCTTTCCTCTTTTCATAACGTTGTTGCTTTTTTGCTGCTCTTTGCTCTTTTTTAGCAACAGCCTTATCAATGGTACCCATTTTTCCATGACGTCCTTTCTCACGTTGCATTTTCAAGAATTTCTTATCATCTTCTATTTTTATAAGCTGCATAGCATTCTCATGAGCAATGTCAAATAAGTTTTCCAGTTTATCTTTCCATTTTTCTTCTTTATTATTTAAATTTTGTGATCTTTTCAATTTGTTTGCTTTGTTTTTCTTAAGCAGCTGTCATTCCTTCAGTATTCCTTGAATTTTATCTACTACATGTATTCTTTGTTTTGCTGGTATTCCTGCTTTTTTCCAAACTGCTAGCACATCATCTGCATTAGAGCAGCATGATTCTCTAATGTCTTGCTTTTTAATATTTCTGTAGTGCATGAAGAGGGCCATCATTTCCTTCTCTGATGGTAATACGGATGTTTTTAGTACTGCAGAGGGCTGCCCAATTAGCCATACTTCAGTTTCTTTTCTTGTAGAACTTCTCCCAAATGAGCAACTGGGTGATGGTGAGTTAGGCCTAGCTTCCATAATCGATTAATTAGCATCAAAATTACGAGTTCCAAGCAACAATTAAAAGCAAGCTAGTATATAAACCATTAATTAAAAATTCTGAAATATAAACAATTAAACATAAAATCATAAGTTGTAAAAACAAACAAATTGAAAAAGAGGGAAACTTTGACGCCTGGTAGCACATAGTAAATTTTATTTAAAATTCACCAAATTTGGCATACACTACTTTTTTGTCATAGGGAACAAAAATACAGGTTGAACAATTAAAAAAAAACTTTGATTTTTTTGAATCACCCTAATATATATATATATATATATATATATATATATATATATATATATATATATATACCGAAATAATCACGAAGGCTACACAGAATCTACATTAATTAAGAATCTATTGTTTTTCACCAAAATACACACAGAGGAATATATATATATATATAAATAGAGACTGGGCCTCGACTTCTGGGCTGATATCCTTTCACATCGTTTTATTACAAATTTTAAAAATTATAATGCAATGAATGAAACGTTATATATAATCACAAATTATTACGTAATTACTTACATCTCTGTGAAGTCGTTAGCGGGAAATTCGTTCTCGCCGTCAGAAATTTCTGCAACAGCCTACGTGGATAGAAGTTCATTCTGGTCTACAGCGTTGAAAAGATAAATTGAAGACAGCGATGAGGCATCCCCGTCTTCAAACAAATCTGGAGAGAGATAGAGCTGCGGCGATTGGCTCATGGCGAGGTTTTTCAAAGGCACTGTTCGAAAAAAACAACTGAATTGGATCTCTGTGAAGAAAATGCCTCCTTTTTATAGACGGGTTGTAATTGTGAACATCCCACAATACCCGATTCGCGAGTTTCCTATTGGCTATCGGTGAAATTTGGGCTGGTGATAATGCGTGAGTGATGCCATCCACCAACCAGAGGTCCTGGGGCTCCGCCCACAAAGTTGTAATTGGCTGCCCCGTGAAATTTGGGGCGTGTCAAATATACCCATTCGTAGAGAGAGAGAATCGCTTTGTTTGGAAACAAATCTTGTATTCTGGGGCGCCGCTGAGAAGGGTGAGGGGAAGGGAGATTTGAACATATAATAAACATCCAATTATATGAGAGGCTTAATGAGGTTGGAAGATAAATTTGTTAATCGGTTTATGTTGGCCCATCTAAAATAGGTTCGGAAAATTTATTATTTCCTCTGAAAAATAATTCGTCAGAAACTGGAAGATAATTTTAAAATCAATTACCCATGAATTGAAACAATTCTCGGAGATGTAAAGTTTATGACATCCGTCTAAAGGAAAAATCATCTGTGCGTGAGGGCTCGCCTACCGTACTATATACTGGGGTATTAGGACTTACCCGTATATCTTCGATTGTCAGAAAAGGAAGGGTTTTAATGACAATCGAAGATATATTCGGAATTTGGGTACAATTCGCGTATGTTTGAGAGAAACGCTAAACTGAATTCTCAATTGCCCGTGAAGCTTGGGCGCATCATAAACGTGTGAGTTTAATCGTTACTATGTCTATGCCCCGAAACAATAAAACTCCTGCGAAAAGAAGTTTATTTATTGGAATTTTAAAATCGTTATTATCTATCGCTTCCGCCAAACTGTCCCCACTAAACTCCGCAAATTTCAGAACGATGTTTAATATAATTGTGTATATATATATATTTTTTTTCCATAAATATTTATGTCCTTCTATTGTTCAGCTATTTACATCGTTTAATTAGGATTTGTTTAGGCAGGTTTTTATTTATATCGCTTTTGCCTTTCTTCTCTTCATTTCCCTCCTTTATCTTCTTCATATTTTCTTTCTATTTATTCATTTGTGCTGCACATTTTCACCTTCATTTTAATGCTATGTGTATCATTTGTCCTGTTTTATTTTTAATTTGCAGAAGTTACAGATTAAAAAAGCCTTAATATCCAATTCAAGTTACCCGAGAGAGAGAGAGAGAGAGAGAGAGAGAGAGAGAGAGAGAGAGAGAGAGAGAGAGAGAGAGAGAGAGAGAGAGAGTTACAAGGAGTTACAAGGAAAAGAAGTACCTCAAAAGGCCTTGCGGCCCATACCGAGGAGGCACCAATGACAACGGGTGCCAGGAAAAATTTTGTACACACTCAAATAGTGTGCAAGATTTGGTCTAACCTTTTCTTGAACTGATCCACAGAGGAACTGTTCACAACTTCCGAAGGTAACCTGTTCCATGTGTCACAGATCTTATACGTAAAGTAATTCCCACACACACTAGTCCTAAACCTTTTCAAATCCAACTTCCAACCATTGTTACGAGTTGGGTTATCATTTAAACTAAACATACTTCTAAAATCGACATCGTTGAACTCGCGTAAGAGCTTGAAAACCTCGATCAGTTGACCGCGCAGTCTCCGAGTTTCAAGCGAAAACAAGTTCAGGGCGCGTAACCGTCGATTGTAGCCCATATGCCTAACGGAAGGGATTAACTTTGTGGCCCTCGCCTGCACTCGCTCCAGCCTCTCAATATCTTTCTTGAGGGTGGGCGACCAGAACTACACAGCATACTCCAGGTGCGGCCGAACAAGGGAATTGTACAGTGAGAGCACAATCTCCTTGTTCCGAAACTGAAATTGCCTCCTGATATAACCCAATAGTTTCTGGGTTTTCTTTTCCACCTCTACACACTGTTTCGTAAACTTAAGGTCGCTGCTAATTAGCACACCCAAGTCCTTTTCTAAATTAGTCACCTCGATATTACTACCCAACATCGAGTAGTCCGACTTGGGATTGGCGTAGCCAATGTGAATCACTTTGCATTTACCCAAGTTAAACGGCATTTGCCATTTTTCGGACCACTCTCCTATCCTACCTAGGTCCGCACGCAGTTGCTCGATCGCTTCGGGCGTCCCAACATTGGCCCCAAGCTTGGTGTCATCAGCGAATTTGGCGATCCGACTGACGATGCCACCGTCGATATCATTTATGTAAATGATAAACAACAGTGGCCCCAAAACGGAACCCTGAGGAACCCCACTAGTGACCGAGGCCCAACCCGAACTAGCCCCTTTAATTACAACCCTCTGCCGCCTATTACTCAGCCATTTTTCAATCCACCTACCTATTTCCCCACCGATACCCAGCGCACGCACTTTCGCCATTAGCCGGCGGTGAGGTACCTTATCAAAGGCTTTCTGCAGTTTGACGTGATTTCTAATGATAAATTTTGGATCTTTTATGCACACTTCTTATACCAATTTCAGAATTTTTTAGATGAACTTTTTTCCAGAACTGTACATATATAGGCTCTTCTTTGCTTTCAATGTCTTCAGCCCGAACTGTTCATTCTGATGAAGGTCAAGCTTTACACTCCACCTTAGACCTACATTTTAACCAGCAACCACTAGGACACACAGGTTTCCCATTTATCTACCAGCCGTGGAAGGGTGTTTACAATCCACCTTAGACCTACTGTTTAACGGGGAATATATATATATATATATTATATATATATATATGAGAGAGAGAGAGAGAGAGAGAGAGAGAGAGCGGGGGGGGGGAGAAATAAACAAACAGATAAACAACATGACCGAGTGTTGCAGTACAGTTGAAAGGGAGCCCCACTAGAATACCCTGGGTTCCCATTTATCTACCAACCATGGAAGGATGTTTACACTCCACCTTAGACCTACAGCGTAACCAGCAACCACTAGGATAACCAGGGTTCCCGTTTATCTACCAACCGTGGAAGGAAGCACCGCCACGGGGTCTCGAACCTGACGCATATAATCGCGCATATAGTTCTACAGATCTACAGAAGCTAAGGCTAACAAAGACCCTAAGATCCACTCTAAGGTTAGCCTGAGAGAAAGGAAAGAGTAGGGGGTTAAGAGAAAAGAATAAGGGGTTAAGTAAGTAGCAATACCTATCACTCGTGGGTTAACATTCATTCAGAAAAAGAGAAAGAAAGACTCACCATCATCATCCGCCGGCCACTGCCGACAAGTCGGAAAAATAGTCGGAGAGAATAGGAGAGGGGTGAAAGATGAAAAGAAGTAAAATAAGAACGCTTACAAACCATGCAACACAGTCTTAACTCACTGTCATACCATGCAAACTACAGACATGCAAGTAAGGAGAGAAAAAAAAGTAGGTAAAGTTAAATGAAAAGTGGGTTAGTTTACGCTACGAGCTACAGCTAAGTTCGTGTTAGTCTAATTTTTTTTTTAATAATTTCATTGCTGGCATCACACGCTGGCATGTCACAAGCTGGCATTATCATCAACAGACTCACCCTCAACCACCACCCCCAGAGCTCCTGTTACTAATTGTTTTTTTTATTTTAAACAACGTTAATATTTTGAAAATGCTTATCTAAACGGTTCTTAAACATATTAACGCTGGCAGAGTTAACGACTGACGCGGGAAGATTATTCCATTTATCAATTACTTTAAACGTAAAGAAGTTTTTAGCGATATTAGTAATGAAACGTCTGCCACGCAACTTAAATCCGTTATTACGAGTATTGCTATTATCGAAAGTGTACAGTTTGTCAAAATTTACGTTATTGATGTTATTAACGATTTTGAAAACTTCAATAAGCTCCCCCCTTAATTTCGTAGTTTCGAGTGAATGCAAGTCTAACTCTTTAATCCTATCTTCATAAGGCTTGTTGCGCAATGACGGAATTAGTTTCGTGGCACGACGCTGAACCCTTTCTAACCTATCAATATCCTCACGCAAATACGGACACCAAAACTGAAAGGCATATTCTAAATGAGGCCTGACTAGGGACTTGTAAAGGGGCAATATAATATCCTTCGATTTAAATTCGAAATTACGCGCTATGAAGCCTAACATCCTATTAGCTTTTGCGCAAGACTCCAGGCACTGGTTCCTAACTTTTAAATCCTCAGATACGCGTACGCCTAAATCTACTTCCTCGTCAACGCTCGCTAACTCTCTATCATCCATCGTGTACGTGTAATTATTGTTACGAGAACCTATATGCAAAACTTTACATTTGTCTACGTTAAATTGCATCTGCCACTTATCCGACCACTCTATAATCCTATTTACATCGTCTTGGAGCCTATTTCTATCGTCCTCGTTAACAACCTTACCGCCTATTTCAGTATCGTCCGCGAATTTTGACACGTTACTAGTCAATCCTACATCTATGTCGTTAATGTAAATTACGAATAGCAATGGGCCTAACACTGAACCCTGTGGGACACCGCTACCTACATCCAACCACCCCTATTCACTACTATTAGCAACGACCCTCTGTCTCCTAGCACGAAGCCATTCCTCTAACCAGTTAGCTACCTGACCGCGTGTACCGTACGCTTTAACCTTTGCAATTAATATTCTATGCGGAACTGTATCGAACGCCTTTTTAAAATCTAAATAAATAACGTCAGCCGCTCTATGCCTATCGTATTCGCGCACTATTTCGTTATAAAATTCTAACAAATTAGTTAAACAAGATCTATGGCGTCGAAACAAATGCTGACTACTATTAATCAAATCTCGACTTTCTAAGTGATCGATGATACGATCCCTAACTACGGATTCCAATAGTTTACCGACAATTGACGTTAAGCTAATGGGCCTATAATTGCTAGCTACTGTGCTAGCTACTGTGCGGTCGCCTTTATTAAAAATGGGCGTGACGTTAGCTAATTTGAAGTCTTCAGGAATAATCCCCGTTTCGAATGACTGATTAAAAATCTTCGTTAAGGGGCCTACAATAACGTCTTTCAAATCTTTCAAATGTCTGGGATAAAAAGCGTCAGGGCCTAGAGCCTTGCAATTTTTAGCCTATCGATATAATGGGCAATCTCACGCTCGTAAAAGTTATTTCATCCAAAATAGTCTCGCTACTAAATGAAACGATATCGTCCATGTCGGGGACATTATTTACGTCTTCTACGGTAAAAACTGTCGCAAAAAAGTTATTGAAAATACCCGCCATCGCCTGAGCATCAGAAGCCAAAGCGCCGTTAACATCCACTAGAGGGCCGACGTTATCTTTTATCGGCTTACGATTATTGACGTATTCAAAAAACTTTTTTGGATTATGTTTACTATCCGCAGCATAAGTATCTCTAAATTACGCTTAGCATTCCTAACTGATCGTTTAACCTGACGTCTAAGCTCGATATATCTATTAAAGTTAGCTGCCGTGTCATTGCGCTTATTAAGTCTATACGCTCTGTTACGCCCGTTTATGAACTCGCCTATTTCCCTAGTCCACCACTTGGGCCTACCATGATTTCTTGCCCGCTTGGGCCTACGAGGAATAAACTCCCTTTTAATATTCATAAAACTTTCTTTAAACGCCTCCCAATGCAAATTTGTGTCATTATCCATAAATAAGTTATCCCAGTCCACTACTCTCATCCTATCCGCAAAACTATCAAAATTAGCCCTAAGAAAATCAGAGACTTCTATTAGGTTACTATCCTTAGTAACCTCTATCAATAACTTAAACCTAAGAATTTGATGATCACTACATCCTTAACGTCAATTGTCGGTAAACTTTTGGAATCCGTAGTTTGGGATCGTATCATCGATCACTTAGAAAGTAGAGATTTGATTAATAGTAGTCAGCATGGGTTTCGACGCCATAGGTCTTGTTTAACTAATTTGTTAGAATTTTATAACGAAATAGTGCGCGAATACGATAGGCATAGAGCAGCTGACGTTATTTATTTAGATTTTAAAAAGGCGTTCAATACAGTTCCGCATAGGAGACTAATTGCGAAGGTCAAAGCGCACGGTATACGCGGTCAGGTAGCTAACTGGTTAGAAGAATGGCTTCGTGCTAGGAGACAGAGGGTCGTAGTTAATGGTAGTGAATCAGGGTGGTTAGATGTAGGTAGCGGTGTCCCACAGGGTTCAGTGTTAGGCCCATTGCTATTTGTAATTTACATTAACGACATAGATGTAGGATTAACTAGTAACGTGTCAAAATTCGCGGACGATACTAAAATAGGCGGTAAGGTTGTTAACGAGAACGATAGAAATAGGATCCAAGACGATGTAAATAGGATTATGGAGTGGACAGATAAGTGGCAGATGCAATTTAACGTAGACAAATGTAAAGTTTTGCATATAGGTTCTCGCAACAATAATTACACGTACACGATGGATGATAGGGAGTTAGCGAGCGTTGACGAGGAAGTAGATTTAGGCGTACGCGTATCTAAGGATTTAAAGGTTAGGAACCAGTGCCTGGAGTCTTGCGCAAAAGGTAATAGGATGTTAGGCTTCATAGCGCGTAATTTCGAATTTAAATCGAAGGATATTATATTGCCCCTTTACAAGTCCCTAGTCAGGCCTCATTTAGAATATGCTGTTCAGTTTTGGTGCCCGTACTTGCGTGAGGATATTGATAGGTTAGAAAGGGTTCAGCGTCGTGCCACGAAACTTATTCCGTCATTGCGCAATAAGCCTTATGAAGATAGGATTAAAGAGTTAGACCTGTATTCACTCGAAACTAGAAGATTAAGGGGGGAGCTTATTGAAGTTTTCAAAATCGTTAATAACATCGATAACGTAAATTTTGACATTGTTCACTTTCGATAATAGTAATACTCGCAATAACGGATTTAAGTTGCGTGGCAGACGTTTCATTACTAATATCGCTAAAAACTTCTTTACGTTTAAAGTAATTGATAAATGGAATAATCTTCCCGCGTCAGTCGTTCATTCTACCAGCGTTAATATGTTTAAGAACCGTTTTGACAGACATTTTAAAAGTATTAACGTTGTTTAATTTAAAAAAACAAAGTTAGCACCAGGAGCTCTGGTGGTGGTGCTCGAGGATGAGTCTGTTGACGATGAATGCCAGCTTGTGACATGCCAGCGTGTGATGCCAGCAATAAAAAAAAAAATTAGACTAACACGAACGTAGATGTAGCTCGTAGCGTAAACTAACCCACTTTTTGTTTAACTTTACCTACTTTTTTTTTACTTTGCATGTCTGTAACTCTTTTCTTGCATGTTTGTAGTTTGCATGGTATGACTGTGAGTTAGACTGTGTTTGCATGATTTGTAAGCGTTCTTATTTCACTTCTTTTCATCTTTCACCCCTCTCCTATTCTCTCCAACTATTTTTCTGACTTGTCGGCAGTGGCCGGCGGATGATGATGGTGAGTCTTTTTTTCTCTTTTTCTGAATGAATGTTAACCCACGAATGATAGGTGTTGCTCCTTACTTAACCCCTTATTCTCTTTTCTTCTCTTAACCCCCTACTCTTTCCTTTCTCTCGTGCTAACCTTAGAGTGGATCTTAGGGTCTTTGTTAGCCTTAGCTTCTGTAGATCTGTAGATCCTAAACTCTCGCCTACTTCTAAATCTTCGACTATATTTTCGCCGTTCGTCATCACCACTTCTAAAATATTGTGTGTGTGTAATATTTTATGGGCGTATAGGCGGGAGTGTACGTGCATTTGTCCAAACGTTGTATACACTGTGCCAACTGGCTGATAATGCCTGTAGGCACTGGCGAAGTAAGCCAACTGGCTGATTAGGGGCTTATAAGACAGCAAGCGCTGGGATGAAGTTTTAATATGCGCTTAGCTCCTGTCAAGCGAATACTCCTCTCTCCTCCTTTCTCTCTCTCTCTCTTAGGTTAGATATACCCCTTTGGGGGGTGAGGCCGTTCCAGCTTCTCTCCCAAAGAGGTCTCCCCCAGCAAGCTGGGGGAGTTCATTGCAACTCGGGGGATAACCCCTCCCCCATAGTTGCATAATCCCTTGTTGCATAACCTCTTGTAACATTCCCCTTGTTGCATGACATATTGCAGCATTTCATTTGCAACATTTGTCAACATTTGCAATTGCATTGCACTCTCTCCTTTTTCACCCATACTACTACGCTCACAAAGAAACGGATCAAACTGACTTAGTAATTCCAAAGTTCCAAGATAGTTACCACTTTGCAGCGATCCAATACTATAGTTTGATTACTCCCTCGGAAAGCAAACCCTTTTGTATATACTGCCACAATTCTGCTCAAAACTTTGCGCCAATACTCCTGCTCATTTTTTTATTGAATCATTAACTCCGAATCAATCTGAGAAGTTTTATTTTTTCGATTAATGTACTGTAAATTAACATACAGTTCCGATGGTCAAGGATATTTTCGTGTTCAGCAATACACTTTGCCGCATGTTTTCAATCTAACGATGTTCCAGAGTTGACCGGTCGATGAAAGATCTCGATTAACCCTCGCGTTAGAGTCTAACGCGAGGGTTAATCGACATTCTCACTCTTTCGTCTACTCAACCGGTTAACTCTGGAACATCCTTCATCAATCCATCTTCTCCTCTGTTTGTGACCTACAATCTTCCAAACGCAGTGTTCAGGCATCTAGAAAACTGGATCTCTATTTTGGCTCTATTCTTCTCCTTCTATGTGGAGAAGGGGAGATTGGGGGCATTCGCCCTTGGGCCCTCCTTCCTGTTTAAAAAAAAAAAAAATTATATATATATCTGCATGTCAATCTTGATAGAACTTACTAATTCATTTAGTGCAACTAACATTCACTGTAATAAACATAGGTCTACAGCATGGACCAAAAAATAGATGAGTTATCTTAACCCTTTCTGTCCCAGCGATTCCATATGGCATTATCAACAAAAAATACGTGTAATTTCCTCAGATTAGCTTCACTGATGCCTTATGGCATTTGAAAATTAACTGTATACAGGGCCGCAGAGAGGGCGGGGAAGCCGGGTTAAATCCCCGGGGCCCGGAGCTCTAGGGGGCCCGGAAAGAGGGGGATAAAATCTAAAAAATATTAATAAAGCAATTGATTAAATAACAGAGAGGAAATATAATTAATGAACATACATTTTATAAAGATTATCATACTGTATGTTTTGAATAGTGACTTGGACATATAACACTAATCAACAGCCAAAATGTATCTTCGATGAAACCATCATTTCTTTAATAATTCGACGTCGCTGAATCCGAAAATGACCTTCATTTTGCATGATTGGTTCGCGTTTAGAAGATACACGGGTGCCCTGTTTTCATTATTTCCCAATTGAAATGAATATATCATTGAAGCATAACATATGGCAACACTGTAGAATGTGCTCGTTTGGCAACCTCGTTGTCTGGCGCCATCTTGAGTACATCGTAAATCTCTTTAGCTCAGTTCTAGAGTGACGCTTGTTGTGGTGACACGTTATTTCACATTTTGACATAGTGCTTTTGTAGTGTTTCCTCGTAATTTGCACCTGTGGTTAGTTCATGACATATAGAGTGTAGTGCGTGTTAAAGCGTAATCTTGCGATCAGTTTCTCATTGACGTTATAAGCAAAATGCCACGTAAATGCGTTAATGACTCAAATAACTTTTGCTATATTTGCGGCAAAGTAACATTAAAATCGCAAAAGAAGACGTTAACACCTGCCATCAAGAAAGCGTACCACCTTTATTTTAAGTGCAAATTAGGAGATCAGGACAAAACGTGGGCGCCGCATATATGCTGCATTACATGTGCAACTACATTACTTGAGTGGTACAATGGGAAACCGAGGTCAATGGGCTTCGGCATCCCCGTCGTGTGGAGGGAACAAAGTAACCACGTGGATGACTGTTTATTCTGCATGGTTCCGCCATTACGTGGAATTAGTAAGAAGAAAAAATGGACCCTCAAGTATCCTAATGTTCCATCCGCCATTCGACCTGTGCCCCATAACGAAGACATACCTGTGCCCAATCCTCCTACCTCCTCAGACACCCTCGATTTGGATGACGAAGAGCATCCTGTAACGAGTACAGATGAAGACATTGCACATCCCACAACATCACAAGGTACCGACTTTGTGCCCAGTGAACTGTCTACAGAACCGCATAAAATCACCCAACACGAACTGAATGACCTCATCAGAGATTTGGACTTACCGAAGTCTAAGGCAGAATTGCTCGCCTCACGCCTTCAACAGTGGCATCTTCTTCATGATGATCTCCAAATATCCATGTACCGCACTAGGCAATCCACGTTGGAGACTTTCTTCATCAAACATGGTGACTTCGTGGTGTGTACAGATGTTGTTGGTTTAATGAATGCTCTAAATATAACATACTGAGATGACGAATGGAGGTTGTTCATTGATGCCTCTAAGCTAAGCCTTAAGGCTGTACTACTTCATAACAAAAACGAAAAAGCTGCCATTCCAATTGGATATTCTGTCCACATGAAGGAGACATGAAAATATGCAATATCTGCTTCACCACATAAACTACAACGCTCACAAATGGAGCATATGTGGTGATTTGAAAGTGTTCGGCATGTTACTTGGTCTCCAGCAGGGTTACACGAAGTACTGCTGCTTCCTTTGCGAGTGGGACAGCCGTGCTAGGTCACAGCATTATGAAAGGAAGGAATGGCCTCTAAGAGAACGTTTAGTGCCAGGTGTGAAAAACGTTTCGTGCGAGCCATTAGTAGAGCCAAGCAAAATACTTCTACCACCGTTACATATTAAGTTAGGGCTTATGAAAAATGTTGTGAAGGCACTCAATAAGGATGGAAAGGCATTTAAGTATCTTTTCCAGAAGTTCCCTCGACTCAGTGAGGCAAAAATCAAGGCAGGCATATTTGTTGGTCCTCATATACGAAATCTGATGAAAGATGAACATTTCGAGACACTTTTGGAGGGCGCAGAAAAAGAAGCTTGGGTCTCGTTCAAGTCAGTGTCGCAAAATTTCCTTGGAAACGACAGAGCTCCAAATGCAGATGAATTGGTGGATAATATGTTGAAGGCGTACCAAAGAATGGGATGTAACATGTCTCTAAAAATTCATTTCCTCCATTCCCATTTCGACTTTTTCCCGGCAAACCTTGGTGAAGTAAGTGACGAACATGGGGAACGTTTTCATCAGCAGATTTCAGCTCTTGAGAAACGTTACCAGGGCAAGTGGAATTCATCTATGCTGGCTGATTTCTGCTGGTCAGTAATAAGAGACACTACACAGTCAGAGTACAAGAGACAGGCCAAGAGGAAACGACATTGAAGTGAGTGTGCTCCTTAAAATACATATATGTTGTGGGATAAATTTTTACCAGTACTTACACAATAATTACCATGATATCTTAAAAACGCGAACTAATTAAACAATTTCACTATCATTTTCAAATTCAGCATGCAAAAATACATAAGAATCGGCTACTTTCATTAAAGATACAAAAAATTCCTTAAAATTTGTTGACCAGTGATAATCAGTTTGCTTGTTATGTACACAAAAAACGTTCCTAATAAAATACTGAGTAAACAGGGGGGCCCATATACCAATCCTTCTCCGCGCCCGTGGCAGCAATCGCCGGCCCTGACTGTATAGCAACATTTGGTATTTTTTCGGACATTGGCCTGAACATTTAGAACCCAAAAAGAGATGCAGAAACTGTATGAAGGGTTACTCTCGTCTAAAATGCCAAAAGTGTGATGTACCATTATATTCCACTCAAAGTAGTATGGTCAAAAAGTAGTATGGTCAAAAATTGCTTTTATTTGTTTCATTCAAAGTACCAGTTATGTTAGTTTCTCTTATTACTTAATAGTGCCAATAAAATCATGCAATTTCTTGGGTATTTAATTAAATAAATTTCTACACAGTTTCGTTTATGTTTCCATACCTATTTTTAACATTTTTAAGTGTTAACAAATTTTTTTTTAGCTCAAAACAATAATTTGGGACAGAAAGGGTTAATCTACAAAATCTGGGTCTACTGTATGTATATAACTCGTTAAAGTGTTTATTACATATTAAGTTAATAGCCGGTTGATGTTAGGGTTGAATTTTAGATTCACTCTTCCACAATTAGACACCCAGATATTTAAAAGCTCTTCATATTTAGGGAAATTTAAAAAAAATTATAGTTTATGGAAGCTTCTCCATTGTTATAGTGCCACAGAGTACCACAACACACTTTAAAGATATTTTGCATTTATTTATAATTATTTATAATAAACTTTAACTTTGAATGCTTTGAATATGACTCGATCAGTTTTTAATTTGCAGTTGAGTAATTACGTTAGCAACTTCCAACATGATTGGCTGCAAAAATAGCCACCAGTGACGTCTTAAGGGGAGGGCCTGGGTCCAGAATTGGCGGATCTAGCCCTCACGTTTAGATGGGGTGGGTCAAATAACTAATCTTACAATTATGATATAAAGAACAGGGTATAAAGAACAGAAGTCATAGTAATGGAGTTTCACGCCCTCCGTAGGCGGAAAGTATAGCTTGAATGGGTTTGTACGCCCTCCAAACAACCTGTCACCACATTTGAGGGGGTCCAACGCCATTGAACGTTTGATGACCCTTATTTCTTCACGGTACTGGTCATCTGTTTCCATCCATGCATCATACTCATGCTCCCACACGATCTTGTGAGTGAACTGGGAGCCTATAAGTTGATCGCGGTTACGGGTCCATGCGAGTCTGTCGGCGGGGGATCATCCATGGAGGTCTCCTGTGACGGCACACTCAGCGCGCTGGCATCCATGCCACCAGCAGCCGTTAAAGAAATACAGTCTTCTCACCAGTGGTTGGATGCTCACTTAGACCATCAACCCAAAAAGCACGACCATTCACCTTAATGGGTACTTCACCCGTGTTGCGGGCATGTTTTATGTATACCCCGGTCTGTTGTTGTAGGTGCATGAGCCAGTAAATAGCCTTGTGCCCATAACTGCGGGGATTGTTTCTGTGAATGACTGCTAAGATGTCTTTAGGCATGAAGTTATTCTTGAACACCGTAAAACATAATGAGGCGATCGTGGTTGCGACTTGCAGCGGATCGCATTTGAAACGGGCTATGTACATCCTTCTAAAGGCCTGGAAACATACTCTAAGCATGCGCACATCATTCACGTAATAACGTTCACATTCATCAGCTATATTGTAGGGACTAGCTTCATTAAAACTGTTGTAGTAGCGGTCAAAATCTTCACGCTCACTATCACTCATGTTGGTGTAGTTAAAGTAATGTTTGGGTGGAGGTAGTCCTACGTAATTTAAAGTTTCGCTAGTGAGGAATGTGTAAGGGAAATACCCTTTTGAAACTTCAGCGGCTACGCCCATGACCTTGGGTAGCTTTGCTAACTTACAAGGTGTGAACAGAAGGGTGTCTTAAAACTGTACATTACCTCTTATCTGCATCTGTATTAGTTTGTTGCCTCTTTTCAAAGGCTCACCTGTAAATATCGCAGACGACTCGTGTTCAAGCAACTCCTTATAAAGGAATTGTGTGTCAAATTTTGCTCCGTTATGGGCAAGAATATACACAGTCATTTTTTTGAACTTGTCCGCTAATTTGACAATATAGGATACAGAGTTTCACAGGGCTGTCGTGTGCATTCTTTTTAAAAACGTTTGTCCGTTTTCCACATTTGTGACACTCATCACACTCGATCTCCATGCACTCATTACAGATAGTCTGATTTACGAGTAAATGTGGAATAACCTCTTTGGTTTCAGCGTTCGTGTAAGTTTCTATATCGTAGTACACGGTTAAACAAGGGCTATTTTTAGGCTTAGCATCTTTCATATAAGTTATAACATACATACTTCACTCCATCCGCCTTATATTTTTCATGACATGTAGAACAGTTAATTTCATCGCATTTATGTTTGAAATTCCCCCAATTATCCATCATGTGAAACATACCACACTTACAAATCCTCATTTTCCTGTAAGTGCCAATTGATTTATGGAGTTCAAAGCATTTATTATTGAAAAATGTACGTCTACACACACATTACATTCCCTCTTGTCGGTTTCAACTACACGACTTTCACATTTGCGGCTTTTACACTGCTCACATACCATGTAGCAATCCTTACAATGTTTCACTATCTCATCAGCAAACTCGAGACATCCTTTACACAAATCATGATGCCTTCCATATTTTCGACTTTTAATAACTAGCGGAAAGGTCCCTTATATTACGAATGGTTAGATACGTTGTTCCTGACAGTCCTAAAATAAATAGAGGTCTTGTACGATCTCTCACACAGCTTTTAAAAACATACACAATCCTACGACGATCATCCATTCCTAACACAACTATACGAACATTCTTTTTCTGTTCTACCCTTCTCAGCTCTTCAGGACCCATATTACAGTACAGTCAAACTCAAGTTTACAGTCTACAGCTAGTTTACGTGCACGCTCCACTATCGTAGGCAACCAAATTTTTTGGCCCGTGTATTTAGTACAGTAAACATACGGGCCAAGACTACTGCAATAAAGCCGCAACCACGATCGGCGTTTATATGCCGCCTGTAAATAGCCTGAGAATTGAAGAAGAGTATTAGGTGTTGCACTGTGACCCGCAACACGGAATACACGGTCAATATTTACCGTGAAGTTGTCCATATTAAAGGCTATACTACTTTGAGAGGCCTGCATTATACGACCTAATATATATACTCTACAGTATATCTACAGCTGCCAAGCGTCTGAATGGTATTACTACCCAAAAATCATCTACATCTTCGTCATCTGACCCGAACTCGAAGGATAGCCTCGTCCTGACTTCACGTTCGTCGCGGTCCTGAAGGGCAAACTCTCCAATACGTTCAACTACACGCCGTAGTCCGTGTTCAACACCATTGCTATACATGGATCTCCGATCAACACTGACTATATCCCGATTTCTATTCAAGGCTGGGGTGGGGGTAGCGGTGCGCACCAACTCGAATGTTATACCATCCTCTACAGAACGAGAAGCTGCTGCTGCTGCTGATGTGGAGGATGTACCCGGAATTGAACAGGAATAAGGGGTATATTTTTATTTGAGGAAGGTACTATTGTCGGGGTTGTGCCGTAAGACGTAGAGGGTTGGGGCTCTATTACTGGGGGTCTAACAACCGGCGCAATCCTGTCACGCTTTATACCTGACATGGAGGGTTCTTGATCATGCTTCCGCTTTGAATTGTCGCGTGCTACAGGTATCACTGGTATGGACTCGGCAGTGAGGATGGAGTCTTTGACAATAATTACACTGTCGTCGGGGTCATCTGTAATATCGATGATGGGGTGCTGTACCTCATCGTCATTTACAGTTCTGTGGGAGAAGAGAAAAACAAGACTGTAGAATATAAGGATCATCACTTAAATATTTATTATATTTTGTAAATGACCCACTTAGGAATGTGACGTGTTAGAAATGGATTCTGTAGAAAAATTCAGGTTCACGAGCCCATCCACATGTATTATATCTGGCCCTACAGGATGTGGTAAAACTGTGTTTATGCTTAAAATCATTAAAGAAAAGGGAGAGATGTTCTCGAAATTTGTGCATAAAGTTATATGGTGCTATTCGACGTATCAATCAGTGTTCAACGAGTACCAAGGTGATATTTTGTTCCACAAAGGTGTATATGACGTTAATTCGTTAAAGGGAAATGAACATACAGTCATTGTAATTGACGATCTCATGTTGGAGATGGATAAAACGTTTGCCGAGACATTTACAGGATTCTCCCACCATCTTAACATAAGTGTGTTCTTCATCAATCAGAATCTATTTCTCAAAAATAGATACATGCGCGATGTGTCGTTAAATACACAATATCTAGTCTTATTCGCGCAACGTAGAGATGTATCACAAATTGGGGTATTAGCCAATCAATTGTTCCCGAATCAGCGTAAGGAGTTTTTGGAGATTTATAAAGAAGCTACACGCCAGCGTTACGGATATTTGCTTTGCGACCTTCATCCGCGAAACACGTTTAGGGTGCTTCTAAGAACGAATATATTTCCAAACGAGCCTGAAACGATGTATATTCCAGAATGACTAAGAGGCTGAAGAGTTAATAAAAAGTTAATAAGAGTTAATAAAAATCTATCATCGACTGCCCCGGGCAATGCAACAGATGTTTACTAAAAATATCGACTCCGACTTTTTAAAATGCATCTCTGAAATCTGTCTTAACGTTATAAATTGCAATGTATCAATGAAACCCACTCAGAAGGCTCGGCTACGCAGTTACAAGAACATAATACATGCACTCGCTCGTAAAAGTCAAACTGTGGGGAAGAAAAAACGAATTATTGTACAAAGAGGACGGTCATCCCTCCTCCATCTTATTTTCAGTTTTGGGTCCTTTACTGACTAGATTAATATAATGAAGAAAGTGGTAGTGATTCCACACGAGGTGTATGCTTCACTGCAAAGTTCAAAGAATCCAGACACGGTTCTAGAGCCCCGTAAAAGCAGACTTAAAAGAATGGAAAACGAATTGTTAGGACTATTAAACAGTGAAAAAACACCTGATGAGAAAAGAATCTTATACCAAGAATCTCTGCAGAAATTTCTTTACGAGTACACGGACAACGATGGGCATGGTGACATAGGGCCTGTGTCCGACGATAGAGCTGACCAACCAAAGATTAACGGGTCGGCCACACAACATATCGAGCATGTATTAAAAAGCACCCTCCCACATACATTGAGGAATAAAGGTTTAAGTCCTTATAAGCTACTGAATGAGGATCCCAACATACAATCGACCGATACAGGTGAGATCATTGTGGGAGGAGCAAAGGTACAGGGATCGAACAGTGACGTGCACAGACTTTCAGAAGGGCAGGGGCTCAGTTGAAAAAAGGGTACTCCCCTAACATTTTTAAAAATGAAATCCGCAATGCCATATAGGCTATATATATGTATACACACACAAAGAAAATTTTAAAATTGTATGTGGTAATATTCTTAAATTCCATTAAATTCAATGCATTAATTTTTGTATATAAAGCTGATTAAAGAAATAAATGAAATTTGTTGTAAAAAGGCATGTTTTATTGCAAGATTTTCAAAAGATATGAAGATATTGAAATATTGGAGTGTATTTACAATTATTATTCAATTTTACTGATATTGACTTTTAGCTTGCTCATCATATAAATTACAGTATTCTGCTGTATATACATTTAAATATATAATAATATGAAACTATAATTAAAGATTTATAGAAATATACTGTGGGCTATTTATATATGACCACAGCTCTTAATAGCAATAGAAAAATATTGATTCTTATCAGGAAATACAAAAGCAAAATTATAAACAGTAAACAAACAGTAAACAATACACCCACATACCCGAGAGACGCAATCAACAGTGAACAGCTGCAGTCAGTGTTACCACTAGGGACGCCCTCCCTGATTGACAAAATAATAGTAACGGTATGTTAAGTTTATTATTCTAATAAAAAAAATCATAGATCAAAGTATTCCAGTTTTGAAAATCTGTTGAAGTAGCAGTAACTAAATAAAATATAACTAATTATTCAAATTTATGTCGAATCAATATTTATGATTTTGACTAAAAGGGCACTTTTGATATGAAGAAGAAAAGGGCAGGGGCTCAAGCACCCCAAGCCCCCCCCCCCCCCCTGTGCACGTGCCTGGGATCGAATATCGTAGACATCGTCCATGATCTGGTGAGAAAATGGGATAGGCCCTCACCATCATGATGGAAGCATATTAAAGCAAGACTACAACAAATAAATGTCCCCAAAACAATGACAGGAAATCTGAACAGGTTAAAAGACTTGGAACATGCATCGCACGTGCCACAATTGAAAACGCCATCACCCCCGGCGATAACATCTCTGAAGAGGAGAAAGAAGAGGATAAACAACGATCAACCCTACCCACGTGCCTCTAAAATACGGAAATGGCTAACATATTAAGAAGACGCTATTATGATATTTCTAGCCCAGCCTCCTACGGAGGCGTAGATAGACTGTACAGAAGTGTTTACAATGATGGAGTAGGGAAAAAAGATGTTGAGAGGTTTTTGTGGGCGCAGGACGCTCATACACTTCATAAGCATGTGATAAAAAAGTTTAAAACAGCCAAGACAACAGCTGCTTCGATTGACTCTATTTGGCAAGCAGATTTAACAGACATGCAAAGATATTCAGTGTATAACGATGGTTACCGCCACATCCTATTCATATTAGATGTATTCTCTAGATAGCTGTGGCTAATTCCTCTGGAAAATAAATCGCCTGAAACAGTTGTTACAGCCACCAAAATGTTGATGTTGAAAGAAAACAGGGTTCCTGGCTATTTTTGTAGGGATATGGGAAAAGAATTTATAGGCCGAGCTTTTCAGAACATGTTGACAGAGTTTAATATCAGCTACTACACTACCAATTCTATACATAAAGCATCTTTAGCTGAAAGAGTTCAACGGACCATAAAGGAACGCATGCACCGCTATTTTACACATATAAACACATACAGATTTCTAGACATTCTGGAATCTTTAGCCTCATTCTACAACCGCTCACATCATCGCACGATTGGGACAACACCTAATGAGATTTTAGAAAGAGGTAGGCTCCAAGAGTCTGATGTGAGAAGAGATGGAACACCACTACCACACTCTGCGCCTTTCAAAATCAATGATTATGCAAGGCTGTCGCGTTCGGGAAATAAATTCGCGAAGGAATTTGAGCAAGGATGGACACGTGACAGTTTTAAAGTTAGGGCTATGAAATCTAAAGACGAGATAATTTTGTATTACGTAGAAGATTTGCATGGGGAAAAAATCGCAGGAGATTTTTACTGCGAGGAGTTGCAGAAAGTGACATTTAATTTAGGAAAAAATGTGATTAAAATTGAAAAATGTTTAGGAAGGAAAGGTTCAGGAAAGAGAAAAATGTACCTGGTGAAATGGCTAGGATACCCAGAAAGCTTCAACACCTATATAAAAGCTTATCCAATAATGAAGCTTAAATAGTATGCAACATGGCGCCTAACCATTTCTACACACTCCCGTCCTCCTCGTCCCTGTCTGTACACCCTAACAACACACTAGCCAACTTTGTAACAGAACTCCACGGACCCATTGAATTGGGTCGTGATACGTATGAGGTGGGTATATGCGAAATTCAGCTGAATACCCTTTTTTTAAGTATTGATTATAAAGCCCGTTTTTACGATTCTTAGAGACTGTAATGAGTGTGAAAAAGCCGGGTAACTCGGGATGAAACCATGCGTACCGCCCTGACTGGGATGCACGGTATTACAGTACAGAAGTAACACTAGGACCGGGTCACTATGGTGAGGCGAGGATGTTGTGAGAGACTTAAACGTAAGTTTAAAAAGCTCAAATCTTACGGGCGATTTAGTATACGAAATCGTAAACAATGATCCCCATGCATGCTGTGGCCCTAAAATCGCAGGCAACCGAAATATTAAAGACCAAAGAGTGTTCAAAATTATGACCGATGGACGATATCGATCAGTCATCCAAAGAGATACATTTCACGAGGCACAGCACGACTTGTCGAGCCTAATGTATCAGTTGAAATTGGAGAAAATGGTTGATGGCTATAAACCCCCAGACATGTGCTATATTTACAGCAATATAGTGGAGCACCAGTTTGTTGGGGATACCCAGGCACGCCTGCTGCGCATAGCGCACATCCCGAACCATAAAGGAAGGAGTGTATTACATATGAGAGGCCCCATTATGTGAATTCGCAGCTAATCTAATAACCAATATCTCAATATATATAAGAACGATTGAGGGAAAAATTTCCCATTCGGTAATGGGAGTTTAACAGTGAAGCTGCAATTTCGACGCACTGAGTTATAATGAACAGAAAGCCTTTCACAGTCCATCGAGGGGTGAGATACTAGCGTGGTAGTGGACTTGGATCCATTTTTTAAACCATACTACGTACGGCTGTCCCTTTGCTGAAGAGGGGTGCCAGATACCTCAGGAGGAAAGCGCTACACTCAGGTCTTAACATGGCAGAAGACATATTGGCTGGGGCTAAACTTAAAGAAGTTCTAAAAAAACACTTAAAGCGGACACCGGACGAAATCGTCAAAGATGCAAAGAGAAAAATGCGTGGTGGTGGGAAGAAGAAGAGGGCTGTCCAGAAGAAGGGATTACCACCACGTGGCATTAAACGTAAAAGGATATCAAAAAAGAAGTGTTCTAAGCGAATTTAACCTATGGTTGACCATTTTTTTGACTGATATAAGCTAAGGACACTGATCTCATGAATCATAGTTTGTTTACTACTCGTCGAGAGAGGAGGCACTATTTCTAACTCATCATGACACGCTTCATCTATCCGTGTAGTTCACAATGCTGTAAATCGGAGCTGTCCCTCTTTGACATGCCCCCAACTCAAGTTTCTATTGAACACAGCGACTTTATTACAATTAACCCTTTAAACACAATTAGTTCCCCGAGTGCCCCTATAGAATTCGTGATACCCAGCTCAGGCCCTTACTTTTTTGACCCAAGCTGTGTGCACATGTACGCTAAACTATATAGCCCATTCTGATGGAACGGACTGCGATGACAAATATGCTGTATACCCTGAAGCAAACTTTCTGCACTCCTTATTCAACCAGTGTGACGTATATTTAAATCAGGTCAACATATCGGCAGGAACGGGGTACTATCACCGAAGAGCCTATCTGGAAAATGTGCCGAACTTTTCCAAAGAAGCGAAAGATACCTTTTTAAGTGCCGAGGGCTATTATCAAGCTAAAGACGAAAGTAGTATAAAGGACAAGTTTAAAAATTCTAAAAATATAGTGTTTTGGACGCCTGCATACAGACTTCACATTCCAGGAGAAGTTGCTTGTGAATGGGGGGATATGAAAATAAAACTCGCTCGCACGAATCCTAAGATTTGTTTAAATCTGGGAACTGATCAAGAAGAGGGAGCAAAACTCGTTGTGATTCACATTATGGAGACATATCTCCGCGTACGGCGAGTGAAACTGAGTTCACCTAAACAAATAGAAATTGAGAAAAATTTACTACACGCCACAGTAAAATATCCACTTAACAGAGCACAGATTAAACTATACACGGTGCCTGCAGGGTTGGCCTCGAAACAGATAGAAAACATCGCCCTGGGAAATCTACCTAAAAGGATATTAGTTGGAATGCAGGACCATGCTTCGGTGAATGGAAAATATAAAAAGAGTGCATTTAAATTCGAGAATTTCAGCCTTAAAAATATAACTATACGTCAATGGCGTTGCGTTGGGCGGGGCTATGGATATGGATTATTCATCAGACGTTGTGTTCCCGCTTTGCGCGAGAGCATATAGTAATCTGGCCATATTGCAGGTGATTGTGATGAGCTCGGGTGGGGTAACGCAGAAAGAATTCATCGATCAATTTAACCTTTATCCGTTTGACATCACACCTGACTTATCTGCTAGTGTAAATACACACTTAAGTCCACAACAGAGTGGAAACATCTCAGTCAGATTGGAATTCGCCAAGCCTATAGACGCGCCTATAGTGTACTAGTATACCTCGAGTCACAAGCCCTAATAGAAGTCAGATTTAGGAGCGTTGTCACTGACTTTTAAAATGGATGCGAATACACTTCAGAGAGTAATGAATAGTGAACGAATCACACGTTCCAAATTTATCGGTGTGTTTGCGAAGAATGAAACATTGAAATTGCCAACTACGAGAGATTGCGGTAGCTTATTGTGAACACAGATGTTATTGGTAGTGAAGGGATTCATTGGTTTGCAATCTATTTTAAAAATAGGGACCACATGTACTATTTTGATTCACTTGGTACTCAACCCTGGAGTGACCCTGTTATTGTAAAATTTCCTGAGCAGATATTTTAGTAATACTTGTGGGATGTACTGCCTTTCATTTCTCATGCATATGTCACGTGGTAAGGAATTTATAATTTTTAAAATTTATTCGACTCGTGTCACACTCAACGAAACGACGAAATGGTATGCAGACTGATAAAAAGCCGTTTTCCGATTGTGCGCACTCGTTGTATAGTATGATGTTTTGTTCGTATATACAGTGCCCGCGAAAAGTATCCGATCACTCAAGAAATACAATATTTTCCCTTGATATTCAGAGACACGTAATTCACTTTCTATTTGTTCTAGCGACATCTGGTAACTTTGAGGTTGCTCGCTGATATGAGAGCTATCCAACGCATTCTCAATTAGTGTTCTGGTAGCCTTCGTTGCGGGTGCTTGTGTCTCAAATTTGTCAGATTTCACTGTTTGTGTAATTTCTTGATTTTTTTTTTTTTTACAGAAAGTGGTGTAAATAAAATTTATATATATGGTGCTAAAAACACTTAAGAGTGATTGTCGAGGTGCTATTGGTTGCTTTGCATGCATGTGGGAAATCACAGAGACAGATACTAAGGAATTAAACATATCCCAAAGTACCGTTAATTTATGGGTTTCACGGGCTAAGAAAATGGTGGCCTAACCACGTCAGTCCCTAAAAAACGATCTGGCAGACCGAGAAAAACAAATTCGCGAACAGACAAACTTATGAAACGTTTAGTATTGAAAAACCCAACAATAACTGCGAAAGAAATAAAATTTAATATGAATAATTTGTTATCTGGTGTTTCTGAACGAACTATCCAGGAGCGGCTCCAAAAAGAACTCGGATTACCATCTCGCCATGCTGCTAAGAAACCGTTCATTAATGAAAAATGCGTAAAAAACGTGTCGCATTTTGTAAAAAATACTTCATTGGACTGTTGATGACTGGAAGAAGGTTTTATTTAGCGATGAGTCGACATTTTTGACATTCAGAAGTTGTCCAAAAAGGTTCGCCGGCCTATTGGCTCAAATAGGATGGACCCTAAATACACCCTAAGACAATGAACACCCTCCAAGTGTGATGGTTTGGGGTTGTTTCGGTTACTATGGGCGTGGAAACTTATATTTTCTTCCGAAGAACACAACTATGAATGGTGCACGGTATTTAGCAATGCTACAGGATAACTTCCAATGGCAATGGCAATCCAAAGGACAAAAACTACATGCATGATGGTGCACCATGTCACAGGGCCAAAATAGTGACAAAATGGATTACTGACAATAAATTTGATATTTTGGATTGGCCTGGTAATAGTCCAGATCTCAATCCGATAGAAAATCTGTGGCTAATAATAAAAAATAAGGTTGAATGCCACGACACTGGCTCAGTCGAAAATTACAAGAGGCCATCAAAAAGGTATGGTGCAAGGAAATATCAGTGAAGTTTGTCAAAACTTGATTAAATCCATGCCAAAACGTCTAGAACAGTCATCCAAACCAAAGGACAGATGACAAAATACTAATATAAGGTTAGTATACATTTAAACATTGTTTTTTATGTAAAAAATACAAATTTCAAGGGTGATCGGATACTTTTCGCGGGCACTGTATAATATATATATATATATATATATATATATATAGATAGTTGCATCCAGTAATGTTAGTTTGTGTATTCTCTAGCTTATTTAAGATGGTTATTGTACTAAAAACATTATTTCTTTAATTTAAAAACTGGTAAAAATACATTGTCTCTTCTTACCCGAAAAAAAGATCGAAACATAAGGAAAAAACTTTCATTATTTCGTTAAAAATGTGACAATCGCTGGGTTGACTGCTCGGTAAAACTTCTAACTCCGTATTCAGGTCGACGACATGCGTTTCTTCAAAACGAAAAGATTGTATAACACGAGTCAAATCCTCATCGGACCTTTAAAGAGCAAGAATAATTAATTAGTTCATACTGAATCTTTTTTAATAAAACCCAATTGTTTAAAACATTTGCAGAGTATTACACAATGTGAAGATATCATCGAACCGCTCAGAGAGGTTCATTTAAGAGAAAATGCCGAATAACATTTATTATGGAATTTATAAAATTATTTAAAACTTGCAAAGGATTGCTATAAAAAACTCAACGAATCAAAACAGGACTTTCGCATAATAGTAATTGCAAACTAATCTATAATTGCGGATACCTACTATTTGAATGAAACATTTTTAATGTGATGAGATGAATTACTACAACCCTCCATATATAATGAAATAATCCAGAACAGTGCTCTTTCTCCTAATAACAGACACATTAAATAAATAACCATTTCGCGAATAATTGGCTACAAAAAATAAAATTACAGGCACATAATTACTTACATTTCTATGGCAGTCCCTTGCGTCGGATTGTAAGGAGCGTCATTGCAAATATCATCAACGGTTTGCGTTGGAAATAATGCGTCCTGGTCGGCTGCGTTAAAAAGATTAATTGTAGACACCGCTGCAGTGTCTCCAACTTGATATAAATCCCGTAAACTGTAAAGTTCTTGATTCATGATGGAGGGAATGTTTATTTACTGGTGAAAATAACTACTGTGACTCGCAGCTGAAAATATTTCATTTTATATGCATGATCCCCAAGCACCACCCCAAAAAGACTAATAGGCGGTTCGTAAGTTTTATGATTGGTTGTCAGTGTAACTGGGCGGTGATATGTTAAATTTTGTGTACCAAACGTAACACCGATATAACGGGTCCACGCTTTTGACGTCCT
The DNA here is from genome assembly GCA_023014485.1 of Bathynomus jamesi. Taxonomy (NCBI): domain Eukaryota; kingdom Metazoa; phylum Arthropoda; class Malacostraca; order Isopoda; family Cirolanidae; genus Bathynomus; species Bathynomus jamesi. The sequence continues at coordinate 106,591 of JAJOZX010006229.1, read as the reverse complement.
GATTGGTCGAATAACGGTGTCTTTATCTTCTCTCCGTAGATTTAATGCTCACATCTCAAGGTGTATATGTGAATTGCCACTTGCAATCTCTACCACGATGGTTTCAAATATTTGCAATATTATTTGCGCCCATTCTATTCTCGGTTTCCCATTTGGAACCACCCCTTCATGCAATATCCCTCACCCCTTTGCAATATTGATCAACATTTGCCACTTGCAATTTAGCACGACAATATTTTGCATTATTATTATTTGCGGCCATACTATTCGATCCTCAACTTTCTAGTGTTTGATTCATCTATTCGGCTTGACTTTCTACTTGCCAATTCTCGCGAAGGAGTGTCATTAAATTGTGTTTAGTTCGTGAAAATGAATGTCTGGTTGGGCTGGTAGATAAATGGGCACCCTAGGTATCCTAGTGGTAAAGACGTTGGAGTGCTGATCGGAGGTTGAGAGATCGAGTCCCGGCAATGACATTGTAATTTAGGCCCGCCTGTGCTGGACCGTAGTTCGAATTCAACGTTAAACTGTAGGTCTTAGTCAAAATGAACAATTCGGGGAGAAGGAAAACCGATTTAGTTTATTACTACTAATGTAATTTGCACCACTCTCTCTCTCTCTCTCTCTCTCTCTCTCTCTCTCTCTCTCTCTCTCTATATATATATATATATATATATATATATATATATATATATATATATATATATATATATATAAAATATATATATATAAAATATATATATATATATATATATATATATATATATATATATATAAAATATATACTGTTGGATATGGGAATATGATAAGGAAATTCATCACTTAATCAAAAGCTAATTTAGCCTATAAATAATTTGTTCATGGAAGACAATCACGTGATGCTTATGTACATATATTTAAGTTGTTTTTAACTTCAATAATAATGGCAATACTCAATACAATATTTGAAGTGAAGTGAGACGAAAACCAGTTTTGAGACGATATGTAGGTCGGGTGACCTTTGCGGTTAACCTTTTTGCCCGACACTTCACCTGTGTTTCGTGTTATACCACTATTCTTCTGCCTTGGGATAAAAAAAGAAGTTATTTTCAAAGAAAGGATCGCTGACAAATTTAGAGATTTAAAATGTTGTATGAATTAAATTTTCAAGTTTTTAAATAATTATTCAGTATGTTTGTAAGGTTTTTTTCTTTTAAATGTACAAGTTCATTACATCATGAATAATATATATATATATATATATATATATATATATATATATATCCCCCTCGATTAGGTACTCTTGCTTGCCGGGCCGAGGGGGCTCGTACACCTCGTGCGTTGTTGGGGTTTCCTCAACTCCTCGCGGGGTGTGAGCGAAGTTACCTAGTTGCGTTTTTTTTTTCCTTCCTTTTCTTTTTGCTCCCCCTTTTTTTCCGTCTCTCCTGGAATTTCTTTTGTCTTGACTCGGTCTTGTGCCTCTGTCAATTGTAGTATCTCCCCCCCCTCTGTTTGTATTTTGCAGTCTTGGGGTCATCGGGTGCACCCGCCGGGGGGCATGGCTCCGTGGCTGAGCCGTGCTCTGGGGACGGTACGGGCGCCAGGACCGCTGCTGCGTCTGGATTGGGTCTTTGCTTGGCCCTTAACGGACAAATCTCCGTAGTGCCAATCTGCTGTTTTTAAAACGACAGTCAGGTTGGGGGGCGGGCTACCCGGGACGTTGGGCCTGCGCCTTGAAGGATGCAGCGGCGGATGGTGCATTGCCTTGGGTCCGAGGCTGCCTTTTTGTAAAGCTATTGTTTATGGGTTCAATTTCAAAACTTCAATCCCCTCCTGTTGACGACTCTGGCCCGCCCTTGGATTTGGATAAGACTTCTACTTCTGGTCGTTCAGCGGCCTCTGCCTCCGCTGGATTGATCTTAAAGCCGTATGGCCCCCTCTCGTCCTCTGCGGCGTCTGGCTCTCGTGGCCGGACTCGTGGTGGCCGTAGGGCGGGGTCTTCGCGGCCCTCGTTCTCTCGCCCACTCTCGGTTACCGTTACACATGGACCTGTCCCTGCTGCCAATTTCTGTCCGGTGGACAGGTTCCTTGTTGTCCGCCCATCCGCTGGCTCCCTTCCGGGCAACTCGGAACGGGTGTTTCAGCGCCTTAAGACGGTGGGGGTTCCCTGTCGTTATGATATCCGCCCTCTGAAGGATGGGTCTCTTCTTTTGAAGTCCCGTTCTTCGGGGGTGACTGAGTCCCTTCTACAGTTGCAGGATGTTTTGGGTTACAGAGTTTCTGTGACTCCCCATCCGCAATTGAATAGCTGTCAGGGCACCATTTTCGCTTCCCGTCTGCTGTTCTTTTGAAGTCCCGTTCTTCGGGGGTGACTGAGTCCCTTCTACAGTTGCAGGATGTTTTGGGTTACAGAGTTTCTGTGACTCCCCATCCGCAATTGAATAGCTGTCAGGGCACCATTTTCGCTTCCCGTCTGCTGTCAATCCCGTTTGGCGAGTTGCAGGAGGATCTTGCCCCCCAGGGGGTAACGAAGGTCTTCCGCTTTTCGTTGCGCTGGGATGGTGCTCTTACCCCGCCCGCTCGTCTGCTCCTGACCTTTGACTCCCTTGTGCCACCGGCCCAGGTGTTCTGGGGCGTGGGTGATCGCCGGTCGTGTGAGTTTTCGGTGCGACCATATGTGCCTGACCCGGTTCGCTGCTTTAGCTGCAACCGGTTCGGCCATGTTAGCTCTGCGTGCCGCCGTGAGGGTAAGCTATGTGTCCGCTGCGGTGGGCCTGCGCACCCTACCCCGTGCACGAAGCCCCCGCGGTGCTCGAACTGCTCGGGGGCCCACCCTTCCTCCTCTCGGGACTGCCCCGTTTTCAAGTTTGAATTCGAGGTGCGGTCCTTAAGGACTACCGAATTCCTTAGTGCGCGGGAGGCGCGCGATAGGGTCCGTGACCGGGAGCCGCGGCGGGGGTTGTCCTATGCTGCAGCTCTTGGCCCTGGCGGGTTCTCGGGCCCGTCCCGTGCTACCCCGGCGTCTACTGGAGTGGTGCCCCCCCTGGAAGTTACGGGGGTTGGTGGTCCTCCTAGCGCCGCGGGACCTTCTTGTTCCTCTGCCTCACTTTCAGACATCCCATCTGATTCCCTGCCTACAAGTGCCCCTTCTCCCTCTCCGGCCTTGGGGTCTGGATCCTTGCCTACTCGTCTCTCGGGTGGGGAAGGTGATGCCCCGAAGGGGAGGAGGAAGCGTCGCCGTGGTCGGAGTCGGAGTCCTCCAGACCCGATCATGACCGCTGCTCGCCCTGCTTCCCCTTCTTCACCGGAGGGGAAGCGGCGCGCCGCTCCTGATCCGCTCGGGACTCCCCCCCCCTTATACGGAGGGCTGGTGAGGCGTCACCTCCCGGTGCCACAACCAGTGTCGGGTGTCGGTTGAGGTACACCGCCCCATGACACCCTCGATTACTGACTCTGTTCCCATGGTGGACCCGGTCGAGAGGAGCCTGGCCCTTCTTCATGGAGTCTCTCTCCCTTCGGCTCCTGCTGAGAGTGGTCGGGTCTCTCTCCTGGATCTACCTCTCCCACCTGTGGTGGACCTTTCCTCCCCCCCCCTGTCAGTACTTGTCTGGTTTGACGAGCCCTCGAACATCTGGTTCTCCCCGGCCCCCCTTTGGTGGGGAGTCGGGGGTTTCGGCTGGGCCCGTCTCGTCGTCTCTCCCCCCCAGGGGAGCCCCCCTCTGAACTTCCTGTTCCACTCTCCACCTCTCGTTCTACTACGGGTGAAGTAGCTGCGGGGTCGGTGGCCCCTACCCCCCCGTTCGGGGTGAGTCGGGGAAGCCGATTCCGTCCCTGGTTACGGACCGTTGAGTTTGCTGCTCAGCTTGGTCCGTGGCTATTTCTCTGTTTTCTCTGCCTCTTATAATGCCACTTCCCTTTGCAGTTCCATTTTGCATTGGAACTGTAGGGGGCTTTTAGCTAACTGGGAGAACCTTGCCTCCCTGCTGGAGAGCGAGCGGCCTTCCTGTGTTTGTCTCCAGGAGACTATCCTGGCTGCGCGGGGACTCCCTCGTCTCTCTGGCTATGTTGGTTTCCCTTGCACCCCGGATGAGCACACACGCCGGCGGGGTGCGGCGATTTATGTGCATCATTCGTTACCATCGCGAGGTGTGCCTCTTCGCACTTCCTTGCAGGCTGTGGCTGTGCGGCTCTTTTTAGATCGCCAGTACACTGCCTGCTCGATTTATATTCCTCCTCATGACCCTCCTTCTCGCGACGCGGTTCGCGAGTTGGTGTTGCAACTGCCTCGACCGTTTCTCCTCCTCGGGGACTTTAACAGTCGCGACCCGGCTTGGGGAGATGTCCGGTCGACTAATGTTGCTGGTATGTTGCTCTCCTTAATGGAGGAACTTTCCTTTGCGTGCCTCAATTCCGGTGAACCTACTACTTCCACGAACCCACGGGTTCATTTACCTGTATTGATCTCTCCTTGGTGTCCCTCGATGCCTTACTCGATTTTTCGTGGAAGGTGTTGGGGGACTCTTATGGCAGTGATCATTACCCAGTCTGTCTTGAGCCGGTCGGACCGCAGCCGGGTGTCTCGTCTCGACCGAGGTGGTGCCTTGCGCGGGCTGACTGGCCATCCTTCAGAGCTCGTTCCGTCATTGCCCGTTCGGTGTTGAGCTTTGGCTCTGTGGATGAGAGCTTGGAGTTCTTCGAGCGGGTGTGATGGGCGTCGCGGAGGACTGTATTCCTCGATCTTCCGGTAACCCGCGGACGCGTAGCGTCCCGTGGTGGACTCCAGCATGTCACCGGGCGGTGTGCGAGAGGAAGAGGGCGACGCGCCGCTTCCACCGCACCCGGCGCGCGGACCACTTGATTGAGATGCGGCGGGCGAAGGCTTTCGCCCGCCGGACTCTCAAGTTGGCCCGTCGGGCCTCTTGGCGTGCTTTTGTGTCCGGCATTTCCTCGTCTACCCCTTCTGCTGTGTGGCGGAAGGTACGTAGTATCGAGGGGAAGCCGGTCCCTGCTAGTCGCCCTGTCCTTCGGGACGGGGACGGCTTCCTTTCGGATCCTGCTGCTGTGGCCGATCGGCTGGCTGGGGCTTTTGCTGCGGTTTCCCGTTCGCCTTCAGCTGCGGATCGTCCTTTGTCGGATGTTACGTTCCCGCCGCCTGGGAACGAGCCCTATAACCGTCTCTTTACGATGCGGGAACTTCGGGCTGCCTTGGCAACCCGTCGTTCTTCCGCCCCTGGCCCTGATGACATTCCGTATGACTTTTGGAATCTGCACCCGATGGCCCTACACTTCTTGCTGGATCTTTTCAACCGGGTGTGGGTTGAGGGGTCGTTCCCTTCCCGTTGGAGGGAGGCGATTGTGGTCCCGATACCTAAGCCGGGGAAGGATCCGGCGGAGGTGGCGGGCTATCGGCCTATTGCCTTGACGAGCTGCTTATGCAAGCTCCTTGAAAAGATGGTGGCCGTCCGACTTTCCTTTACACTGGAGTCGCTTGGGTTATACCCCCCGACCCAGTATGGCTTTCGTCGATTTCGGGGTACTCTGGACCCCCTTCTCCTCCTTGGTCATGATGTACGGGAGGCCTTTTCCCGCCGGAATCTTGTTCTGGCCGTCTTTTTCGATGTCCAAAAGGCCTATGACACGACCCGTCGGGGAGTTGTCATGGACCGTTTGAAGTCTCTTGGTTTTGTGGGCTTTTTGCCCACATTTCTTCGTAACTTCCTCTGCCGTCGCACTTTCCGCGTCCGTAATGGGGCGGCCCTATCTGACCTGTATGTTCAGGAGGAGGGGGTGCCCCAGGGGTGTGTCTTGAGCGTCTCCTGCTTCAATCTGGTCATGTCTGCGCTACCGGGAGCCCTTCCGCCCTCGGTGCGATGTTCCATCTACGCCGACGATCTGGCTGTCTATGCCGCGGGGACGAGTCCCCCCCTCGTGGAGAGGCAAGTCCAACTCGCGGTCAATCGGGTTGAACGCTGGGCGTCGTCGGTGGGCCTTACGCTGTCTTCCCCGAAGACTTCGTGTGTGGCCTTCCTTCCGTCGAGGAGACGGGGATCCGGCGCCGTCCCGACCTTTAATCTTACACTCGGGGGTCAGCCTCTGGCCCTCGTTCAGTCAGTGCGTTTCCTGGGTATGGTTTTCGACAGCCGTTTGAGCTGGGTTCCCCACCTTCGCCGGCTGCGCGAGTCTGCAAGACGTACCCTGGATTTGCTGGGACATCTGTCGCATACTACATGGGGCGCGGATAGGCGGACACTCCTCCGTTTGTACGTGTCCCTGGTACAGTCAAAATTAGATTATGGGAGTGTGGTGTATGGCTCCGCCTCCCGTACGGCCCTTCGGATACTGGATCCGGTCCTCTCTAGAGGACTGCGCATGTCATCTGGCGCCTTCCGCTCCTCTCCGGTTGATAGTCTGCAGGTTGAGTGCGACATCCCTCCCTTGGGATCGGAGGTCGTTCCTCATTGCAAGCACTATCTCCGGATCCTCCGTCTTCCCAACTCTCCTCTGTTCCAGGTGGAGAGGGCGTTCTGCCGGGATGGGGGTTGGTATTTCACCGACACGGTGACCTCCCTCCTCGATGGTATGGGCACTCCTCCTCCATCCGTTATACCGGTCTCTTTCAGGGTGTTGCACCTTGGGAGAGCACCCCTGTTGCGTGCTGTAGGGCGTTGCGCCCCGTTCGCAGGGCCGATTCTGACTCTGCCTTGCTTCGGTCTCTGTTCCTTCAGCATGCGGCGTGTCACTCTGCATGTGTTGCGGTCTTCACGGATGGCTCGAGGTCGTCGGGGGGCGTTGGGGCCGCGGCTGTTCCCCAGTCGTCTGCCCTTGCTCCCCGATGTACCCGTCTCCCTGATGAGGCTTCCGTTTTCACGGCGGAGCTCTATGCCATTCTGAGCGCTCTGGAGGTGGTGCGGGAGCATCCGGATGGGTCGTTTGTCATCTATTCGGATTCCCGCAGTGCCCTGGATGGCCTGGAGTGTTTTGACCCTGTCCACCCACTGGTCCGACGAATCCAGCTACTGTGCCATATCCTTGTCGCTTTTGGTGGCAAGGAGGTGGTATTTTGCTGGGTCCCAGCACATGTTAACGTGGCTGGAAATGAGGCTGCCGATCGAGCTGCCGGTTCCGCGTGCCGACTACAGGTTTCACCCGTGTCCCTCCCCTTTTCCGATTATATCCCTGGCTTCCGTAGGTTTTTGCGCTCCCGGTGGCAGAGTCGCTGGGATGGCGCTACAGATAACAAACTTTGCAAGATTAAACCCAAATTGGGATGTTGGGCCTCTTCCTTCCATCGGTCGCGCCATGAGGTGGCTCTGGCCCGCCTCCGTATTGGCCACACCCACCTGACCCATGGCTATTTGATGGCTGAGGATCGGGTGCCCCGATGTCCCAATTGTAACGTTTTCCTTACAGTTGCCCACCTCCTGGTGGAGTGTCCGCTTTACTCTGCGCTGCGCGCAGAGTATTTTCCCTTTTTGGAGAGCGTCGGGCCTTGTGATAGGCTTGGCGCTATTCTATCTGAAGGTCCCTACTTTTCGATAACTGGGTTGTTCTACTTCCTCTTTCGCTCCCGACTTCTTTACCGGCTGTGACTCCGCTATGATCTTTCTGCTCCTTTTTCCTCCTCCTCCTCCCCCGTCTATTGTTCATTTCCATTAGCTGTTCCATAGTCTTCGTCCTGTGTTCGCTCTGCTATCCACCTTTCTTTTGGTGGCCATGAGCGGTCATACTTTGAAAAAAAAAAAAATATATATATATATATATATATACGGGTGTCCCAGGAGGAAATGTCAAGAATGCACCATTTCACTCTTTGGGTATTTCTAAGTAGAAAGTATTATATCGATATGGGTCTGATTCCCAACCGTTACCGAGATACAGGCCTCTACATTTGGGTAATTAAAACATAATAAAAAGGCGATCTTAGATACTATTTAATGACACTTGTGGTTTAGAAAAAGTACAAACATACAATACACTATTGCACTATGGTTTCAAAGTGACCCCCTCCTTCTTCAATGCACGCGGCGAGCCTCCGATCCATCGAGTCTTGCCAAGGAAAACGCGGAAGTTCATTTCTGAGGTTTATGAACGCATCCTGTATACGTGCAACCAACTGCTCCCTAGTTTCGGGCTTACCCCGCTGATAAACGTTACTCTTCAAGAACCCCCAGACAAAAAAATAATGTAAATAAATAATGTGAGGATCTGCACAGTTGCCAACGTATCATTAAATGTCATTGAATATTATCTAAGATCGGCTTTTTATTATGTTTTAGTTACCCAAATGTAGAGGCCTGTATCTCGGTAACGGTTGGGAATCAGGCACATGTCGATATAATACTTTCTACTTAGAAATACCCAAAGAGTCAAATGGTGCATTCTTGACATTTCCTCCTGGGACACCCTGTATATATATGTATATATATTATATCATTTAAACGTGTATTGTTATTTTGTGTGCATTTTTCTTTTATTGTTAAATAAATATACTCGCGTGAGGGTAATTAATTTTAATTGAAAATAAATGAATAAAGGAATCCTCTTTTTGATTTCGCGGATATTCGTTTATAAAAAATATAGAAGATATATAGAAAGGATTGCCAAAAGTAAATAGACACTTTCAGTTTGGCTTTAGAGTAATTTTTTGATTATTATATATATATATAATATATATATATATATAATATATATATATATATGGGATGAATTTCACAATAAAACACTTGAAATGAATGAATTTTGCAAACCCACAAGGAAAAAGAAAAAGAAAAACGATTCCAAGGCCTTTCGTGTAGCTCTGAATACACGAAAGGCCTTGGAATCGTTTTTCTTTTTCCTTGTGGGTTTGCAGCATATATATATATATATATATATATATATATATATATATATATATATTCCTCGTTCGTATTTCTTATACTATTATTATTATTTTTTATTTTATTTTTGATCATATATATTCCATCGTTTGTATAGGATTGTATATTTATTTTCTATATTTCATGAAATTGATTCCAGTAATTCGTCTAAATAAACAGAATGATGTCATGGTGTTTTATTTAATTCGGTTTAATTATATATTTTTTATTGTTAATATTGGGATTCGTTTAAATAATTAGTTCTCTTGCTGAACAAATTTAAGGAGAAAGTCACTCTTGCCTTTAATAAATAAATAAATGGCAACTCACCCTAATAAGGTACATCTGAACACAATTAAAATATATATGGGTATCTAGCAACTCACAACCCTGTATATAACAGCTGCTGGGCTCCTGGACGCTCTTTATGCGATGGACTCCGGTAGAATAAAGAACTCTCTTTCCTCTCTCCTTCTTATGTTAAGGCTTAGGTTAGGTTCCCCTTTAGGGGGTGAGGACATCCCACCTTCTTTCCCAAAGACTCTCCTCCTTTTCCTTTCTCTCCCTCTCTTAGGTTAAGGTTACCCCTTCGGGGGGAGGTCATCCTCCCTTCTCCCCCAAAACTTCATCCCCCTCCCCCCTTGCAGCATTGATTTATTGCATAACCCCTTCCCCCTTCATTGAATACCCCCCTTGTTACATACCCGTACCCTTTTTTGGACCCCTCTTTGCAACATCCCCATTTGCAACATTGATCAACATTTGCAACATTGCAACATTCCTGCACTCTACCATATTGCGCCCATTCTAATATATATATATATATATATATATATACAGGGTGGGCCGTAAGTTTCCATACATAGGAAAAATTAAACGTTTGTTTTTATGTTTCAGATACCCTAAGAATATGCGTTTGACGTAAGATCTTGTTTACTGATGAAGCAAATTTTTACGTCAATGGAGAGGTTAATCGGCAAAACATACGTTATTGGAGTAATGCTAACCCTAACTGGCTGAGTCCGACGAAGATGCAAGGTGCCGGTAAAGTGATGGTGTGGGCCGGGATATGGGGTGACAGAATTATTGGACCAATTTTTGTCAGTGGAAATCTTAATGCCGAAAGGTATCTTAACATGTTGCAAGAAGAGATTTTCCCATCCCTGCTAAACGAGGAAGGTAACTTCCCAGTTTACTTCAGCAAGATGGAGCTCCACCTCATTATGGTCTTCACGTGCGTCGGTATTTGGATCAGCAGTTTCCGGATGCTTCGATTGGTCGGCGTGGTCCTGTGGAGTGGCCTCCCAGATCCCCAGATCTCCCCCCTTGATTTCTATCTTTGGGGGCACTTGAAGGCCATGGTGTATCAGGAAAAGATACGAGACATAAATCATCTAAAGGAACGTATCACCAACGCCATTACAAGCATAACGTCAACTGTGCTAATGCGTGTTCATCAACAGTGGGGAACACGTATTGAAATGTGTTTTCAAAACAATGGCAACCATGTAGAGCATATTATATAAATAAAAATGGTTGTCCATAAAAAAATGTTTATTTTTCCTATGTATGGAAACTTACGGCCCACCCTGTAATATATATATATTATATATATATATATATATATATTATATATATATATATATATATATAACGTTATAATGTTTCAGACCAACAAAGACCCTAGGATCCACTCATGACTGGTCTACCTAATTGTGTTCGTAATTGTCTATTGTGCATGTCCTCCGTGGTGGCGGATGGGACCTACAATTTTACGTGGGTTCCGAACCACAAAGCCTTAATTTTACTACCTTAAACTATACCCAATCTATCAATAAATGTGTCTAATCGATTTTTAAACATATTTATAGACGTGCTACTAATTACTTCTACCGGCAAACTATTCCAGCTATTTACTATTCTATGCTAAAAAAGTTTTTGGCAACTGCTGTCTCGAACCTTCTACTAGTCAACTTACACCCGTTATTTCTAGTCCTATTATATTGAGATATTTCGAAAAAGCTATCTCTATCTACGTTATCGAACCCATTCATAATTTTGAAAACCTGTATTAGATCACCCCTTAGCCTCCTTATCCCGAGTGTAGTCAATTTTAACTCCTTAAGCCTATCTTCGTACGACTTCAACCTAAGCGACGGAATCATCTTAGTTGCTCGTCCTTGAACTCTTTCCATTTTGTCTATATCTTTTCGCATATGCGGATTCCAAAATTGAATCGCGTACTCCAAATAGGATCTAATTAATGATTTATAAAGAGGAACAATAATATCGCGCGATTTGTACTAAAAATTCAGAGCTATAAAACCTAACACTTTGTTCGCTTTATTGACCGCTGCTGTACTTTGTTTCACTACTTTTAAATCACCATTGACTATAACTCCTAAATCTTTTTCCTGCTCTACGCTTGCTAACTCGTTCTCTGACATACTATACACAAAATTACCGTTACCCGAACCTATATGTAAAATTTTGCACTTATCGACGTTAAATCTCACTTGCCATGTTACTGACCAATCAACGATTTTATTCAGATCTTCCCGGATTTTACCTCTATCTTCGTCATTAATCGCCCTACCAGGTTACCACCCAACTTCGTGTCATTCGCAAAGCAAACTTTGAAACTGTGCTGACGAGGCCGACATCTAAATCGTTAATATATATATAAGAAAAGCAAGGGACTCAATACAGAACCCCGAGGAACGCCGCTCGCTACATTAGCCCAAGACGATTCCGCTCCATCAACGACCACCCTCTGTTTCCTACCTCGCAACCACTCTTCTATCCAATTTATTACTACACCCCTGATTCCATGAGCCTTAGTTTTTTTCAATGAATCTTTTGTGCGGTACGGTGTCAAACGTTTTTTGAAAATCTAAATACACTACATCAACCGCCCGATGACTACCGTAAACGTCAACCACGCTTTGGAAAAATTCTAAAAGATTAGTTGAGCAAGATTTTTTTCGCCTAAAACCGTGCTGCGTATTTCTATACAAGTTGTCCAATTCTAGGTGTTCGACTATACGATCCCTAATTATTGATTCCAGTAGCTTACCTACAACAGACGTTAAACTGATTGGCCTATAATTTCCCGCCGCACCTTTATCGCCTTTCTTAAAGATAGGTGTTACATTTGCTAACTTGAAATTATCTGGTACGCACCTCTCAGAAAAAGACGCATTAAAAATCTTTGTTAGCGGCACAACAATGCTTTCTTTTAATTCTTTTAGTTGCATGGGATATATGGAATCCGGCCCCGGTGATTAACGCATTTTCATTTTTTCAATATAGCGCATTACCTGCCCTTCACTAACTACAATATTATCCAAAATATTACCATTATCAAACGGTATTATGTCTATGATGGTAGGGATATTCGTTACATCTTTTATAGTAAAAACTGACGTAAAAAATTCGTTTAGCAAGGTAGCCATTTGCTTGTTTTTCAGAAACTAGCTCTCCCTTAACATTTTTCAACGGCCCCAAGACACTTTTTACTGGATTTCTATTGTTGACGTATTGAAAGAATCGCTTAGGTATTTCTTTACCGTCACGAGCTATGGAGATTTCATATTCGCGCTTGGACTTTTTTCATTACACTTTTCGCTTCACGCCTTAGAGATATGTAGTTGTTTCGTAACCACAAATTGTCTTTATCGCACTTATGTAGCCTTTTAGCCCTGTCTCTACTCTTTATAATATCTTCTACTCTAGAAGTAAACAACAAGCAGAGCTGGGCAGTATTTAAATACATTTGTATTTAAATACGTATTTAAATACATTTGTGTATTTAAAACTGTATTTATAAATACATTGTTTTTCATGTATTTAAATATAGTATTTAAATACTTTAATGAGTATTTAAATACAATGTATTTAAATACTCAAAATATAAAAATGTAAATACTTTTACTGGTTTAATACACATTCTGTACTACAGAATATATTGGCATTTCTACAAGATTCCGATCGGACCATCAACAGTTTGGGAAAACATCCTCTCATAAAAAGACTGTTCCTCCGCTATAACACGACATTACCATCTTCGGCACTGGTAGAGCGAATATTCTCATTCGCGGGAATCACTTTGACTCCCAAAAGAAACTCTCTTTCAGACAAAACCTTTGAAAGATTGGTTTTGATCCGCAGCAACCGTGAAATAAAAGAGAATTCATAAGGTGCCTTATGTTTATGTTTACGTCTTATGTTTACGTTTATGTCTCATCTACTCATTAATTGTTACTCATTTTGCAATGATATAATGAGTATAATATGTCACTGGTTGAACATCGTAAGTTCTAAGTTCTTTTGTTTTTGTTTTGTTCTAAAAAGGGAAATATATAATCGTAAATTAGATTGTACTATTTCTTTATCCTTTATCAAGCATTTTATATTGTTGTTACTCATGAATTAGTGAATGCATATGTTAAAATTTGTATGTATTTAAAATGTATTTACAAATGTATTTAAATACAATTGATGTATTTTGTATTCAGTATCTAAATACATTCGTAAAATGTATTTAGTATTTAGTATTTAAATACATTTCTCCCATGTATTTAGTATTTAGTATTTAAATACATTCAATGTATTTATTGCCCAGCTCTGACAACAAGGGCTTGTTGTTTACTTTCGCACGCTTAATTTTGTACGGTACACATTCCTCATTTATAGTCCTAAATACTGTTTCAAACGATTCCCACATTAGTTTTGCATTGGAGATCCCCATTACGTTTTCCTAATTGACGTGTGACAATTCATTTCGAAATTTACAAAAGTCTGCGTGCTGGAAGTTAGGAATTTTAGTCGAGTTAGCTGGTTTCGAGTGACTTACTGAGAGTACAAACTCCATCATATTGTGCTCTAAAATACGATCCAACCTCATAGGTTCCCCAACCTTTTGAGTAAGAAAGCTATCCTCGAGAAAATTAACTAAACGATTACCTTTCGCGTCTCCCTGCATCGTATCGTAATTCACGTTGGCGCAATTAAAGTCACCCATAACTAATGCCTGCTCACTACCTATTATTCTCTTTTGTTCATGATATAACGCTTCGTCCGTATCAGCTGTTTGATTAGGGGGCCTATATATAACGGCAACAAGAAGTTTGAAATCGTTCAATTTAAGTTCTGCTATAGTCGAATCTATCGGTTGTGGAATTGTGTGCTTTACTTCTATAAGGTTCGCAAAATTATCTTTGATATACAACATAACACCGCCTCCTCGCCTACCTATTTTGTTTTTAACAAAAAGTCTATAACCTCTAATTTGATACTCTCCTAGAAATTCACGTGTTTCAATGCAAAGCCACGATTCATTTATCGCAATTAAATCATAGGCTTTACAAGGAATTAAAGAAAAAAATTCGTTTATTTTATTTCGTAAGCTACGAACATTTAAGGATAGAACCTTCAAATTGTTTGTAATTGCGATACATTCGCGAGCGGAAGGGAAATTTGAGGAAATTACATGGCAAATGAGATTTAACGTCGATAAGTGCAAAATTGTACATATAGGTTCGTGGAACGGTAATTTTGCGTATAGTATGTCAGGGAAGGAGTTAGCAAGCGTAGAGCAGGAAAAAGATTTAGGAGTTTTGGTCACTGGTGACTTAAAAGTGGCAAAACAAAGTACAGCAGCGGTCAATAAAGCGAACAAAGTGTTAGGTTTTATAGCTCTGAATTTTTAGTACAAATTGCGCGATATTATTGTTCCTCTTTATAAATCGTTAGTTAGACTCCATTTGGAGTACGCGATCGAATTTTGGAATCCGAATATGCGAAAAGATATAGACAAAATGGAAAGAGTTCAAAGTCGAGCAACTAAGATGATTTCGTCGCTTAGGTCGAAGTCGTACGAGGATAGGCTTAAGGAGTTAAAATTGACTACACTCGAGACTAGGAGGCTAAGGGGTGATCTAATACAAGTTTTCAAAATTATGAATGGGTTCGATAACGTAGATAGAGATAGCTTTTTCGAAATATCTCAATATAATAGGACTAGAAATAACGGGTGTAAGTTGACAAGTAGAAGGTTCGAGACAGCAGTTGCAAAAACTTTTTTACGCATAGAATAGTAAATAGCTGGAATAGTTTGCCGGTCGAAGTAATTAGTAGTATGTCTAGAAACATGTTTAAAAATCGATTGGACACATTTGTTGATAGATTGGGTATAGTTTAAGGTAGTAAAATTAAGGCTTTGTGGTTCGGAACCCACGTAAAATTGTAGGTCCATCCGCCACCACGGAGGACATGCACAATACACAATTACGAACACAGTTAGGTAGACCAGCCATGAGTGGATCCTAGGGTCTTTGTTGGTCTGAAACATTATATATATATATATATATATATATATATATATATATATATATATATACACACACACATATATATATATACATATACACACATATATATAAATATACATATATATAAATATATTTTAACTGCAAACACACACAGTATAATTAATGTAAAGAACGACGCTTGTGTAGAAGAGTGTTCCGCACAAGATGAGGAGGGAGAACGAGCAAATGAAAAATGAGGTACCTCCCAGGAATCGAACCCGGGATCATCCAATTGCCGGTCGGATATGCTAACCACTGCACCAAGGACCCCGATCAGTCAGTACTCGTAATTCTCCTACATACGAGCGGAATCAAATGCCCTGAGGGGGCACCTTCTCATGCCGCAATTGGATGATCCCGGGTTCGATTGCTGGGAGGTACCTCATTTTTCATTTGCTCGTTCTTCCTCCTCATCTTGTCCGGAACGCTCTTCTACACAAGCGTCGTTCTTTACACACACACACACATATATATATATATATATATATATGCTGTGTGTGTGTATATATATATATATATATATATATATATACTTCACGCACAGGGGGAACATAAGCTTGTGACCTATGACAACGGGAAAGATAGGCATCCATAAATCGGTCGGGCGAAGTACATCAACAAAGGAGAGGCGAAAATAGTTCTCGTTCAAGTTAGCCAAGAAGTCTTCGATGGTCGGTATGTCAGGACCCTCAAGTTTTTCAGGAGCGCCTACAGGCTACGGATTGTTCTTCATTATGTAGGGGTATAAATAACAGAAATCAAAGTAGTGAAGTTTCACACCCTCCATAGGTAGGAAGTATAGCTTGAAGGGGTTTGTGCGACCTACAAACAAACTATCTCTGCATTTAAGAGGTTCCACTACCACTGAATGACGGATGGTGGCTATTTCTTCACAGTAGTGCCCATCGGTATCTACCCGCGCATCATATTCATGCTCCGATATCACCTTGTGAGCGAAGCGGGAATTTATAAGCTGATCACGGGTGCGGGTCCATGCAAAGCTACCAGCGGGAGATCTGCCGTGTATATCTCCTGTAACGGCACATTTAGTACGCGGACACCTATGCCACCAACATCCATTAAACGACTACACTGTCTTCTTGCCAGTGTAGGGGTCCTCACTTATCTTATCCCATCGACCCAAACAACGTGACCGTTGATCTTAACAACCACCTCTCCCGTATTTCGGGCATGCTTTATGTATACACCCGTCTGCTGCTGTAGGTGTGTGAGCCAGTAAATAGCCTTATACCCATAACTACGCGGACCGTTACGCGGAATGACAGCTAGTGTATCTTTTGGCATAACATTATTTTTGAACACTGTAAAACACAATAATGCAATCGTGGTTGCAGCTTGTAGCGGGTCACAACTAAACTGGGCTATGTACATCATTCTGTAGGCCTGGAAACATACTCTAAGCACATACATGTACATCGTTCACACACTAACGCTCACATTCATCTGCTATAATGTAAGGACTGGTGTCGTTAAAATTATTGTAGTATCTATCAAAGTCTTCCTGCTCACAAGTATTCGTACTGTCATAGCTAAAGTAGTGTTTAGGGGGCTGGAACCCTACGTAATTTAAAGTGTCTTTTGTAAGAAAAATGTAAGAGAAATACCCTTTTGAAACTTTAGCGTTCACCCCCATAACCTTGGGTAGTTTAACTAATTTACATGGGTTAAATAATAATGTATCTTTAAACTGCACATTATTTATTTCTTATTTGCATTTGAATAAGTTTGTTGCCTCTTTTGAAGGGGTCGCCCGTGAATATCTCTGATGAATCGTTTCAAGTAGTTCCTTATAAAGAAACTGGGTAATTGGGTATCAAATTTTGGCCCGTTATGCGCAAGAATATACAGTAATTTTTTTTTTAACTGATTCGATAGCTTAACAAAATAGTCCACAAAGAGTCGTCTTAAATATGTTTGTCCGTTTACCACAAATGCGACAATCATTACACTCAACGTTCGTGCATTCGTCATAAATGGTCTGACTTACGAGCAAGTGTGGTATAACCTCTTTTGTTTCGGGATCCGTGTAGGCCTCTATGGTAGTATACAGTTACACATGGTTTATTTTTTTGGTTTGGCTCCTTTCATATAACATACATGCTTTACACCATCTGCTTTATATATTTCGGGGCATATAGAACAGTGAATTTCATCGTATCTATGCTTAGACGCACCCCAATCATTCATTGTATGAAACATGCTACACTCGCAAATTCTTATTTTCTTGCACGTACCATTTGCTTTATGGAAATTATAACATATATTATTGAAAAACGTGAGTCTACATACGAGTACATTACAATCTCTCTTTTCAGTCTCAACTACTTTTACACTGTACACAAACCATTCGCCAATCCAAACAATGTTTTAACAAAGTTAAGACAGCCTTTACACAAATTGTGATACCTACCATACTTACGACTTTTATCGTAACTCACGTAAAGAGTTCTTATACTACGTACGGGGAGGTACGTTGTTCTTGACAGTCCTAAAATAAGTAAAGGTTTTGTTCGGTCTCTCACACTGCTTTTAAAAACATACACAGTCCTACCAGCCGGATTCAGACCAAATACAACTATACGTACCCAGGGACGTATCCAAGGGGGGGCGAAGGAGGCGGTCGTCCCCACCTCCTTGGACTAGAAAACATATTGTATGTAAAATATTAATTGTATGCAAATATTAAATAGGTAATCATTATAACTGCATTTGATCAAATTACAGATTTGTTCGATTGTCCGGTTTAGAAAACAATTAAAAATTATAAAAAAAAAAATCGCTAGAAACCTGTAATTAGCCTAACTCTTAACATGTAAAATTCATCATCAAAAGTTTCATTTCGTTATAAAAAACTTATACGATTCTAATTTAAGACAAAAAAAAACAATTTATATAGCTATTTCCATGCTGATTTTTATGGCGTAAATATCACCAAGTTATTTTATTAACATATAGTCATATTAATGTGTTTATATCTAAAAATCATCCGATGAAAATAGCTCAAAAAGTCAGGTAAGTCAGGCTAATATGGATGGCATATCTGGCTATTCGCTGACAACTCTAGTTTAAATTTGATTGTTGATTCGATATGTTTTTTTGTCAGAATTGACAATGTACATTGTACAGTGCTTACAAGAAGTCTCACGCTTCTGTCGCGTCCCAAGCTAGTCTGTTAGGTATAAAATGGGCGGTCCTTATGGCAGCGGAGGTGTGTTCGGATTGGTGCACATAACTGCTCTAACAGAATCAATGACGTCCATTATTACGTCACTTCTGCTACATTTTAGTGTTTAAAATATAAATGATTAAGAAGCAGAATGGAGCAAGTTTCGGGATGTTGGGATGGTTATGGAGCAATCCTAGTCATCATAATATTAGCTGGGCATTACATTATACCGTCTCAATATATACTGTAGACTATAGAGAACGACTAATTCGGCAAATATCCCAAATCATGGCATGATACCTAAGTTATTTTGACGCAGGTCTAAATTATTTGCTCAAATGCAATTATTGATATTAAGTAATTGTTGGGAATTGTTGTCAATATTGTTGTTTGTGATATATATCCTACGTGAAGAATCTAATGACCAAATTCCTTAGTGAACCTCTCACGCGCTCGCATTTCGAGGAAGTCATGGTCGTCTCACTAATAGATAGTTTATTCATTGTTTTAAGTGGTAACCTATTAAACGAACTATGTTAAACCTATTCCATCTTATGAAAGTCATTAGTCTAAAGCAAGACTGGTGGGCCGTGAATCAGAGAAATTTGCATTTGATTTGTTCATCGTAATTATTACGTAATATAGTATTCTGTATATAGTAGTATATAAGAGTTTATTGGTAGCATATCATATGACAATTCTCATAAACATATGATGACCTCGATGTTGCCAGTTTTTATTTTTTCCCTGAAACTATTACCTTCTCATAGTTTGTTTCAACAATGCATATATTATCATCTCCACGAGCATAGACATTGCAAGAAAAGATTCTAACTAAGGATAAGTAAAGTTCTTTCATGGTCACAATATATATACTTTTATAGATGTCAAACATAAAAATATAATAAAATTCTATATTAACATAAATATATATTCGATACACATTTACGTCATGGCTTTAACATCAGTATTTCGTATAGCTTCCTCCAACATCAATAATTAGAAGAGGCCAGATTGTAGGGAATGTTTGGTGTTCGGCGTAAGCTCTCCCAACTATTCCTCGTGTGAGCTAAAAGTGCTTCAAATGTTCTTTCATTGCGTTGCTCCCATTCGTTAATCATTATTGCCCAAAGGTTTTTAATCGGATTCAAATCAGGAGAACGTGGTGGCAGAATTAGATTAATAATCTCTGGGTGATCTTCGTACCACGCTCTCACAACGTTACTTCTATGAATGGGACTGTTATCTTCCATTAAGTAAAATGGTTCCGGTGCTGGAACCAGATACGCACGAACACTGGGTAGCAGCACCTCTTCCAGTATCTGACAATATTGCTGTCCAGTAAAAAGTCCATCTACTTGAGTCAATTCTCCGACACCATAGCCAGACATCCAGCCCCACACACCGAGATTGATGTGACCACTACGTTTGCTCGGGAAAACATTTCGTTCTTCATAGCGTTTTCCGTGCTACCTCCAACAATGCAGGGAACCATGACTATCTGTTGAAAATGTTTTTTCGTCACAGTACACAACTTTTCTCCAGAATTCTTCCTCCTGCGGCAAGTATTGCAAGGCAAATCACATCCGCGCCTCTTTATGCTCAATCGTCAATGCAGGTTTTATAGCTGGACGGCGAGAAAAATACCCTGCCTCGTGAAGTCTGTTGTTCACTGTATTTGCGCTACAACGAAGGTTCAGGTGTCTGTAAATATGCGTCGCTGGAACAAACGGATGCTCTCTGGCATGATTAACAATCGCAGCATCTTCCTCTTGAGATGTTGAACGCGGAGGACCAGACCTCGGCAAAGTAGCGATTGAGTTTTCTGCTTCATACCGATGAATCCACTGTTCCACAGTGCTTCGATGAACGTCTAGTCGTCTTGATATTTCTCTTATTGGCACACCATATTCATGCAATGTCACCATTGCTCCCCGCATTGCCTGGGTCGTCTCGTGGTGCACAGACGGCCTTTCCATCTTTGTGTAAATGGCTTATGTGAAGCGTGCTGGGACGATAAAGGAAATGAGGATACCATGCACCCCTTCTGAAATTGATTTCGGTTGTGAAGGGTACCAACCCTTCGAATGGTAATAATAATCAGCCAATTTCCTATTTTGTTAAACATATGCATAAAAAATTTGTCTTAAAAGCCAAGGATCCAAAGATTGTCAGCAATAGTTATATCCCAACTGAATATAGTCAGCCATCAACAGTATAATCATATTTTATTTCCATAACTACTCATGACTACTCTGTCATAGTAAATAACCTTATTATGACTTAGGTAGTAGTGGTAATTCTGAGTGGCGGCCTGTAGCCACATACGTTAAACCTATCAGTGCGTCTAAGAGCAGACTATTCTGTTTCTGTCAATTCATTGTTAGTTTAAAGTATTTTGCTCTTTGTCTTTCTAGGTCTAGGGCATTAAAATAAATATTTGAGTTTGTGTTTAGCATTTCCTCCTCCCTTCGTAATTCCCCACCCAACCTCGTTTCCTTCGACATAGCAACGCTTACCTCCATCCTCATTCCACTTCCTTCATTAAACCTATTATCGCTTTTACTGTCCCTTCCTTCCATCCTTCAATGCCAGCGTTCTTAAACCTAGCACATAAATTATATAATATGGAATCTAACACCTTAGATCTCTACGCATTCATGTTACTTGAAGACGCCTGTGTCTTAGGGGAATCTAAGTGTTGAGAGTGGGCTTGAGGGGTAGTCTATAGATTATTACAGATGACCTTGAACGCTCCAACTATTTAAAAATGATTATTTATTACGCACATCATATGGCATAATACACACATGAATTTAAGTATCTCTTACACTATAGGAATGGAATTGAATCCTACCAGAGTTAAAAAGTCGCAAAATATGATAGATTAGTTTGTATTAAGAGGTCACTAAGAGAAAAGGATTTGGAGTAGAGAGAGAGAGAGAGAGAGAGAGAGAGAGAGAGAGAGAGAGTTACAAGGAGTTACAAGGAAAAGAAGTACCTCAAAAGGCCTTGCGGCCCATACCGAGGAGGTACCAATGGCAACGGGTGCCACGGAAAATTTTCTACACACGCGGCGAAGAGAGAGAGAGAGAGAGAGAGAGAGAGAGAGAGAGAGAGAGAGAATTACAAGGAGTTACAAGGAGTTACAAGGACAAGAGGAAGCCTCAAAGACCTTTCGGTCCACTCTGGGAGGTTTCTGTTAGTAAACAAGTTTATTTTTCTTTAAACTATCCTAGCAGTAGTAGAAAACTGGATAGAAAAGTAGAAGGCTCTCTCCCCACCCTCCGCTCCCTCCCTGCCAGAGGCAGGTACGGAAAAAGGTTGAAGAAAATACCTTGACCCTGGAAAAGTAGCCAAGGAAATTTTACAGGAAAGTGGAGAATATATGAATAGCTCTATATTTAGCTTGCTCACAGAGACACCGTGCAAGCGAACTCCTGCAGAGTTTTGTTATGTTTTAATCTTAAACTATGAGAGTATTCAGTACTTTGTCTAGCCTATTTTTAAACATATTTACACTTTGACTGGAAACAACCTCTATGGGAAGTTGGTTCCAGATATTAACTATTTTATAGGAAAAGAAATTTCCGCAGACAGAAGTCCTAAATGTCTTTAGTTCCAGTTTAAACCCATTATTTCTTGTCGGATTGGCATTAAGTGAGAATACGTTTCTGTAATCTACCCTGTCTATTCCTTTGAGCATCTTGAAGACTTGAATAAGCTGACCCCGCAACCTCCTCGTCTCTAAGCTAAACAGATTTAGGCGCTCCAATCTCCGTTGGTAGCTTTGCATTCTCATTAAAGGGATCAATTTTGTAGCCCTTGCTTGTACTCTTTCTAACCTTTCTATGTCCTTCCTGAGGGATGGAGACCAAAACTGCGCACAGTATTCCAGTTGAGGTCTGACTAGAGAATTATAAAGAGACATTACAGTCTCCTTATTCCGAAACTGGAACTGTCTTTTAATATAACCTAATAATTTTAAGGCCCTCTTTTCGACTTCTGCACAGTGCTTCGACGGTTTCAGATCGTTGCTGATATAGACTCCTGTCTTTCTCTAGATCGGTCTCAGGCAAGTTCCTTCCTAAGAGAGAGTAATCGGTCTTCGGGTTTTTATAACCTATGTGCATTACCTTACATTTGTCCAAGTTGAATGGCATCTGCCAAGTAGCAGACCATTCGCCCAACCTGTCAAGATCGTTCTGAAGCGTTCTTACGCCCTCCTCAGTACCTACACTACTTCCTAATTTCGTATCGTCTGCAAATTTGGAGATTGCATTTAGAAGCCCGACGTCTATATCGTTAATATAGATGATAAAAAGTAAAGGACCCAGAACGGAACCCTGTGGGACACCACTGGTGACGGGCGCCCACTCCGAAGCCACTCCATTTATTACCACTCTCTGCTTTCTATCTTTTACCCAATCCTCAATCCAGTTGGAAACGAGCCCGGTGATTCCTAGACCTTTGACTTTAGCTATCAATCTAGCGTGAGGGACTTTGTCAAAGGCTTTTTGAAAGTCGAGATACACTATATCTATTGCCCTACTTGCATCGTACAGTGTATGCATATTATGGAAAAACTCTAACAGGTTTGTCAGACAGGATCTACGTCGCCTAAATCCATGTTGAGAATAAAAAATTAGATTGTTAGATTCAAGGTGATACACAATACATTTTGTAATGATGGATTCCAACAGTTTGCCGACAACTGATGTTAAACTGATCGGGCGATAATTACAAGAATTTTCTCTATCACCCTTTTTAAAGATTGGTGTTACATTTGCTAACTTCCAGTCGATTGGAACTTTCCCTAACTCGACTGATTGTTTGAATATGGTTACTAAGTCGTCAACAACATTGTGGCTAACCTCTTTTAATACCCTTGGAAGAAATAAGTCGGGGCCAGGCAGTGGCGGACCTACATTTTTGGGACCCTGAAGCTTGAACTGTTATGGGGGCCCCTTCGCAACCAGCAACAATAGGGCAAATGCACAAGCGAGACGAGTGCAGCCTGAATTGAGAATTCAGATGTCTTTTTATGGTTCCGATTGGCTCTAGCCTAAGGGCTGAGCTATATAACTATTAAGCCGTGCACCAACGAAGGATTCGAGGATCCAGCTGCCAAAATGTAGACTATGAACAGATTCTGGCGAGCTCAGCGAGCCCATACAGCTGGGGGTTCGGGCGCTGCAAGCCCCCGAGAAAATTTTGAAATTTGACCAATTACAGGGCCATTTTGAGGCCATATGAAATGGGTATTAGAGCATATTCTAAGGTCAATATTAAGTACTTCAACCCATTGGCTTATGATTCTATCACTAAAATAGCTTTATTTTAATAACAAACACTTAAAAAAACTCCATCGATTTTGTTGAAAAATTCACTCATTAAAAAAAAAGTTGCTTCAGAGCCCCTCCTGGATTAGGGGCCCTGAAGCCTAAGCTTCATTAGTTTCATAGTAGATCCGCCACTGGGGCCAGGTGATTTGTATTTGTTCATCTTATCAATTAATTGCTGTACCTCATTTCTCGTAAAACTTATGGTCTCACGGGATGGTCACCGTCATATGTAATCCGAGGACTTAGCACTTCTATTGTGTCTTCCTCCGTGAAGACTGTAACGAAGAACTCGTTTAACATATTAGCTATATCTTTATCACCGAATTTCAGTACGCCATTTCTATCTTTTAAGGGGCCTACATCTTTTAAGAGAGAGAGAGAGAGAGAGAGAGAGAGAGAGAGAGAGAGAGAGAGAGAGAGAGAGAGAGAGATACAAGTTACAAGGAAAAGAAGTACCTCAAAAGGCCTT
This sequence comes from Bathynomus jamesi, assembly GCA_023014485.1. Taxonomy (NCBI): domain Eukaryota; kingdom Metazoa; phylum Arthropoda; class Malacostraca; order Isopoda; family Cirolanidae; genus Bathynomus; species Bathynomus jamesi. Next base: position 82,382 of record JAJOZX010006229.1, on the reverse strand, counting down.
GCGGCCCATACCGAGGAGGGACCAATGGCAACGTGTGCCAGGGAAAATTTTCTATACACTCAAAAGGTGTGCAAGATTTGGTCTAACCTTTTCTTGAACTGATCCACAGAGGAACTGTTCACAACTTCTGAAGGTAACCTGTTCCACGTGTCACAGATTTTATACGTAAAGTAATTCCCACACACACTAGTCCTAAACCGTTTCAAATCCAACTTCCAACCATTGTTGCGAGTTGGGTTATCATTTAAACTAAACATACTTCTAAAATCGACATTGTTGAACCCGCGTAAGAGCTTGAAAACCTCGATCAGTTGATCGCGCAGCCTCCGAGTTTCAAGCGAAAACAAGTTCAGGGCGCGTAACCGTTGATTGTAGCCCATATGCCTAACGGAAGGAATTAACTTTGTGGCCCTCGCCTGCACTCGCTCCAGCCTCTCAATATCTTTCCTGAGGGTGGGCGACCAGAACTGCACAGCATACTCCAGGTGCGGCCGAACCAGGGAATTGTACAGAGAGAGCACAATCTCCTTGTTCCGAAACTGAAATTGCCTCCTGATATAACCCAATAGTTTCTGGGCTTTCTTTTCCACCTCTACGCACTGTTTCGTAAACTTAAGGTCGCTGCTAATTAGCACATCCAAGTCCTTTTCTAAATCAGTCACCTCGATATGACTCCCCAACATCGAGTAGTCCGACTTGGGATTGGCATAGCCAATGTGCATCACTTTGCATTTACCCAAGTTAAACGGCGTTTGCCATTTTTCGGACCACTCTCCTATTCTACCTAGGTCCGCACGCAGTTCCTCGATCGCTTCGGGCGCCCCAACATTGGCCCCAAGCTTGGTGTCATCAGCGAATTTGGCGATCCGACTGACGATGCCACCGTCGATATCATTTATGTAAATGATAAACAACAGTGGCCCCAAAACGGAACCCTGAGGAACCCCACTAGTGACCGAGGCCCAACCCGAACTAGCCCCTTTGATTACAACCCTCTGCCGCCTATTCCTCAGCCAGTTTTCAATCCACCTACCTATTTCCCCACCGATACCCAGCGCACGCACTTTCGCCATTAGCCGGCGGTGAGGTACCTTATCAAAGGCTTTCTGAAAGTCGAGATAAAGTATATCAATCGCCCTACTCTTATCATACTCACTCAACATGACGTGGAAAAACTCGAGCAAGTTGGTGAGACACGACCTATGCCGTCTAAACCCATGTTGGGAGTCCCCAAGCAGCTTGTAGGAATCCAAATGGTCAACGATCCTATCCGCTATTATTCCCTCTAATAATTTACCTACAACTGAAGTGAGACTAATGGGACGATAATTCCCTGGACTTCTCGCAACACTCTGGGGAGAAACTGGTCTGGCCCAGGAGCCTTAAACGCGCTCAGTTTGTCTAGTCTATCGGCAACGACTGTCGCGGTACATCGAACGCTATCCAGGCCAGCACCTTCGTGCTTCACGTATGTTATTTTAGTCCAGGGTAGTTTATGTGGAGGTGTTAACGTAACTTGCACTTGGGACTGTTAATTGTAAGACAACTACCATAGCTGGGACTGAGACACGTTATCCCCTGCATACTCTATATATATCTATATACAGTATGTCTCTATATATAAATAGATAGAGTGATCAACACAATGATAATGTGGACGTCATTGATGGGGTTAAAGCAATTATGTGCACCAATCCGAACACACCTCTGCTGCCATAAGGAACGCCCATTTTATACCTAACAGACTAGCTTGGGACGAGACAGAGGCGCGAGACTTCTTGTAAGCACTGTACATTTATCCAACAATTATGTTTCGCTGAATTATTTTATTATGTTTGGTTGAATTATGAATTTGATTGAATTATGTTGAATTTTGTTGAATTGAATTATGTTGAATTTGGTTGAATTATTTTATTCAACGACTTATATTATTTTATGCATATTGAGTTACAAGGAGTTACAAGGAAAAGAAGTACAAGGAAAAGAAGTACCTCAAAAGGCCTTGCGGCCCATACCGAGGAGGTACCAATGGCAACGGGTGCCAGGGAAAATTTTGTCTTTCAAACTATGCTAGCAGTAGTAGAAAACTGGATAGAAAAGTAGAAGGCTCTCTCCCCACCCTCCGCTCCCTCCCTGCCAGAGGCAGGTACGGAAAAAGGTTGAAGAAAATACCTTGACCCTGGAAAAGTAGCCAAGGAAATTTTACAGGAAAGTGGAGAATATATAAATAGCTCTATATTTAGTTTGCTCACAGAGACACCGTGCAAGCGAACTCCTGCAGAGTTTTCTTATGTTTTAATCTTCAACTATCAACGTGTTAAAGTAATTCCCACATATACTAGTCCTAAATCGTTTCAAATCCAACTTCTAACCATTGTTGCGAGTTGGGTTATCATTTGAACTAAACATGTTTCTAAAATCGACATCTTTGAACCCGCGTCACGTAAGCGTCGATTGTAGCCCATATGCCTAACGAAAGGGATTAACTTTGTGGCATTTTTCGCCAGTTTCCAATCCACCTACCTACTTCCCCACCAATACCCAGCGCGCGCACTTCGGCCATTAGCCGGCGGTGAGGTACCTTATCAAAGGCCTTCTAATCAATCGCCCTACTCTTATCATACTCACTCAACATGACGTAGAAAAAACTCGAGCATGATGGTGAGACACGACCTATGCCGTCAAAACCCATGTTGGAGTCCCCAAGTAGCTTGTAAGAATCCAAATGGTCAACAATCCTACTCGCTATTATCCCCTCTAAATATTTACCTACAACTGAAGTTAAATGGTGTTATTTATAGAGGTTCCAAGCCTCTCTTCCCACGCATGAGATAGCAGTAGCGTCCTAATCGTAACAGTAGAGAAAAAGACAATACTAAAAGTTTTTCTTTTTTTTCTGCAGTCAGAGGAGAACATCCCTAACCTAAGCTAAAAGGACAGAGTGGGATGGGAAGGGGTCCTAGTAACCCACGGGGCAGGTTTGTACAACAGACTTCACCCGCCCTCCCGAAAGAGAGAGAACCTAAAGGAATTGGCAGCCAATTTCTCTAGAATCCCACGACTCGGGACCGGAGGGCTGTCACACCCCAAGTATAAAGTTTACTACACCCAGAAGGAACGTGCATAACCTTTATACCCCCTGCGGAGTACATTTACGATGCAATTTAGCAAAACACCACAGTTGAGCAGTATATCATCACCAAAAATGATGTAGTAGAGATGTTAGAAGTGAATGTCAAGATTTACGGCATCACAATTCTAATGCTATGAATGCACTATAAAAGATAATAGTTTATATATGCATTTAAAGAAGTATAGTATAAAATACGTAGAACATTATGTCAATTGATTTAAAAAAATCAACATTGTTTTTGAGGCTAGGTTATGGAGTTATTACAGTGTTGTAAAAAATCCAGTGTCAGGGTGCCAGTTTAATACTGGCACCCAATACAGTACCAAATTTTAGCGTTTATAATAATTGTGCAAGTGCAGATTAGTACTGAATTATATAAATTGAAAATAATTTAGACACTAATTTAAAAGTATATCCAGCTTTTGTAATAATTGGTTATCAAGGTTTAGGTTGACCTAATTATATGTGGTATGATAGTTTTATCAATAAATTAGTCATAGTTGTGCATAATTTTCTTATCAATATAAATGATGTACATTTATTGAAAAATTAAATCTATTCACTATGTATTTTGAGTATCTGAACTATTTATTTAATGTGTGATTAATTCATAATTATGTAATCTATGTGTAACAATCACGTATATTGATACTATTTATGCTTGAAGTATTAATGAATGTGTATTCTTATGATATGTACATACAGTATTTCTTAAACTCAACGCTATATTAACATTAGAATCAGACAATTTGCGCTTAAGCGATGCAGACGAAGTTTTGGACAGATTTGCTCGTAAAAAAGCGAAACGATTGAACATGATGCTGGAATAACACTAGAAACTAAAGAAATTATCACACAACAATCGCTGCACTAGTTTTGTGATAAAAAAGTGTGTCCGTAACGTCACAACTCCCGGTTCTACTTTGGCTGTTGATTTATTGGTCAAATGATCTAATACTCTCTTATGGGCTAGTTTTGTGTCTACCTAACTGCATACACTTGAGCAATTGAGTATGTATATCTGTAGTGTGTAATCATTTCCCTGTGTATAAACTTGCCAGGCCGATAGATTATGTAACTTATAAATATTGATTTCGCTGTCAAATTTAATACAAATTAATCTCAATTGCAATAAATCTGTATGTTTACCTGTCCTTTGATCGTATTGAGCTAGCATGAACTATTTGAAAACGTACACAGTGTAACCCATTTATATCACATCGCTTTGGATCATAACTCGGTTGATATTACTATATTTGATAAACCACGTACGACTGATATTCAACACATGGAAAATGCCTTGCTTAAAATCACTAAAGAAACTGCTTATTATCACGTTTTTCTAATAATCAATTGTTGTTACATCGATGGAAAAACAATGACATATGCAAGTTTTCAAATAATAAAACATATTAACATGCTAAAAAGCACTAATGCAAAAGACGTTCATTATCATTTCATCCTACACCGAGAACGTGATATTAAGCATGTTACATGTAGTAGTATAGGTGAATGATGAAACGTAGGTATAACCTACAACGTTCCCTTCGCACCCTCCCTTGAGCAAATCCTAGATACATGCCTGTACGTACCCTCATCGTTCGTTCTTCCTTTCTCAACTCTTCAGGGCCCATATTACAGTTAAAGTCAAGCCCGCAATCTATGACTAGTTTACCTGCACACTGAACAATCCAAGGCAACCAAATTTTTTTGACAACTGTATTTAATGTTATAAAGCCACAACCTCGATCAAGATTAGCGTGGTTTCTGTATATTTGGTAGCTATTAAAGTTAAATGTATAACGCGTGGCCGTATGCCCCACAACGCGGTAAACATTATCTATATCGATCGTGAAGTTCTCCAAGTTAAACTCTGTACCGCTCTGGGTGGCTTGCTCGACGCGTTCCAAAATTTAGGGCGTGTCGTATACAGACAGTCTCCTATAGGGTATTACTATCCAAAAGTCATCTCTATCTTCATCATTTGCCCCGAGTCCAAGGGCCATCCTTACTCTGGACTCGCGCTCCTCACTGCTCCGCAGGGCAAACTCAACGATACGTTCAACTATGCGCCGCAGTCCGTGTTCAACCCCGTTGTTACACACAGCACGCGGATCAGCCCTGACTGCGTACTAGTTTCTAGTCAGGGCAGGGGTGGAGGTGACGTTGCGCACCAGTTCGATTGATATCCCTCCGTCTACAGGCTGAGGTATTGCTGACGAGGCGGTGAGTACAGCGGGATGGGGTATTGAGCGGGGGTGAGTGGGAACATATTCATTTGGTGTAGGGGCTACTGTAGGTGTTGTACCGTAAGACGTGGAGGGCTGAGGTTCTGCCACATTTTGAGAATTTACTTAGGGTTTAACACTTGTCACATTCGTGGAGAATTTTACGCGCTTTATACCTGGCATCGAGGACGTTTTTGATCTGCGTCTTTCAGCCTCGAGTCTCCGTTTTTTTGGATTGGGTGGCATGGTGGATGTTGTTGATGTTGAGGGTTCCGGAACGCTGACGGATGCGGGATTGGGGGTTGGAGCACTGATGCAGTCTGGTGTCTCACTAATTACAACGTCATCGTCATCATCCAGGACACATGATTGTTGAGGCCCGATGATGTCATCATTCACGGTTCTGAAGAAGAAAATAATGTTAATGACTATAACGCCTGGTGCTCGAAATTTTATTATATTTGGTAAAGCCAGCGTTTAAAAGTGTTCCACGTTAGAGATGAACTCTAGAAAAATTCAGGTTCACGAGTCCTTCTACATGCATTATATCCGGCAAGTTGTAGTAAACCGTGTTTATGCTTAAAATCATTAAAGATAAAGTTGAGCCGTTCTCAAAACCTGTATATAAAGTTATATGGTGCAATTCGACATACCAACCCGTCTTCAACGATTACCGAGACATTATTTTATTCCACAAAGGTGTTTATGATGTTAGCTCGATAAAGGGCGATGAACACACGGTTATTGTAATTGACGATCTCATGTTAGAAATGAATAAAACGTTCGCCGAAATATTTAGTGTTCTCCCACAATCTTAACATAAGCGTGCTCTTCATCAACCAAAACTGTTTTTCAAAAACAGCTATATGCGTGATGTATCGCTAAACACACAATATCTAGTCTTATTCGCGCAGCTCAGAGATGTAGTAGTGGACCGACCAAAATTAAAAAATCGACTTTGAACGGCGTTTTTTTGTTAATAGCTGGCACCCATGCTAAATCAATGTACCTGTGGGTGAGGAATAAAATGAGGTGGATGCCACTCTCGCTTTTGGCTTTGAAGGTCATTTTCGAGGTCAAACTGTGCAAAAAATGATATTTTCTAATTTTAATTTAAAAAAAATATTCTGAGCCAGTTGGTTTGACCAAATGTTTCATTTTGCCACACTTAGTAATAAAGAAGTATGATGACACGCTTATTCCATCCGAATTACCAACTCAAGGTCAAATTCAAGTTAATCACGACCGAAATTGTGCTAAAAATTTGTGATTTTTTATTTTAATTGTCGAAAAAAAAACATTCAGCGTGTCAAACAATTTATTTTAACATGATTAGTGCCTAATAAGTTTGATGGCATGAATTAAGTGCTCACAATAACAGAATTATCACAACTAAATCACAAAGCAGTAAATATAGCCCCATAACTATACAGTTTACACACTAGTAACATCTACAAGTTGACGTTTCTTGATGAACAGCACCGAAATGCTGCACTGACAGTCACAATTGTGTGGATTGCAATCACTTAAGAACAGAGTTATTAGTTCCTTACAGCACATTCCAGCTTCTCTTGATTTCAGCCCGGAAGAGAGACATAGATCTACTGTCCAGCTGGGTTACAGCAACCGCTGTCGTCACAACCACAAGCTGTCGTACACTTCATCCTTTTCCTGAAGCAGTTGCATCTAGCTGTCTTGCACTTTTTCTTGCAACCACAAGCAACAAGCTCCAGCCAGGCTTCAGGGATTGGAGGAAGTCTTGTCCACACTGGTAGGAGGCTCCCATCTTCCAACTTCCAGGCTGAAGTGTCCACCGGATCTTCAACATCTACGTGCTCTTTGTTAGCCTGGAGTCATATTTTGGCCTGATAGCTTGCCCGCTTGGCGTGGAGCTCCAGGGCATCTTTTGTCGGTGGGAGCATTTCCAGAGTCTTCTTGGCCTTCCCAAAAAGGTGAACTCTGGCGTCATCAACTGTGTGTTGTTCCGGGGTGCCATACAAATGATACACAAACTTCTCAACATCTGCGATATCCCCATCTCGACCAATGGCGTGCAGCAGGAGTGGGTAGTCACTGAACACCTTCCAACACTTCTTTTTTCCATGACCACTGAAGGACGAGTCTGTGTCGCACCTGGTCAAAGCGTGGAAGCTGACCAGGTTGTCCCTGACTGGGAGCGACAAACTCTTGAATACATTGTGCACGGGGTAGCATTTTCGGTTCTTGGCCGTTCCGCACAGCATCCACACTTCAGCGACCTTGGTGCAAATGAAGTGAATCAGCAGCACCATTACATCAATATCTCTGCACACTACCAGTATTCGTTCATAACCCTGGGACACTGCATCACATGAGTGAAGGATGAGCCTGGTGTCCGCCTCTTCATGGTTGCTATAATGCTATTTGCAGTCGAACGTCATGTCGCCTGGTTGACCGTACTTCAGTGGCTTCAGAGAAGCCACCCCCTGTCACCAGCTGACATCTTTCTTGAAGATCTCTGCCCTTCTCAGGGCATCATGAGCGTCACGCCTAATGCGAGAAGGCAGACTGCCAACCCGAGTGAAGGTGGCTTCCCCATCATCATCTTGAAGATTAAAGAGGCATCTTGTGTCTTGAGAGATGCGTGACCGCTCTGACCATGTGATGCAGAACCTGTCTCTTGCTTGGTCATTCTTTGTGATGCCGATGATACCATTGTGCATCTTGCATGTACGATTTATCCATTCGGTTGCTTGATCAGCTGGAACTTGGTTGAAGCGCTTCGCCGTCCTCTTGACGACAAAGTTCCCATTACAGAACTCTGCATGAACTTCTAGCGCTGACTTCTCAAGACCTCTCATATCAGCCAAGTAGACCGGCCCCCAACGTGCATAGTTTATGGGGTCATAGATAGTTAGTCAAGGCAGCATTGCAGCAAAGGCTTCTATGTGGAGACTCCATATGCCATCTCTCTGAGCTCTGATGAAGGCCGGTAGGATCTCTACCATTTCCATGTGGGATGACCACAGCATGAAGTTGGGATTTTCAGAGTGCTGGTCATTGAATTCCTCCATGAGACTGTGGAATTTCTCATCTGCCAAAACGTCTGAGGAGTTGTCAACAGCATCGCGCATCTCATCTATGTCAGCTCTGTCTTTGAAAAGCGAAACAACAATGAGGGGAAGCTGTTTGACGTTCTCATCTCAGTTGCCAGTTGCAGCCAGTCATGACTCAAACATCTGCCACTTGATGCGCCACAGTGCCTCATACGTCAGCTGGTGACCTCTCACAGCTCGGTAGTAGGCCTTGCCGTCCAGCATTGTCTCAGTGGTGCTAGCCGAGTACACACCTGCCTTTGTCCATAAGTCATCAAGTCCCACACTTTCCATGTGTTGACCAATGGCTTTCAGAAAGTTGAAGCAGATATGGAGGCCTCCCATGAGCAAGACCACGCTGGCAAATTTCGAGTTTGCCCAGGCTAGTTCCTTACCCCTGCTGTACAGAGGCTGACCAGCAGTGATGATGGTGTACTTCTGGCTGACATACTCAGAAATGGCCATGAAGCGATTGATGACGGTGGTCATGGTGTCATCGTCATCTGCTGGTGCCTGCAGGATTGGCAACATCCCGGCGGTCGTTACTGATGGATCCGCAGTGCTGACAGATTGATTGAGTGCTCCCCAGCTTGGAACAGACATCGCTTCATCATGGATGCGTGACACCACCCAGGCCAAGTCCTTGGCACATGCCCGGTCCCTCTCAAGTTCATGTGCACGTCGTCTATGTCAGTGTCGCCGCCAGGAGGAGATGGCCTCTTGCCAGATGGGAGGGTAGCCTGGTCCAGCCTTTGGAACTCCTGTAGGTCATCAGGTTTGATAGATTTCGATCTCTTGTGCTTGCCACCCTTTTGGCCATGACACTGCTGTGGAGGGGGGCCTCTCTGCCATACCATCAGTTGAGTGCTGTGGAAGGTGTTCTTCCCGTCTAAGGTTGACTCCAAGAGCAGTGAATCATTCTCTCTTTGACGATGGTGTCAGGGATGTAAACACATCCATTCTCAGCATACCTCTCCAGGATGTTCTGAGCGATGGTGGTGTCTATCCTTCTTACAGTGTCGACACCAATAGTGTGATTTGCCGCGTGGAACAGATCTAGGAGTGCTTCTGAGTGGGTGGCTTGGTGCAGAGTAAGACCCAAGCCCACATGCTTTGGTGTCAACTTTCGTCGTTTGGAGACTGCATAGACTATGTCCTGGGCAATGCTACACAGTACACACACTCTGCTTCACTTTCTGGTCCTCTTCACTTCCCTCATCCACAGCATCCTTTCCCCCAAAGAGCAATCGTAGAAACAGGTACAGACTGTCGGGTATGACGCGATCAACATGTTCCTGATCAAGACCTTGCCATGTCTCGGAGTGTCCAGGAGTTTTAAGAAGATCTTGTCGAACCTTCAGAGCCACGTGTACCATATCTTGGAATATGCTGCTAGTGGCACACATGCGGACATCAGCATTTTCATCTTCAGTAGACTCTGACTCAGAGGTGACAGGACCTTGTTCACAAGACTTAGCCAGTGCTTTGGAGATGATGAAATCTGAGCTCTCTCCAGGATAAATCAGCAGCAGGCCCCTTGACAATGGGCGTACATAGCTGGCGTTTGATCCAAGCAACCTTTAAACATCTTCGTAGAACGTTGTTCTCCTGGAGTATTTCACGGTGATGCCGGTGTCATTATACATACTCTCGTATCTGTCCCAAACGTCTCCCATGTCGTATACGTGACCACGAGACAGGCCTACTGTCAAGTCTTTGCACAGCTTCGTCATGCACTCATTTTCAGGCCGTTGCTGCTCCTGTGACACCGCTTGTTTTCTAGTACGCTTCTCAAATGTCACCAAACATGCTAGATGATAGCAGCCTTCAACTGCAATCACATCACTCACCGCTGACAACGGTATGCTCATGACAGGGTCGTGTTTGGCACGCTGGATCAAGTCATCTGACTACTCCATTGTCTCCACCCTGTGCAGTTTCTTTGTGGTCTTTTGGCAAAACATGCAGAGGGTCCAGTCAATCACTGGTATTGAACGTCTACGCTTTGGGGGAAAAAGCCTGAGAGCCTGCATTTTTTATGGTCGCCGATGCACCCATGATCTGCTGCTGACTTAGCAGTCTTTGCCTTTTGAGTTTGCCTTCAGAGGTGAATAAAGAGTAGTATGATTTATGCCACTTGAGTTCCAATGCATTGAAATCATCCTTGGAATGACTTTCCAGTATTTGTAAAACATCAAGATAGTAGGTATCTCCCAGGTTCTTTCTCTCATCGCCCACAGTCATAGTTCTTGCTTTTCCGTCTGCTGATGCTGTGCGCAGGTCACCAGCGCTGCTTTGGCAGAAGAAGCAACAATCCTCATTGACATCCTGACGTTTCCTCTTGAGCTTGATGACAGCTACAGGATCCATTGCTGATGAGCTCCCTATCTACAAAGACAAGTGGGAATGGCAGTATGTAGTAGCCACAGATATACTGAAACAATTCGAAACATACCTATCCTTTAGCAGTATTAGTATTATTATTTTACCAGCTGGCACTGTCTGCACTCTTTTAATTGCATATACCAAACCAATGTCTGGCCAGCCAGTGCATTGAAAATATTCAACATGTGAAAGTATGCTATTATTGTACTATGGTAGTAGTAGACACATGCGCACCTCACCCAGCATGCTAAATGTAGTTTTAATGGAAATAAAGACATCCAGAGTCATAGTTACATTCAATTATTATCCATAAAATCACAAAAATATGCTTTATGTGCTAATGATACACCTTTAAACACGTTGTTACATAGAGCCACCACTGAAATGCAAAAATTCGGAATTTTTCAGAATTTAACTTTTGTAACCTTGTATGGGACCTTCAAACCCAAAACTGAGAGTGGCATTCACCCACATCTTGTTTGGCATCCTCAATACTACTTATCTAAGGTGGGTGTCTGCTATTAACAAAAAACGCCGTTAAGTTTTTTCTAGAGGACTTTTCAATTTTTGGCCGGCCCACTAAGTAAATTGCGGTATTGGCCAATCAAATGTTCCCGAATGAGCATGAGGAGCTTTTGGAAGTTTATAAAGAAGTTACAAGTCAACGTTACGGATATTTGGTTTGTGACCTTCACCCATGAAACACGTTTAGAGTACTTCTAAGAAGGAATATATTCCCAAACGAGGCTGAGACGGTGTATATTCCAGAATGACGGAGGTTAAAGAAATACTGTGAATTTATAAAAATCTGTCACCGACTACCACGCACTCTCCAATACCTGTTTTTAAGAATATTGACCCCGACTTTTTAAAATGCATCTGTGAAATCTGTCTCAATGTTATGAAATGTAATGTACCAATAAAACCCTCACAGAAGTCCCGCCTACATCGTTACAAGAACATAATACGTCTCTCGCTCGTAAAAGACAAACTGTGGGAAAGAAAAAGCGAATTATTATACAAAGAAGTGGATCATTCCTCCCCATCTTATTTTCAGTTTTGTGTCCTTCATTGTCTAGTTTAATGTAATGAAGACAGTAGTCGTGGTTCCACACGAAGTGTATACTTCATTACAAAATACAAAGAATCAGGAATCAGTTCTAGAACCCGGTAAAAACATGCTTAAAAGAATGAAAAGTGAATTGTTGAACCTGCTAAACAGGGAAAGGCCTCCTGACAAGAAGAGAATCTTATACCAAGAGGCTCTTCAGAAATTTCTTCAGGAGTACGAAAATTATAAGAAGCCTGTGGAGTTACTCGTAGTTATCAGACATAGGAGTGATGCTGATTATGGTGAGACTACAGACGAACAAACAAAGAACAACGGGGTGAGTCCGCAACACTTCGACCATGTATTAAAAAATTGTCTCCCTCATACATTGAGGAATAAAGGACTAAGTCTTTATAATCTATTGAGTAAGGACCTCATTATACGAGGGTGGGCTGGAAAGTAATGCCTTCACTTGAATAATTCTGGCTGCTGTGTAGAGGTAGCCAGATAAAACCGGTTTTGTGTTGTAACTTGATATCCCCACCCCATTCCAGATTGTGTAGAGGTAACCAGATAAAACCGGTTTTGTGTTATAGCCTAATACAGCCTACAGCTACACTCATTCCCCAAGTTGGTTCAGTATCGATTACAATGGAAAGGAGTAAAGACGTTCGCTTTAAGCAAGGTGCCGTAATTGAATTTTTGACCGCGGAAAGTGTTGCTCCCATAGACATTCATCGGCGAATGCAAGCTGTGTACGGCAAACAGTGTTGATGTGAGTACCGTTCGACGTTGGGCGAGGCAGTGTAAAGGAGGAGAAGCAGGGCAAGAAAATTTGCGAGACAAACCGTGAAGTGGAAGGCCTGTAACGGTAACCAACGAGTCCCATCGGAACTACGTTGACGAACTGATTCGTGGAAATCGTCGCATTAAACAAAAAGAAATTCCTGCAATGCTCATTATCTCCAAAGAGCAAGTGGGACACATTATCAGTATTCTCGGTTACCAAAAGGTCTGCGCCTGATGGGTGCCTCACATGCTCACTGCCGAGGTGAAAACTGAGAGACTACGTATTTGCTAAGAAAATCTGCAGCGGTTCGAAAATGAAGATGAATTTCTGCACAGCATTGTGACAGGAGACGAGACGTGGGTCCACCATTATGACCCTGAAAATAAACGGCAATCCATGGAATATCGGTACAAAAATTCTCCGCAACCAAAAAAATTCAAAGTTAAAAAATCGGCTGGAAAAGTAATGATGACTTTTTTGCGATATCAATGGTATTGTTCTCGAAGACATTACGGAAAGAGGGACAGCAGTCAACTCCGCACGTTATATTGAAACTCTGAAGACGTTGAAAAAAATGGATCAGGAGGGTTCGCACCCATAAAAAAAGTCATTTTTCATCATGACAATGTACGGCCTCACACCAGTGTTCAAACGCGAGAAGCAATTGAGTATCTGCAATTCACCGCCTTGCCGCATCCACCATATAGCCCCGATTTAGCACCATGCGATTTTGCCATATTAAATCGAGGTTACAGCAAATAAACATTCCAAAAACATTCATAGGCGACCAGAACAGATTAAAAGACTTGGAGCAAGCAACGCCTTTGCCCCGTGGTAACATCTCTGAAGAAGAAGTAGAAGAAGAAGAGACCAACCAGCAACGCACAACCCAACTCGCGCGCTTCTAAAATACGCAAATGGCTAACGTATTAAGAAAACACTTACGATATTTCTAATTCAGCTTCGTACGGGGGTGTTAAAGAGTGCACAGAGGGTACTACACTGAGGGCTTAGAGAAAAAAGATGTTGAGAAATTTTTGCGTGAGCATGAAACCTATACACTTCATAAGCCAGTGAGAAGAAGGTTTAAAACTGCCAAGAAAATGGCCGCATAGATTGATTCTATTTGGCAAGCTGATTTGACTGACATGCAAAGGTACTCAGCGTACAATGATGAGTACCGTTACATTCTATTTATAGTCGATGTGTTCTCTAGATATTTATGGCTAATACCTCTTAAAAATAAATCGACTGATACAGTAGCTAAAGCTACAAAAGCAATGATGTTAAAGGAAGACAGGATCCCAGGTTGAATGTAAGTCACATATTTTTAAATTTTTCTCCATATTAGTTGCATAGGGTAAGAAGACTATAAAAAATTTCTGTTTATTGATACATTTTACATTCTACATAGCTGTGTATATATATACACATATATATATCAAAGTGATACAAAATAGAATGCACATGAGAAAAGAGAGGGTGTTGGGTGAAGAGCAAGCTGGATTTCGACCGGGAAGAGGGACTACAAACCAAATATTTAGTTTCAGCCAAGTTTTGGAGAAAATGTGGGAACATGGCAAAGACCTGTATTGTGTTTTCATTTATTTCAAACAAGCATTTGATTCGGTATAGAGAAATGGTATGATACAAGTACTGAGACGATATGGATTTGAGGAGTCGATAGTAGACACTATAGGAAGAGTGTATGGAAACACAAGTGCTAGAGTCAAAAAGGGAACAATAACGACGGAGAGTTTCTCGACTGATAGTGGAGTTATCCAAGGATGCCCGCTGTCACCGCATCTCTTTAACTTGTTCTTAGAAATGGTGATGAGCGAAGCATTGGGCGACTTCGAGGGGGGTCCGAAACTTGGAGGAGAAACTATTAAAATCTCCGGTACGCAGACGACATTGTGCTGATGGCCGAATCCGTAGATGAACTACAACGAATGACTAGTCTATTGGAAGTAGAGTGTATAAAGTACAATCTAAAAATAAATGTAAATAAAACAAAAGTGATGAAATTCGGACGAACAAGAGAAGATGTCAAGGTGAATTTAACAACAGGAAGAATAGAACAGGTTGAAGAGTTCAAATACCTGGGAGTATGGTTTACACAAGATAGAGACACATATCGTACAGTGCAAGAAAGATTGAAGCTTGGACATGTAGCAATGAATAGACTCTCGAAGATATGGAAAGACAGAAAGATATCTCAAAGTTTGAAAGTGAGACTATACAAAGCAATAGTATTACCAACAGCAGTTTATGGGGCAGAGAGTTGGGTATTAAAACGGAAAAAGAAGAAAAAGCTACTTGCGTTCGAAATGTACTGTTTGAGACGAATCAGTAACATAAGATGGTATGACAGATTAACAAATGAACACGTCAGAAACATAACAGATATGAATGTCACCATAGTGGAGAGAACCAATGACACACAAAGAAGATGGTTTGGTCATGTCGAACGTATGGAGGGAGGAAGGCTGCCAAGAAGACTATTGTATGCAAGAACTCACGGAACACGACCAAGAGGACGACCTAGAACAACATGGTTGAAGACGGTGGAGAGAGAGAGCAGCGAGTTAAGCTGGCGAGAGCGAGTGGATCTGGCCAGAGACAGGAGCGAGTGGGAAAAGTATCGACGCATCAGACGGGACCCAACCTGGAGACCTCCAGATGGGACATAAGTCAAGTCAAGTAAGTCAAGTCATATATATATATATACATATATCGGGTGATTCATAAGTCTGTTACTACTGTGATGGTGAAATACTTTTTGTGTTTTAGATTGTTGATTTGTGAAAACATGGGGTATGGTCAAGGATAGGGCATAGGGAATATGCAACAAAACCTCGTAATGTCATTGATTTAAAAGAAAGAATTTCCACTGTTAATTTTCAATGTGTAATTGTGTAAAAATAACTCAAATAAAAAAACATCACAGATATATATATATATATATATATATATATATATATATATATATATATATATATATATATTAGTGATGTAGGTCACATCCGCATCCGCGGAACATCCGCACATTTTCTCGCATCCGCATCCGCACCCGCATCCGCACTTTGGACTGCGGATGTCGTGCGGATGTGGACCGTTGAGATAAAATGTCATTAATAAGCGGAAATTATCAAATTCTACTATATTAATAGAACTAGTTCATTGTGCGCAAAAGTGATGCAAGCGACAAGACGAGAGGCTGTTCTTGTATGAAGTTACTCTCTTGCAACCTACTTAGATCCACGTTACAAAGCCAAGTTATTTTCACCTAGTACATTAGAACGAGTTAAATCATCACTTGGCAAAGCTGTTGAAGAGCTTCAATCTCTTGAATCTGTCGCTTCGCCACCCACCAAAAGAATAAAAGTTTCAGTGACAGAACCAACACCTTCAACAAGCAAATCTATCACAGAATCTGTCTCTCAGTTTCTTGAGTCAAGCAGCAATGACGAGACATACGCGATGTCAAAAGATGTAGTAAAAATGATCGAGAGCTATCACCAAGAAAAACGCCTGGCTGCATGTGACAATCCTATTAGTTGGTGGAAAAATACGCAGAATATCTATCCATACTTGAGTAAACTTGCAAGGAAACATTTAGCCTGTCCTCCAACAAACGTACCAAGCGAGAGATTATTTAGCAATGCTGGATTAATATATGATGAAAAGAGAAACAGACTGGCAGCAGAAAAGGCAGAAAAATTAATGTTCCTTAAGCATAACCTTCCTATAATTAAGTTTGAACATTTAACGATGAACATCTTAGTTTACTTTATTTTAATTACTCATTTATAAATATGCCTAATAAAACTTTAAACTTAATATAAATAGTTATCAAGCTAATTAAAGATCTCTTTCTATAAGGGTGGAGGTTGGGGAAAGAGGTCGGTGGGGTGCATTTGAGTTGGGTTCACGTCCCGCATCCTGGTAACACAATTATGGTTTCTAATTGTGGCTGAAACTCAACAAAATATAACGAATTTATTTGCAGACGAATTCACTAATTGATTTCTATATTAGTTAGATGCTTGATATTATTTTATATGTTCAGAGAAAAGTACAGCAATTATTGTACAATTAATCAATTATACTACATTATAGCTACAGCTCTCTCTATATAATAACTTATTATTAGGGCGGTCAAAAGTCAATAAAGTCAAATTGTTTCCTATGGGGCACTTTTCGCTGAAACGACTGAAAATTCAATAAAAACACCTGTAGGGGGTATATTACCAAAGTTAATAGGTCAACAAAAAGTCAACTTTTACCTGTTAGGTCAAAAAATAACAATGAGGTAAATAAAGTCAATTTTTTGGAATAAATAATTAAAATAACTAAAAATTGGCATCTTTTTGGTTAACTGGCAACTTCGCTGCTCGTATTTGTCTTATTCAGTTATGTCCGTTCTGGTTTTGGATGTGGTTGTGTTGTATGTATTGTGGTTACTGGTTACCATTTTTGATTTGTGATTTTTTCTGATTTGTGATTTCACTGATTTCGATTTCTTTTGATTTCAGATATTTAAAATGCCAAAAGTTGCAGTTAGTTCTATTGCTAAAGTGCGCGCTATAATTGCAAAATATCCTAATGAATTCATTTGTTCAGGAAAAAATGAGCTATACTGTCAGATTTGTTGTGTTGTGGTCAAGCATGACAAATCCTTTTTTGTGGATAAACATCGCTCTACCCAAAAGCACAAGCGTGGTATAGACCAAAATGTGGGAAATGAAAAGACGCAAACCCTTTTAAAGTACAAGTCTTCAGATTTTTCGGAAAAACTTGTGACTACATTTCTGTCAGCCAACATACCTCTTCATAAGTTGAGCAACCCTCATGTGAAACAATTGTTCTCTGAATTAGGTGTAGCAGTGCCTTGCGTGTCAACTTGCAGATCAATAGCAATGAAACAGGCAGAAAGCGAGTTAAGTAGAATAAAACATTTGCTAGAGGGTAAATTAGTTTTCCTAATTGTTGATGAAAGTGAAGTAAGGGGCTCAAAATATTTGAACATACTTGCTGGATCTATTGATGTTCCCAAGAAAACATATTTAATCAGGTGCGATGTTCTTCTTGGAAATGTTAATGCACGAACTGTCATACACAAGATTGACGATACTGTAAAAGAATTCGAGATACCAAGAGAAAATTTCTGTTTACTTCTGTCTGATGCAGCTCGTTACAAGGTGTCAGCTGGAGCGACACTCAAGCAACTTTTTCCAAGACTTTTCCATGTAACGTGTCTTGCGCATCTGTTACATAATTGTGCGATGCAAATAAGAGCATTTTATAGTGACGTTGACACTTTAATTGCCTGTATCAAGGCTTCTACTCTTAAAAACAAAAGAAGGAAGGAATTGTTTGCTGAAATAGGAACTCCTCCAGAACCGATTGTAACACGTTGGGCAAGCTGGCTGAACGCTGCTTTTTATTATGCAGACAATTTTCCAAATGTGAAGACAATTTTGGAAAATTTTGAAGATGAAGGAATCATTGTTCAGAAGGCTAAAGAGAGTGTTGCTAATGAAAAACTGCCAAAGCAACTAATGTCAATCAAAATGAATTATAGTTTGATTGCTAGCTTAGTGACTAGGATGGAAGCATCTGATTGCACCATTAGAGAGGCATATGAAACCATTTCTTCTATCAACCTTGGCGAAGATGTGTGTTCAGTCAAACAATACATTGAAACAAGACTCAAGACAAATGGTATTTGTGAAATAATTAACCTCAGTAGACCTGAAATCTCACCAACAGTTTATGGTCAGCTTTTGCAATGTCAACCAACAACTGCCGCTGTAGAGAGATCTTTCTCCATGCTTAATAAATAATTATTAAGTAAGGATCGCAATTTTTTGCCAGAAAATGTCGGCAAATACTTCATAATTTACCACAATCGGTCAACTGATGTAGAAGAGCAAGAATAAGTAATTAAAGTATCGTTTTTATTATTGAAAGTAAAGGCAACTTTATAAGTCAATTTTTTCAATTCGTAAGGTCAACTTTCTTAATTTTTTCGGTCAACTTTTGACTGCCCTAGTTATTATATACGTTAAACACAACAAATCTCGAATATATCCTAAAAAATAACGAAAATGTAGACATCCGCATCCGCATCCGCGGATGTTGAAATCAAACATCCTCATCCGCATCCGCATCCGCGGATGTGAAAAAAATGACATCCGCTACATCACTACCGGTAATATATATATATATATATATATAGTATTAGCGCAAAATCCATGAGTGCAGAGCAATTGCATAATGTTGCAAGAGTGCCACCCCCACCCCCCTTGGTGGCACCCCTTTGTTGCAAGACTTCTTTGGGGGAGAAGTTGGAACTGCCTCACCCCCGAAAGGGGCAGAGAGAGACAGAGAGTTACAAGGAGTTACAAGGAAAAGAAGTACCTCAAAAGGCCTTGCGGCCCATGCCGAGGAGGTACCAATGGCAACGGGTGCCAGGGAAAATTTTCTACTCACTTAAATAGTGTGCAGGATTTGGTCTAACCTTTTCTTGAAATGATCCACAGAGGAACTGTTCACAACTTCTGAAGGTAACCTGTTCCACGTGTCACAGATCTTATACGTAAAGTAATCCCCACACACACTAGTCCTAAACCGTTTCAAATCCAACTTCCAACCATTGTTACGAGTTGGGTTATCATTTAAACTAAACATGCTTCTAAAATCGACATCTTTGAACCCGCGTCACGTAAGCGTCGATTGTAGCCCATATGCCTAACGGAAGGGATTAACTTTGTGGCATTTTTCAGCCGGTTTTCAATCCACCTACCTACTTCCCTACCAATAACCAGCGCGTGCACTTTGGCCATTAGCCGGCGGTGAGGTACCTTATCAAAGGCTTTCTCATCAATCGCCCTACTCTTATCATACTCTCTCAACATGACGTGGAAAAACTCGAGCAAGTTGGTGAGAGACGACCTATGCCGTCTAAACCTATGTTGGAGTCCCCAAGTAGCTTGTAGGAATCCAAATGGTCAACAATCCTACCCGCTATTATCCCCTCTAATTATTTACCTACAACTAAAGTGAAATGGTGTTAGTTATAGAGGTTCCAAAGCCTCTCTTTCTACGCATGTGGTAGCATTAAGGTCCTAATAGTAAGAGTAGAGAAAAAGACTTAATACTCAAAGTTTTTTTTTTTTTTCAGTCAGAGGAGAACATCCTTAACCTAAGCTAAAAGGACAGAGTAGGGATGGGAAGGGGTCCTAGTAACCCACGGGACAGGTTTGTACAACAGACTTCACCCGCCCTCCCGAAAGAGAGAGAACCTAAAGGAACTGGCAGCCAATTTCTCTAGAATCCCACGACTCGGGACCGGAGGGCTGTCACACCCCAAGTATAAAGTTTAAAACACCCAGAAGGAACGTGCATAACCTTTATACCCCCTGCGGAGAGAGAGAGAGAGAGAGAGAGAGAGAGAGAGAGAGAGAGAGAGAGAGAGTTACAAGGAGTTACAAGGAAAAGAAGCACCTCAAAAGGCCTTGCGGCCCATAACGAGGAGGTACCAATGGCAACGGGTGCCAGGGAAAATTTTCTACACACTCGAATAGTGTGCAAGATTTGGTCTAACCTTTTCTTGAACTGATCCACAGAGGAACTGTTCACAACTTCTGAAGGTAACCTGTTCCATGTGTCACAGATCTTATACGTAAAGTAATTCCCACACCCACTAGTCCTACGTGACCCGACAATTCAGCGCAGGACAATTCAGCGCAAGACAATTCAGCGCAAAGACAATTCAGCGCAAGACAATTCAGCGCAAGACAATTCAGCGGGAGACAATTCAGCGCAAGACAATTCAGCGCGAAAATACCAACAAAGAAGAAGAAAGAACAAATCCAGAGGGAAGAGAGGCTTGCAACTGTTAAGTTAGGTTAGGTTAGGTTAAGTTAGGTTAGGTTTCTAGTTTTTGAAATAAAATCTTAATTTTAACAATTCTAACAAATTTTGTTTTTTTAAATAAAATTTTAATAATTATACTCCTTTGAATTTTATCTCCGATTTGTCACTCCTTCGTTATGTCACTCCTTCGTTACGATATTTATGTCACTCCTTCGTTACGATATTTATGTCACTCCTTTGTTATGTCACTCCTTTGAAATGTCACTCCTTCGATACAGACCCAATTTAGCATATATATAAATATACAAATTTTTCTCTTTTTTATTTATTGCGATTTATTTTTATTATTGTTAAATAAACTTTTAACTGTACTGACTTGCGGTGAATTGTCGGCGCTGAATTGTCTTGCGCTGAATTGTCTTTGCGCTGAATTGGCGGCGCTGAATTGTCGGCGCTGAATTGTCCTGCGCTGAATTGTCGGTGCTCCCTAGTCCTAAACCGTTTCAAATCCAACTTCCAACCATTGTTGCGAGTTGGGTTATCATTTAAACTAAACATGCTTCTAAAATCGACATCGTTGAACCCGCGTAGGAGCTTGAAAACTTCGATCAGTTGACCGCGCAGCCTCCGAGTTTCCAGCGAAAACAAGTTCAGGGCGCGTAACCGTCGATTGTAGCCCATATGCCTAACGGAAGGGATTAACTTTGTGGCCCTCGCCTGCACTCGCTCCAGCTTCTCAATATCTTTCCTGAGGGTGGGCGACCAGAACTGCACAGCATACTCCAGGTGCGGTCGAACCAAGGAATTGTACAGAGAGAGCACAATCTCCTTGTTCCGAAACTGAAATTGCCTCCTGATATAACCCAACAGCTTCTGGGCTTTCTTTTCCACCTCTACGCACTGTTTGGTAAACTTAAGGTCGCTGCTAATTAGCACACCCAAGTCCTTTTCCAAGTCAGTCGCCTCGATATTACTCCCCAACATCGAGTAGCCCGACTTGGGATTGGCATAGCCAATGTGCATCACTTTGCATTTACCCAAGTTAAACGGCATTTGCCATTTTTCGGACCACCCTCCTATCCTACCTAGGTCCGCACGCAGTTCCTCGATCGCTTCGGACGTCCCAACATTGGCCCCAAGCTTGGTGTCATCAGCGAATTTGGCAATCCGACTGACGATGCCACCGTTTATATCATTTATGTAAATGATAAACAACAGTGGCCCCAAAACGGAACCCTGAGGAACCCCACTAGTGACCGAGGCCCAACCCGAACTAGCCCCTTTAATTACAACCCTCTGCCGCCTATTCTTCAGCCAGTTTTCAATCCACCTACCTACTTCCCCACCGATACCCAGCGCGCGCACTTTCGCTATTAGCCGGCGGTGAGGTACCTTATCAAAGGCTTTCTGAAAGTCGAGATAAAGTATATCAATCGCCCTACTCTTATCGTACTCACTCAACATGACGTGGAAAAACTCGAGCAAGTTGGTGAGACACGACCTATGCCGTCTAAACCCATGTTGCAAGTCCCCAAGCAGCTTGTAGGAATCCAAATGGTCAACGATCCTATCCGCTATTATCCCCTCTAATAATTTACCTACAACTGAAGTGAGAGTAATGGGACGATAGTTCCCTGGACTTTCGTGATCCCCTTTCTTAAAGATAGGGGTCACGTTGGTTTCGCTCCAGTCACCAGGCACCTGGCCCGTCTCCAACGATTTGTTGAAGACTGTAGCCAGGTGAAGAGCCACCTGGTCGCTCACCTCCCGCAACACTCTGGGGAGAAACTGGTCTGGCCCAGGAGCCTTAAACGCGCTCAGTTTGTCTATTCTATCGGCAACGACTGTCGCGGTACATCGAACACTATCCAGGCCAGCACCTTCGTGCCTCACGCCTGGCTCGGGGATGATGCGGGTGTCCTCCCTAGTCAACACTCCCGCAAAGTACTCATTAACCACATTGGCTTCTAATGGGCTTTCTACTACTAACATAACTGAAGAACTCCTTAGGGTTCCCCTTGCAGAGGCTTGCCACCCGTAGTTCTTCGTTACGTTTCGCTAGCCTAACCTTCGCCTTCACTTCCCTACACAGGCGGACATACGCTTCAGTGTTCTCATGGGAACGATTGGCCTTCGCCCTCCTATACGCTACTTTCCTATTTCGGATAGCCGAAGCGATGTCACGATTGAACCACTTAGGCTGCGTTGAAGAAGGGGTGACCCGTTTTGAGGGTATGGCAGCAGATTGCAGCACCATAAACTCGTCCTGGAATGCACTCCACACTCCCGCAACATCGCCTCCGACCTCGAACCCCATCTCACCTGCTCTATCCCTGAGGCTAACAAAGTCCGCCTGCCGGAGATCAAGCTTACTGCCTCTCCAGTGACTACGCTTCACCCGAGGGACGCACACACGGAACCTAATCAGACCGTGATCACTCCCGCCCAATGATTCGTCAACGGTGAGGCCAGTGACGAGGTTGTCTTCGGTCGTGAATACTAAGTCTAGAACGCTTTCGCCTCGTGTAGGCTCATTGACCCACTGAGTGAGGAAGTTCTCATCAGCAAAGTCAACTAGCCTCCTCCCTTCAGCATCGGCAGTCCTGTCTTCCCACTTTATGCCGCGACAGTTGAAGTCTCCTAAAACTACATACACCCTATCCCCTAGCAGGCTACTGAGTTCGGTGTACAGGGCTGTATCCTCCTCGAGGAGGAGATGCGGAGGTCTGTACACCAAGATTAACCTATAGTTCTTCCCTCCCACGTCCAGATCGACGCCAAGCAGCTCGCGTTCCGACCGGAACTGGCAGTCAACCGGACTCAACGTGTCCTTGACGTATATTAGAGAGAGAGAGAGAGAGGAGAGAGAAGAGAGAGAGAGAGAGAAGAGAGAGAGAGAGAAGAGAGAGAAGAGAGAGAGAGAAAAGAGAGAGAGAAGAAGAGAGAGAGAGAAGAGAGAGAGAGAGAGAGAGAGAGAGAAGAAGAGAAGAGAGAGAGAGAGAAGAGAGAGAGAGAAGAGAGAGAAGAGAGAGAGAGAAAAGAGAGAGAGAGAAAAGAGAGAGAGAGAAGAGAGAGAAGAGAGAGAGAGAGAGAGAGAGAGAGAAGAGAAGAGAGAGAAGAGAAGAGAGAGAGAGAGAAGAGAGAGAGAGAGAAGAGAGTTACAAGGACAAGAGGAAGCTTCAAAGACCTTTCGGTCCACTCTGGGAGGTTCCTGTTATAAAACAAGTTTATTTTTCTTTCAACTATCCTAGCAGTAGTAGAAAACTGGATAGAAAAGTAGAAGGCTATCTCCCCACTCTCCGCTCCATCCCTGCCAGAGGCAGATACGGATAAAGGTTGAAGAAAATACCTTGACCCTGGAAAAGTAGCCAAGGAAATTTTACAGGAAAGTGGAGAATATATAAATAGCTCTATATTTAGCTTGCTCACAGAGACACCGTGCAAGCGATCTCCTGCAGAGTTTTCATATGTTTTAGTCTTAAACTATGAGAGTATTCAGTACATTGTCTAGCCTATTTATAAACACATTTACACTTTGACTGGAAACAACCTCTGAGGGAAGTTGGTTCCAGATATTAACTATTTTATAGGAAAAGAAATTTCCGCAGACTGAGGTCCTAAATGTCTTTACACACTCAAATAGTGTGCAAGAATTCGTCTACCCTTTTCTTGAACTGATCCACAGAGGAACTGTTCACAACTTCCGAAGGTAACCTGTTCCATGTGTCACAGATCTTATACGTAAAGTAATTCACACACACACTAGTCCTAAACCATTTCAAATCCAACTTCCAACCATTGTTGCGAGTTGGGTTATCATTTAAACTAAACATACTTCTAAAATCGACATCGTTGAACCCGCGTAAGAGCTTGAAAACCTCGATCAGTTGACCGCGCAGCCTCCGAGTTACAAGCGAAAACAAGTTCAGGGCGCGTAACCGTCGATTGTAGCCCATATGCCTAACGGAAGGGATTAACTTTGAGGCCCTCGCCTGCACTCGCTCCAGCCTCTCAATATCTTTCCTGAGGGTGGGCGACCAGAACTGCACAGCATACTCCAGGTGCGGCCGAACAAGGGAATTGTACAGTGAGAGCACAATCTCTTTGTTCCGAAACTGAAATTGCCTCCTGATATAACCCAATAGTTTCTGGGCTTTCTTTTCCACCTCTACACACTGTTTCGTAAACTTAAGATCGCTGCTAATTAGCACACCCAAGTCCTTTTCTAAATCAGTCACCTCGATATTACTACCCAACATCGAATAGTCCGACTTGGGATTGGCGTAGCCAATGTGCATCACTTTGCATTTACCCAAGTTAAACGGCAATTGCCATTTTTCGGACCACTCTCCTATCCTACCTAGGTCCGTACGCAGTTCCTCGATCGCTTCGGGCGTCCCAACATTGGCCCCAAGCTTGGTGTCATCAGCGAATTTGGCGATCCGACTGACGATGCCACCGTCGATATCATTTATGTAAATGATAAACAACAGCGGCCCCAAACCTGAACCCTGAGGAACCCCACTAGTGACCGAGGCCCAACCCGAACTAGCCCCTTTAATTACCACCCTCTGCCGCCTATTCCTCAGCCAGTTTTCAATCCACCTACCTATTTCCCCACCGATACCCAGCGCGCGCACTTTCGCCATTAGCCGGCGGTGAGGTACCTTATCAAAGGCGTTCTGAAAGTCGAGATAAAGTATATCAATCGCCCTACTCTTATCGTACTCACTCAACATGACGTGGAAAAACTCGAACAAGTTGGTGAGACACGACCTATGCCATCTAAACCCATGTTGGGCGTCCCCAAGCGGCCAAGCAGCTTGTAGGAATCCAAATGGTCAACGATCCTATCAGCTATTATCCCTTCTAATAATTTACCTACAACTGAAGTGAGACTAATGGGACGATAGTTCCCTGGACTTTCGTGATCCCCTTTCTTAAAGATAGGGGTCACGTTGGCTTCCCTCCAGTCACCAGGCACCTGGCCCATCTCCACCGATTTGTTGAAGACTGTAGCCAGGTGGGGAGCCACCTGGTCGCGCACTTCTCGCAACACTCTGGGGAGAAACTGGTCTGGCCCAGGAGCCTTAAACGCGCTCAGTTTGTCTATTCTATCGGCAACGACTGTCGCGGTACTTCTAACACTATCCAGGCTTGCCACCCGTAGTTCTTCGTTACGTTTCGCTAGCCTAACCTTCGCCTTCACTTGCCTACACAGTCGGACATACGCTTCAGTGTTCTCGTGGGAACGATTGGCCTTCGCCCTCCTATACGCTACTTTCCTATTTCGGATAGCCGAAGCGATGTCACGATTGAACCACTTAGGCTGCGTTGAAGCAGCGGTGACCGGTTTTGAGGGTATGGCAGCAGACTGCAGCACCATAAACTCGTCCCGGAATGCACTCCACGCTCCCTCAACATCGCCGCCAACCTCTAACCCCATCTCTCCTACGCTATTCCTGAGGCTAACAAAGTTCTCCCGCCGGAGATCGAGCTTACTGCCTCTCGAGTTACTACGCTTCACCCGAGGGACGCACACACGGAACCTAATAAGACCATGATCACTCCCGCCCAATGATTCGTCAACGGTGAGGCCAGTGACGAGGTTGTCTTCGGTCGTGAATACTAAGTCTAGAACGCTTTCGCCTCGTGTAGGCTCGTTGACCCACTGAGTGAGGAAGTTCTCATCAGCAAAGTCAACTAGCCTCCTCCCTTCAGCTCGGCAGTCCTGTTTTCCCACTTTATGCCGCGACAGTTGAAGTCTCCTAAAACTACACACACCCTATCCCCTAGCAGGCTACTGAGTTCGGTGTACAGGCTGTATCCTCTCGAGGAGGAGATGCGGAGGTCTGTACACCAAGATTAACCTATAGTTCGTCCCTCCCACGTTCAGATCGACGCCAAGCAGCTCCGTTTCGACCGGAACTGGCAGTCAACCGGACTCAACGTGTCCCTGACGTATGTTAGTACCCCACCCCCCTCCCCACGGGTGCGGTCTTTGCGAAACATTCTATACCCGGGAATTTCGAACTCCCCAACGTAGTCCCTACGATCAGTATGAATCCAGTACTCGGTATAGCAACGATATCCTGGTATTCTGATGCTAAGACCGCCCGTAGCTCGCCAAACTTGTTCCTGATCGACCTAGCATTAAAAAGCATTGCACGGAGGGAGCCTCCCCTCTGACCGCCCCCTAGCACGACCCGTTTCCCGAACAGCCAGGGCTGTCGGGAGTTGAAGAGCCCCTCACTAACGAGGGGACAACTCCGCAGGAGCCTGAGTCCCCTCCAACGTGGAAGGAGAGTCACTACCTGCTGTTGGAGGGGGACTAACTACTGGGGAGGGTGACTAGCTGGGGGAGGGTGACTAGCTGCTGGGGAGGTGACTACTGCTGGGGGAGGGTGACTACCTGCTGGGGGAGGGTGACTACTGCTGGGGGAGGGTGACTACTGCTGGGGGAGGGTGACTAACTGATGGGGGAGGGTGACTAACTGATGGGGGAGTAGTTTAACTGTTTGGGAAGCAGGATCAATTGCTGGTTTGGGGGGTCCTAGTTTAAAAAGATTATACAAATTAATGTTCAGTAAATCACCATACTTCTTTTTCCCCTTTGGTTAAATGTATCCGTCCGAACCAAAGTATTCCCCATTTCCGTAGAATGTAGGCCAAAAATCGACAAACTTTAGGCCTTTTTCCTCACACATGCGTTTAACTCTTTTATTTATGCTAATGGCTTTACTTAGAGTATAATCACTAGCACGCATTCGAGGGAGAATTCCTACACCATACCCATGTCTGTCCTATCCCTAACCTTGTCAGTTAGGTTCTTAAATTCTTTTATAATGGGCTCTGTCTGCCCTCCTGTCCCTCCCAGAAAAACGTCATTGCCAACAACATGGACAATGATAGGGCAACTCTATTCTTGATATTAATTTTGCCTAATTCCCTATTAATTATCTGGCTTGTGGCACCCGGAAAACATCGGAGTTTTCTCTTGGTCGCCCGTCTTGCTCCGAAAAGTCCCCTTGATTCCTTAGCATAGAATCCCCAATTAAAAAGGATTCATCCTCCTCATCAGCAAGTAAGTGAAACTTATTTTTGATGGTAATGGGTTCCAAATCCTTATGTTTTGGTTTTGGTTTGGAGGGTCTTTTATTTTGACCAATTTGAATTCTTGTTCCTCCGTTCTATTTTCCGGAATAGTCACAGTGTTTTCCAAGCGTGCCACGCTTTGTTCTAGATGCTTAATCTTACAGTTTAAATCTGCTGGTGTGCTTTAGTTTGATCTTCTCCACTGGGTTGGATTTCCAGTGCGACGACCTAGCTTCAAGCTTTTTTACTAATTCCTTTAGCTCTTTAACTTCCTTTTCGTGGTTGTCTCTAAGTTTACAAAACAAACATACACTAAGGGATGTGATATCGCTGATACTACCTTCAGGGAAGTCAACGCACCAATGATTAACTTTACATTTAAAGCATTCTGCTTTCAATTTAGCTGGCCCTGCCATATTTTTTTTTTTTTTCTGAATACTCTGAATAAGATAAAGCGTTCTAGCAATGAAAACTATCAAAAACGTTCTGACCAGTATATAAAAAAGGGGGGGGGGGTGAATTCATCCCGCGCGTAGACGCATCCACCTACTTGCAAGTGATTCATCCCTTCCAGAAGACTACACCTCTCGCTGCTGCCGCACCGACCAAAGGTCTCCCCAGGGCCGGACAATCCCAAACGTGTCGCAGCTACCAACTGACAAACACTCGCGACGCAGGCATCACGGATTTTCCGCCAGGAGCGCCAGCGAGATGCAGCCCTTACTAAGTCTTACTAGTCACTCACAAGGCCAAACTCTTAGAATCCAGTGTTCAAGGGATATCCCACCAGACCCAGAGTCTACGTCCGAGACTTTACGCTGGCCTGGCAGCCAGCTGGGCAGTAAAGCTCTCTCACCTCAGAGCAGTACAGCCAAGCACCATCAATTGGTCACCAAAGAACGGTCGCAGGGGGCTGGTCAGGCCATTACGCGTTAGGAATGGGCTTAACGGGGCACTAGCCACACTCCATTCTTCGCGCCCCTACGCCTGGGACCCCTCCATCCCAGTCTCTCACAACCTACGAGCGTTAAATGGTGTTATTTATAGAGGTTCCAAAGCCTCTCTTCCCACGCATGAGGTAGCAGTAGGGTCCTAATGTAAAAGAAGAGAAAAATACTTTATACTAAAAGAAAAGGTTTTTTTTTTTTTTTTTCCAGTCAGAGGAGAACATCCTTAATGTAAGCTAAAAGGACAGAGTAGGGATGGGATGGGGTCCTAGTAACCCACGGGACAGGATTGTACAACATACTTTACCCGCCCTCCCGAAAGAGAGAGAGAACCTAAAGAAACTGGCAGCCAATTCTCTAGAATCCCACGACTCGGGACCGGAGGGCTGTCACACCCCAAGTATAAAGTTTACAACATCCAGAGAGAGAGAGAGAGAGAGAGAGAGAGAGAGAGAGAGAGAGAGAGAGAGAGGAGAGAGGAGAGAGAGAAGAGAGAGAGAGAGAGAGAGAAGAGAGAGAGAGAGAGAGAAGGAAGAGTTACAAGGAAAAGAATTTACAAGGAAAAGAAGTACCTCAAAAGGCCTTGCGGCCCATACCGAGGAGGTACCAATGGCAACGGGTGCCAGGGAAAATTTTGTACACACTCAAATAGTGTGCAAGATTTGGTCTAACCTTTTCTTGAACTGATCCACAGAGGAACTGTTCACAACTTCCGAAGGTAACCTGTTCCATGTGTCACAGATCTTATACGTAAAGTAATTCCCACACACACTAGTCCTAAACCGTTTCAAATCCAACTTCCAACCATTGTTGCGAGTTGGGTTATCATTTAAACTAAACATACTTCTAAAATCGACATCGTTGAACCCGCGTAAGAGCTTGAAAACCTCGATCAGTTGACCGCGCAGCCTCCGAGTTTCAAGCGAAAACAAGTTCAGGGCGCGTAACCGTCGATTGTAGCCCATATGCCTAACGGAAGGGATTAACTTTGTGGCCCTCGCTGCACTCGCTCCAGCCTCTCAATATCTTTCCTGAGGGTGGGCGACCAGAACTGCACAGCATACTCCAGGTGCGGCCGAACAAGGGAATTGTACAGTGAGAGCACAATCTCCTTGTTCCGAAACTGAAATTGCCTCCTGATATAACCCAATAGTTTCTGGGCTTTCTTTTCCACCTCTACACTGTTTCTTAAACTTAAGGTCGCTGCTAATTAGCACACCCAAGTCCTTTTCTAAATCAGTCACCTCGATATTACTACCCAACATCGAGTAGTCCGACTTGGGATTGGCGTAGCC